>JAJEKV010000538.1:0-154429 GCA_021234155.1 Isoetes taiwanensis
GGGCTGATTCTGTAGCGTGCCCTTGATAAAAATACAAAACAAGGAGGGGTAGGTTCAAAGAAGGAATAAGGAAGATGCTGAGAAGCGGCAGGTAGAGATAATGATGCGAAGTCAGCGCCTAAAATAGCGAACTCCCAACCCGGGAGAAAATAGGCATGCGCCGCGCATACATGCAAAACAGCCTGCATGCTCGTCCCCATTCTAGAATGGCGTCGATGTCTCCGGATATACGATGGGATTCTAGAATGGGACTGCGCATGAAACCAACAAACGCCCGAATACCAAAGGACTCGCCTGAAGAGCTGGGGATCGAGGGCCCGAAGGTCCGCGGGGCGAAGGCTAAAAAAGTAGGAAAGGACAAACAAGAAGAAAGCATAAATTAGTACCAAACCAAGCGGAAAAGCCCCTCCCTGCACAGGGAAACGAATTTAAAGAATAAAGGTGCTGGCACGAGAAGAGGAAAGCGCTGATGAGATATTGATCACGGAATACAACCTAAATAGCGAATTTCCAGCGAGAATGGGCATGCGCCGCGCCATGCAAAACGCCATAGCAAATTTACATTCACAAGTGGCCGATCGGGCACGCTTCTCATTTCATCTCACGGCCGAATTTTCTGTAGATAGTGGTAGCACACTTTACACATCTCACGAACTACCATAAAAATAAAAGGGAAAATCCAATTTTGGGCCCCAGCAAAATAAGGCTAATAGAAGGCTGGGCTGGAGTGTACCTCTTGAGAAAGCTTATCACTTGCGGAGTTAAAACCACTGGGGTTTGAGGAAAAGCCACATAGTGATAAGCCCAGGCGAGACTGTAAGCGTGAAAGACAAAGCCATCCCCATAAGGCCCACACAAGATGGAAAGAGTCGAAGCGGTCTTAAACTAATAACGTACGCACGCACATCACCAACAAAGAACAATGAGACAAACAAAACCTCCCCGGAGTGAGAGGCAGGGGCTACAGCAGCGTGCCGCGCGATAAATACAATAACAAAGAAGGGGGGAGGAGGTGGAAGTTCAAAGAGAATACAGTTCACTGTGAGAGGCCTTGGAGTGAGAGTCGAGGCGGAGAAACACGCTCTAAAATAAGCAACTTCCAGCAGAGCGAAGAATAAGCGCCGCTGTACATGCAAAACATGCATCTCATCCCATTCTGGGAAGTAAGCGATCGATGTCTCTCGGATCAATGGGATACAAATGGAACTTCGCATAAAACAAACGCTTGAAATACCAAAGGACTTCCTTAACAGAAGCTAGGATCGAGGGCCGAAGGTCACGGGATGAAGGCTAAAGGCCGAGAACGACATGAAAGCGCCCAGGTGTAAACGAGTGGAAACCCTCCACACTTTTGAAGCAGTTCAAAAGAATAAAATCTCTTTGAGAGAAAAGAAGCGCCGATGAGAAACCAGCGAAACACACAAATACTTGAACTCTCCCCAGCGAGCGAGCATCGCGCCGCGTACATGCAAAACACATGCTCGTCCCATTCTGGGAATGGCGATCACCGGATGTGGGATTCTAGATGGGACTGCATCGGCTCAACTCTGGAAAACCAATCAGGCGCGTTGTTGGTTTTATGCGAGTCCTTGTCTGAAATCCATACAATTTTAAGAACCCCAATTTTTGGAGAGAAAATTTTCGTGTTTTTATATTCCTATGGAAATATCCTTTTTCGTGGATGTACTTCAATCCTTGCATAAGTTGAGAAGCTAGATTGTGAATTGTATCTTGAAAAGTGGTTATCTTTGGATGAGTCAAAAGAGATTGGGATCCATGTATTTTAAAAGACTAGATGCATGCATTAATCTTAGTATGCACAGAGTTAAGGGGCATGATATTTGGATGATTAAAAGAAGGCCAGACAATAATATCTCAAAACCCTTAACGCAGTCAGAGCTCCTTTCTCCTAGAGATTCAGGGGAGGGGCGAGCACTACATAAGTATTGTAATTTTAGTTAGCCAATTATCGGCGTATCCTCATATCACATATTGGACCTTCCCAAAACCTAACCTTGCCTTTCAATCGATGAAGAAAAATTTGTATCTTATTGTGCTTTTTAAAACCTGTACCTTGCTTCCTCTTTAATTCCCAAAAATCTTGCTTTGTGCTCTTTCGATGACCAAACTTGCTCCTTGCTCTGCTTAAAAGCCTTTTTAAGCTTTAACTTATGTGCTTTACAAAATCAAAAATGAAGAAAATTGATGAACCTTGCTCCTCGTCTAAAACCCTAATGCATCTACGAGCTATTTACAAAAATGCCAAAGGCTTTCCATCTTCAATGTTGGGGGATTGATCTTGTTCGCTTACCTCCAAATACCCTTTTTATAGCATTGTATGGCATTTTCGCGGAATCCAATGCCTATGTAGGCTTCATGCATTGTTAACATGCAAATAAATCTTCAAAGAAAAACAAAAAGAGAGCGTAATGCAAGTTAGTTTTTTGTAACATGCAAAAATGTTGTTGTGGTATTTGAATCTCAATTGATGAAGAATAATATTATTTTCTTGCTGCAAATTCTTTAATGCAGCTGCTTCCTCCTCTATCACTCCGGTTGACATTGATGATCATGAATAGAGATAGAATAGAATAGAATAGAATAGAATAGAATAGAATAGAGATAAATAGAATAGATCATGAAGAATTGAGGGTTCATAAAATTTTGGACTCTTCGTTTGGATTTATGTTCAGACTTTGGCGTTTGAAAGGATATCTCCAAATGATCACATAAAGGGAACTTTTGTAGAGAACGACACGTTCCATAAGTTGTTGAGTTCCACCAATGTTATATAAATAAGCGGGTCAAATACGGGAGCTCCAGCCCGACAACTCAAACCGCCATTGGGGATGTTCTATACCGTACATACACGACGACCACTTATATTTATATATAGGAACTGATTCACGATGCCCCAACATTGCTAGGCATGTTGGGGAACCTATAAGTTGGGTCTGTTATTTCTCGCTTTCTTCGACATTTGTCTTTTTTAGTTCATAATTCAAGAAATGGAAATAGAATTATTGAATTGTACACATGCTATGTTCGTGGTAGATATTCTAACATTGCAATCACATATTGTAACATCTAAGTCACATTGATGTGTAAAGAATTTACATACTACAAATTGGCCAAATACATTGCCTACTTAACCATTACAAATTCATTGGCTAAGTTAAGCTTAGAAAGGCTGTATTTACATATTACATAACGACAAATTCATTGTCTAAGTTAAATTTAGAAAGACTACGACTCCAAAAAAGCACAAGTCATTTGTCCATTGTTCAAAACATATTTTAATAGCAAATTGTGACTTTGAAAAGCCCTTTATCAAATTTAGACAAATTAACGCTAAAATTTCCTTCTTGCCCGAACTTAACAAATTTTATAGATATCTTTTGTTCCCAAAACAAAAAGAGCCAAAGCTCAAAAAAACATATACTTGATCCATCTTTCAATTAGCACATTTAAATCGGTAAAAGCTTTATTTTGTGCACCGCTTTTTGTATACTTGATAATCCTCCGATAAAAGCTTTTTGTAATCTATTATGGTCCAATATAACTTGTACATTTGCAAAATCTTTCACTATTCTTTCCATCAAACTTACAACGTTTTAAGACTTTGAATGTTCGCGATAACCCTTTCCGAACTTTCACATAATTTTTTTGTCCTAAGCGTAATCCATCTTCAATCTAGATAGTTTTTTCTTGCCTATAGTCCATCTAAATCTATAGAAAAAATAGTAAATAAACAATCAAAAAGAAGTTGGCGACACCGGCAATAAGCACGCAAAGCGGATGGTGAAGAAACATGTGGGAAGTTAGATGGACGCTCCCGGGCCAAAGGGGAAACTAGATTGTGAGCCCGAGAGATTGCAAGCCATCTTCATCATAAGAAAACTCAAGAGGCGAGACATTGTGGATATCAATGACCTATCCAAAGAAGAAAATAACAGATTTAGGTATGGGTTACACTTAATTTACTAATAGTGTTGTTCATTATGAGAAAAGAGATCCACCTTTAACATATATTCTAAGTTAATAGATAGATAGTGGTTTGAACATCATGCCACTACTGCTAAAGATCCAACTGGATATGTGACCACACACCACCCGCAGTTGGGCCTTACTAACCACCTTACATTGCATCATTTGGGATTTGACCCCAACAGTACCAAGTCTTGGTCACGGGCGGTCTCAAACTCGAGACCACATTGCTAACGAACTAGTGCATGCGAAGGCATGTTTGAGCAAGAAGATTTGTCTCACCTGATTATTGCCATATTCAACTAAGGCGCAAACTTTGTATGTAGGTGAACTAAAAAACCAATACATAGATTTCGGGCCGCAAAAGCTTCGTAGGTGCATTCCTCCTCAAGTTGTTTCTCTTTGCCTCTTTATATATATAATACCTAGCTCAATATCATCATATCTTCACTCTGCACCGCTTTTGAGGATAGCAGGAATCGGCGACAAAATCAGACTGTTCTTCTCGTGGATTTCTCAAGGAAAGCTTTTGGACAGAGTGCCCTGGGACAAGTTATGGGAACAGATTATGGGCAACCGGGACCCCTTTGACTTGCGTAACGTAATATATAGGCTCTAACGAGGCATGCTCGTGTCGTATCACATCAAGCCAACAACCCGTAATTTAGTATTGAGTGCCGCTTGCCCTCTTACCCCACACTTTTGGCCATACATTGCATTTCAGCTAGAAGATTGGATTGGTTCTCACGGAGTAATTTGCGCCCATCTCATGCATCACACAACTCGCAACTCATATATGCCGACGCACTGTAGGTTAAGCACGCTGCGACGGGTACCTTTCAGGACCTTAACGCATCGCACTCCATACCGCATTGTATGTACCGCTACTATATCATGCATTTTTTTGACAAATTTGAGCATCGCGAATCCGGACGCCAAGACCGTAAGCCTAGAACACGACCGCACTGCATCATCGCATGTATTAGGTGTTGGGGCAATAATTTTGTTCCTTTTTACCTTTTTTCGCCTAGACCATGGTCGACGTTGGCGGCTTTTATGGAACGCCGATCTTGATCTCAAACTCGTTAAAACTATCTTAGATCCATCCGTGGCTGTGGGATCACATCTCGCCAAAGAGTTTGAAGGGGCGCACCAATCTAGGATTCTAGAGCTCAAGACAGCCGCTTGATAAGCAAGAGAGCATTTTCATTGTCGTGGAGGAGCATTTAGGAGCAGATCCTCATTTTGGGTCCTTACCATTGCCATCTCTGGCTATATTTACTTTTTATGTTTTAAAACAATCAGAAGTTGGAGCAAATATTCATTTCCATTTTCATATTCGTATTTTGACTAATCTTACACATTAACCTCTTATGTGTGATCAATTAATGGAATGCACGAAGTTTGTGCTCACCGATACAAGATTAAACTCAAATCCATAGGTATTGTTTCCTATTTTTTATTAGATGCTATTCCTTTCAATTGATTCATGATTACATAAATTTTGTATTGTGCTTCAAAAGACTTAAGGAGCGCAAATATTTGAAAAAATGGGCATAAACAACAGCCATGGATAGATTGCGTAACAAAAACTTGGTAAGAATCAACATTAATTTCTAGTTTTAGGCTCTCCAAGTAGAAAGGGAGTGATCAAGTCTTCATGTAATTCAAGGAGGTGATATGTTTTATATATTTGGCCCTTCTAAAATCTGAATTTTTGAAAGAACGCTTTCCAATAAATGTTCATGTTGAAAACAGCTTTTTTTTCCCTATTTGTTATCTCCATATTTGCACTCGCTGTAAAACCTTTCGGCCTATACACTAGAGGATATGCAACGCCACCGGATGTTTTGACACTTTTTGCCATTCACCGCATGCGAAGTTAACTTGGCCAAAACTAGGGTGCTGCTAGTTTCATCATCCCGTCAGTAAAGGCTCCCTCGACTTACCGGGGACAAGATTCACCTCCAAGCACTTGGGGATCGGGTTCCTCTCGCTACCACCCACCGGGCCGCAAAACCATCAGCTGCGTGTCACCACAGTTTGAAAGCACTATATGCCAATCAACACCCACAAGGTGAAGAGTTGTATGCCCGGGGCCACCAACACACTTATTTAGGCCTTGGTCGAGCCGGTCCTCTTGTAGGGCGTATATGGGGCCCGGGGATATCCCTCAACACCGAATGACCGAAAGTGTGTGCAGTAAAGCCTTCTTGGTACGGAGCCCCTTGGGTGAAGTCCACGCTCCATACCGCATCCTACTCTAGGAGACAGTTTTCTACCCCTTCAACGGGCTGCATTGAACGCTTATATCATTTACTTCCGTAAGGTGGTCGCTATGGGTGATACACGCCATTAACCTTACTTTGGCCATGGCGATGGGTCCCTAATGCCTGAAAAGCCTCATTGAAGGACAAGCAAGTTTGGTTCTCACCGGGTGTACAGCAAACAGATGCATACAGTACGGACAAAGAAAGATCACAAGGCACTTGGGCCGTAATCTAGATGCTACTTCCTCTTCACAAGCTCTGGGATGGATGCCGACACACGTTAAAAGCGGCACACTATCGCAAACAAGTCAATCCTAGGCTCACAAGGCCCACACCGGCACTTGTACACCCATTTTCCCATGAAGAAGCGCAAAACTTATAGCTTCCATTCGCGACGGGCGCGACATCGTCCGCCAAGATTGGGACGGGACGTTGGGCTCGGGGAAGCACGGGAGAAAAAAGGCTTTGCCCTCGGTTGCCACCGATGCCATTGAGGATGAATGTCATGCCCTCCGTGACCTTTAACGCTTGCACATATCCGAGCCAGATATTCATTACTAGTGCCCGGTTGACCATTGTATGCGCTATTGAATACGGTTTGCCGATTTGTTGGGATCATACCTCTGAGGTTATATTAAAACCTTCGTATGGGGTTTTAACTCGGTTTTAATATGCTTGGTGCTCTTTCCGCTTTGGGTCCCATAGGCCATTGGCTCCACGGACGATAAAAAATCTATTCTATTCTATTCTATTCTTATTAAGAAATAAAAAATTACTTGAGAGTAAAACTCTAGTCCTCACAAAGATGACAACATATCAAGCCCGATATAATGGAAAGACAAATTTTATCTCGACATAATAGCTTGGTTTTGTGGAGACAACAAATAGACAAAGCTCTGACATCAAAAAAATAAATGAACATTGCTTATCGACTTACCCAAAGACAACCACATTGTCCCCTGCTCCATTTGCTATGCCTTTGATTGGCATCTAATTTACCTGTGACAACTTTGAAGGTTTCATATGATTTAGCATTTTCTTTTTCTTATGGGGTACAATTGCCGGCAATATAACCCCCATGCAACCCATTCAAAACTTTGTATCCTTGAATTATGCAAATTTATAAAGTACATGACAAACCATCCATTTGAAAGTTGTTGATAAAACTAATAGTAAGATAGGTACTTGCTATCCATAGTAGATCCTTAGCTTACTCTCATTTGTTGCAATACATTATATATCGTGAAAGCAACCATGGCCTCGTGGCATTTTTGATCTCTCCAAATGACATGGCTACATCAAATCAAGGTACTTTAAATAATCCATGTAGCCATGATCCTTGCGTTTTCAAGAGAGAAAAAGTTAATAGAACATTCTTAACGGCAAGTTGGGAAGATAATGGAGCACCTCCGGACTGCGGATACCTCGAGAGGCAAGGCTAGCGTAAGCCATGGTTGCCTTGGAGTGAAAGCCCTGTGGTTTTTCAAGAAAGCTAAACCTCTTTTTATATCATTTCTTTGATCCGTCGGCCCTTCTTATTCGAGCAATGGTAAAAACCCTAAGCTTTGTATCCATAAAAGAAAGCTTACATAGAACTTCAACACCGGAGTACCCATCTTCAGCACGCCCTCTTATTAGATTTGTTAGAACCGCATTTAGCTCCGCAAAATATACACGATCACCGAACTGCAATAATCCATGAATAAGATCTCATGACTACAGAAATGAAGCTTTGGCGATGAAGCTGGAAGGTATGTCGAACAAAAACTCGGGATTGAGAAAAGGCAGAAAAACAAATCAATCTAGACCGTTTGACTTTTAGGTTAAATCTGGACCGCCCAATTTAAGGCGCAATGCATTACATACTTACACTAAAACTTTATAATATATAAGAATATTTGGAAGGTTCCAAGAATATCCCTCTAAAACCTTCCAAAATATACCAGAAACATTCTTCTAGAACCTTTTGGACCGGTGCCCTTAGCTAGTATATAATGGCCTTCAAAGATGGTGTTCGACTTTCCAGCTCAATGCTAGTTGTGAGACTTTCTAGCATCATGTTCTCTTGCAATACCAAGGTACAAGAAAACTAAAATATGGAACTCAAAATACTCGAGAAGAAGAATGAAGAATATATATAGAACACAAGAATATGTACATATCCACAAGCGCACAAGAGAACAAGGGAAGGATGTTTCACAACTAGTATTGAACTGGAATAGTCTTGCTATCCTAGACCATCTCTATTTAGTGCGACTGCATGAACTCCAAATCGCCACTTAGCACAATCGCATGCATGCCATTTGGCATACCTATAAGAGGCCACTTAGCATAAATGCAACAATGACATTGGAAGCATTCAAGAAAGCCACTATAAAAAACAATCATAAGAGTAGCACATTGAAAAAGTGCTAAGCATTGCAATTAAAAGGTCATAGTTTGAGGCCTACTTTTGACAACATGTGTGACAAATATATCTCTTTATATAAGCACCCCTTGTTCCAAAGATTTTGAGGTGTCGCCGTGTGAGCCGTCCAGATCTGAGATAGACGGTCCAGGCGACGACACAAAGTATTGGAACATGATGAGGTGGCAGTAATATTTGGTTTAGGAGATCTTAACCGTTAGATCAAAAGGTGAGCATAAATCCTAGCCATTAATTTTTTAATATTAAATTTATTTTTTTCTAAAGGAGGTGAGGTGGCACCCTCATTAATAAAAAAAGTAGTGAAGTGTCAAGGCATTTATGAGTGGACATTCTAGGAAGCTTTCCTTTGCTTAATCGCTTCAAAGGCACGAGTTTGCAAAGAGAGGGGTCGGATGAAGGTGGGGCCCACGCCGTTGGATTGCTCTCGTCGAGAGCTTTCCAATGAGTGGTGCTTTGGCACTATTTTCTCGCAGTTGCGGCCAACATGATCAAATACTAAGAATCTTTTGGGAATCTTTGAGTTCTAAGGAATTAATGGTAAGTTGAGAGAATCTAGGAGAATCTTTATAGGATCTTAGAGAATCCAGAGGAATCTCATGAGAATCTATGGGAATCTCAAGAGAGCATCTTTGAGAATGGAAGGGAATCTTGATAAAATCTATAAGACCCTGGAGGAAACTTGAAGGAATCTTGGGATCTAGGGGAATCTTCATAGAATCTATGGGAACTAGAGGAATCTAGGGGAATATATACCTAAAAAAAAAAATCTTTTGAGAATTTAAAGTAATCTTGATGGAATCTTGGAGAATCTAGAAGAATCTAGGAGAATCGCCATAGAATGTTGGAGAATCTAGAGGAATCTTGGGGTATCTTAATAAAATCTAGGGATGTAGAATCTTAAGAAACTAGGGAATCTTTGTAGAACTTTAAGAATTTTAGAGAATCTTTAGGAATCTAGGAGAAACTAAGAGAATCTTAATAGAATCTTTGGGAATCTAGGAGAATCTTTCTCGAAATTTTTTGAGAATCTAGGGGGAATCTTGATGGAATCTTAGGAAATGTAAAGAATCTTCATAGATTCTTAGAGAACCTAGAGGAATCATAGGATAATCTTTGGGAATCTAGGGAATCTTAGGGAGTCTTAAGAGAATCCATGGAAATTGTCATAAAATCTTTTAAGAATCTATGGGAATTTAGATAGAAACTTTGAGAATCTAAGGGAATCTTAATAAAATCTAGGGAATCTCCATATAATCTTAAGAATCTAGGGGAATCTTTTGTAGATTCTTAAGGAATCTAGGGGAAATCTAAGGGTATCTACAAGAATCTTGGTGCAATTTTGGAAAATGTAGGGATTCTTCATAGGATCTTTAGAGAATCTACATGGATCTCAAGAGAATCTTAGGGATTCTATCAAGTCTTTATAGAATCTTGGGAAATCTAAGAGAATCTACATGGTTCAATAGAGAATCTTTGAGAATGTAATGGAATCTAGGGGATCTTCCTAATATTTATGAGAATCTAATGGAATCTTATAGAATCTAAGAGAATCTTCATAGAATCTTAGGGAATGTAGCGAATCTTCATAGAATCTTTGGGGAACCTAGAGGAATCATGGGATAATCTTTGAAATCTTAAAGAATCTTAAGAGAATCTATGGAAATATAGGAGAATCTAAGGAAATTGTCATAAAAAATCCTTTGGCAATTTAGATAGAATCATGGAGAATCTAAGGGAATCTTAATAAAATCTAGGGTTAGTCTAAGGGAATCTCAAGAGAATCTATAGTAACTTCAAGGGGTGTTTTTTTTTTAAGGTACTCAACTTTTTATGTGGGCGACGCCAGGCCGGCCTGCGTCGGACCCGGCCAAGTGAAATTTTTTCGCCATTATAGCACTTCACCCGCCATTTCCTCCCGGGCGCCAAACCGCTGGTTTTCCATCCAAGCCCGTGAAATTGCCACTTCAAAGAATCCGTATGGTTGTTGATCCATGCCGCCGGGTGCGAGGTGATGACGCCATGTTCGCAAGCAATTTGAAAGTAAATTTGGCGGTTTTGAAGTTCTTGAGTATAAATACCATGAATTTTTTGTTGCTAGATTTCTCCAATTCGCCTATGGCGGAATGGAGAGAAGCTTTCGCATCCGTGTGCAAGAATCAAGTTAATTTTGATGTTGCAAAACCGCTATCTAGCCTCAAGTTTTTCAGAGTCGACCGAAAATTTTTGGCGGTTGTTCCCCAATTGCCGATGCAATTTGTCGAATCCGCAAGTGCAGATTCAAGAACGTGAGCCAACAAGTTTCAGCCGAATGCAAGTGTTTAATTTGTGCTAGATATTTACCATGGTAATTGAGGATCATGATGCATTTCATTTTCATGTATGCCGAAATGCATATTAATCTATGAGTTTGCTTTGAACTCAAAGAAGTCGGACAAGATCGCTACATATGGCTACATCAATTCCTATAGATTCGTAATTTTTGAACTTACATATTTGTTGTTGATTTCTTTCCTTATTTGTTGATGTTTGCTTTAATTCTAGAAAGTGTTTACTGTCACAATCCCGAACCTTATGGAGACAATGAAGAGTCTCCAAGATTTCATGAAGATTTGCAACCTTCTTACCATGAAGGTGATTTCCAAGAGTCTCAAGGGTGGGCCAACAGGAACTCAAGATGTCCAAAGTGAAGAAGGTGTGCAACCTTCTTTAAGTCTATTTCAAGGAATTGATTCCTTGAATTTACTTTGAACTTTTCTTTTGCTAATCTTTGTTGTCTTTCTTGTTATGAAGGGTGTCACCAAGATAATACACAAGGAACCCAATGTCATGATCAACCTCATTTTCAAGGTAAGCAAGGTTTGCATGATTTGAAGGTTTCTTTGACTTTTTCACTTCGCATTCTTTTTTCTAGCAGATTGTCATGCTTTTTTAGAATGTATAGAGCCGAAGTTAAGGAGAAAAAAGAGAGAGCTTAAGAGGGAAAGGAAATTGCAGATGAAGAAGCATTGCTCCAAGGTGATCTAAGCACATGGAAGAAGAGAATGCTATCAAAAAAGGTTGCATGGAAGGTGAAAAGGTTCTTGGTAATGCAAGTTGTAGGGATAGGAAAGAGATAATTAAGTCCCGCCGAAGTGGCTACCCGAACTTGTTGTTCCTAACTCCAAGGATGAATCAGAATGAAGAAAAATTGTGGAGAATTTAAAGAACTCTTTTGCGTGATCATAAGAATGAGAAGAAAACAGATATTAAGAGGGCAAGAATTGCTGCCATGGTTTATGCTGTCAATACCAATATTAACAAATCGAGTTCTCCGAACTCTATGCATGAACGTAAAGATTGTCACAATCACAGAAGAAGAAGAGTAGATGCCGAACTTGGTGAGGGTCCATGGTCCATGTTCAAAAATAAGATTAGATGTGACAAACTCTCTTATGATGAGAGAAAACTAGTGGTAGATTTTTGGAGACACAATACAAGAGTTTCCCCATGTAAGAAACATGTCATCAAGATAAAAGCAACTGAAAGAAGATATTGCATGCACTACACTTTCTTGAAGAGACATTGTAATTTTAAAGCAATTTGTTTTCAAATTGTTAAGGTTTAAGATTTTCAACTTAAGGTTGTTGATATGTTGTTGTCGCTTTACGCAACAAGTTTTCTTCCAACGATTTGAAAGGCAATATCCATACTTTCAAATATCATTTACAACATTCCATGCTCTAAAGCCTCCATATGGGAAGGTAAAAGATAGAGAGACTTGCCAGATCTACCATTTGAGAGTTGACTTTGTGAGACAGCCATAAACAAAGTAAGATTAGATCAGACCTCCATGGTCCAAATTGCACATGCAATTGTGATGTATGTGGTATAGGACCAACTCGCAATGCATCTAAAGCTACATATGCTTCAACCTCCTGAGCTTTGGAGATCTTTGGTATGTCCTAAGGATGAATAAGAGTGGCATCAACATAATTGTTCACGCTTAAATGCAAGGCTTGTGGAAAAACAAAGTGCCAACTTGTCCAAAAGAAAAAGATTACAAGTTGAACCATCAAGTAGATTGGAAGACATTTGATAAGGTAATTCAAATTGTTATTCTTAAATGAGATATTCTTTTTCAGCTCAAACTCTTCTTTTGAACATAACAAAGTTTATGAGGAGGACAAGGTAACATTCTTTCTAATGATAAAATAATGTTAATAGAGTTTGGTATTGCCAATTGCCATTCTTATAGCAATAGTTAAAATGGGACAGAGCATAGTTGAAGAGCATCTTAATAAGGTTGCTGAGAAGGAAAAACTTGTTAAGAAGAAAGGAGTTGGCCGAGAAGACCGCAGGAAAAACAAAGGCTGGTCGAAGAAAGGTGGTGTCGGGGCAAGACCGCCGGCCGGAGAAATCGTGACGTAAGAAAGGTGGTGGCCGTAAGATCGTTGATGAGAATTCAGGTCAGAAAGAAGATCCAAGGCTAAGAAGAAGGTATTACAAGTAACTTGAAATGTTAAATCCAAAAAGGTGGTAATCGATATATGTTTTGCTTCTTTTGTAGGAAGCTTCCAAACCTGTCAACAAACTTGTTTACAAGACTACTTACCACACCAGTAGAGTGAGTTGTTCCATTTTGCTGATACCTTCCTCATTCCATTCATCCCTCATAATTATGAAGCTAGATGGCAAGCAAAAACAGTTTAGGAGTGTTTGAGTGCTTTTTCCAAAGGACACTATAGTTTCAAGTGATTGACTTTTGCAGAGAACTACACCTTCAAAATCCAACAAGAAATACAAAGCTTGCATTGAGGAATGACCAATGCACCATTTTGGTGCACATCACATATAGGCATGCTCCACCTTCTACGTAACGTAATAGAAAGATCATTAAGGAAACACATTTTACATAAGTGATGATAGAGAACATGATGTACTCTTCGTTCAACATTGTTTGCAAAAACATGTAGTTTTCCTTGCTGACAAGGGTGTCCATTACAAGAATCATGTCATGTGGTTTGATGGATGTTCCCATCAATTTAAAGGAGCAAGGATGTTCTACTTCCTAGCGTGTTCTTTCAAAGCACCGAAAACCAATACACTGGAATTTCTTTGCATCATATCATGGCAAAGGTAATTACTATTGGTTCTTTTTTGGTTCATATCTATTGGTTCTTTTTTAATTGGCATTTCTTTTAAAATTTCAGAATCAATCCTTGCGTGTGAGCATGATGGTGCCGGGTGTCAGAATAAAAAGAGCCCTCACACATGAGATGTTGAAGAGGAATTCAGTACCACTAAGGAATGCACATGATGCGCTTGTGTTTTTGCTGAGCACATTTTAAGTCGATTGTGACAATGAAGGAGATCATCCTTGTGTACACTGAGTTCAGTTTTACGTGTTGTTTGCATTGCATGTTATTTTACATGATTCCTTTTGCAGATATTTTTGGGAGATAGCTATCAATGAGGTTGATAGAAGTGACAAATATGATTGTAAGACATTAACGTGTTCCGAGAAAGTTGCATTGTATCAGACTGCATTCCAATGACCCTACTCAAAGTTGCTCATATGGATTTCGCTTTATTCGTAATTCAAGTAAGGGAAAGTTTGGGAAGTGCATAAACAAAAGCAGTAATAGGATCTTGGGTTTATTCCGAACTAATTCCGTGCTGAAGACGAGCTGGAAACATTACAGTGGTCCTATCTATGAAGGGGATCATGAATGGGTTTTGATGTAGTTGATGTTGGGGATAATTTTGGCAAAGCACTATCCGAGGCCAACAACAAGGAACAGGTAGATTCTACATCATCAAATGCACTAAGCCAAAACACATTGTAGAGAGGGCCTTTAAAGATGCATGGGGTGCTAAATTTGCTAGAAGAGAAGTGGTCCTCTCGTGTAAGTATTATAAGTTTTAGGAGGTAGTGAATTTGAATTGTTTGAAGATGCACCGTAGTGCAATGCATACAACCACTTGGTCATGTCGTGTTGCTTTGATATGGTGCCCGTAAGTGAAAACATATACAAACTTCCAAAGGATGTTCATGATCGCCTTTTAGATCGAGTTTTGGAGCACAAGAGTAGTCTTTTATGAGATAGCTTAGTAGATGAGGATGAGCCTCGCACCGAAGTTCTTCAATGAGAAATGGAACCAAATGAATTCTTTACTAGCATACAAGCATTGCTAGTGCTAACCAAATTGTATTCAATTGTAACATTCATATTCAAGTAATAAAGAAAAGTTTCATTTTTTTTTGCTATTGCGTAATCTAGTTTGAATAGTAAGAACTAGTTGCGTGTTTATTTTGAAATGTAAGATTTGGTTGCATCCGGTAATCCCTCAATTGAGTTGGTGTAGACCTCCAGGTTGCATATGGCAACCAATCTATACCTTGATCTTGCAAGAATGAAGCTCATATACGCTTTGCAATCGATTTCCCAATTCCGAAAAAAAAGATCGTACTTCAAATGCCAAATGCTAGCAGGTCTTAATGTATTTCGTGTTGAATCCAACTGGTTTATATGCTTGAGAGATGTACTTAAGTAGATATAAAACTTTCTCTCAAGTCGATGCACTTAGCTATTTCAAAAGATCGCCATTGACCAGTGTCAAAAATTGGTCAATGACCCGCAAAGGAGCTAAGATTTGCAACAGAGTGTTCAAAGTTTCTTTAGTAGTATAATCACTTGGAATGGTCTCTGATGATCTTATTGTGTGCAAGCCATAAACCATGGGAAAGGGCAAATAGAATTTGAGCTGTATGCATGTTTGAATTGTATTGCAAGATACTTCTGTGGTATTGCAGAATATCAATTGAATTGTTTGAATATCATTTGAATTGTTTTAATTCTTCTGTGGTATTGCAGATTATCGTTTGAATTGTAAGAATTGGTTACAGGTACAAAACACTTTGCATAAACAAGAGAACTGAACCAATGAAGAAAAAAAATATACAAAAATTTTAAAGAAGCACAAAGTTCATAGTGGTTACAGACATGGTCACATTCAAAAAATTGCAGACCTGTCACATATTCAACATGTAGTTTACATATTCAATAACTTAGAGACCTGCATATATTCACAAAATTGCAGATCATACTCAAAATTTACCTGACAGAGCAGTTAACATTGAAAACTTAAGATTGTTTCAAAACCAAACTTCAACTTGAACCTCGCAAAGCTAGCAAACCGCTTATCCCTTCCTTATAAACTTCTCTCGCAAAGAGTGAGGTCTTCCTCATCAGATTGGATATCCGTGAATGGTGACTTTGAAGGAGTAGGCTCTTCATGTGTTGGAGTCTGAATCGGAGAAGTGTGTAACAGGAGAAGCATGTAACAGGAGAAGCAAGTGGAGAACCCGTGTAACAGAGTTGTTGGGATCTCACGCTCGTGACTAGTTACGATCTTAGGACTTGCCCGACTTCCCGATCTTGCTTTCTTGTTGCTGCTCCTAAGACACTTTTTCTTGCCTTTCCTCTTAGCAACAAAATCTCTGGAAATAGGTTTGTCATACTCGATTGCAACCTTGAGTTGGAATCCTCACCCATGTCTTTACCTTTTCCTTTCACCTTTGTGACCTTTGTCACCTTCACATCTTCATCAAGACTCTTTCATACTCCTCGGTTACTTCATCTTCATCTGCTTTTAAAGTAACAAGTTCTTGCTCAAGCTTGTCGTGCACTTCTACCCCACAACCTCGCCATCGCATAATGCATAGTATCCAAGATGTAACCAAAGCAAAGAAACATGAAATTTATGATCACATGATAACTTGATAAGAAAAACTGAATCGAGCTAAAACTCATTCACAACCTTCACATCTTTTCAAAGAAATTGATCTCGAGACGGATCATAAACACCCATGTGAACTTTGAGTTCCTTCTTACCTTTTATTGAAATCAAGATAGCGGATATGTGTTTGACTTTGCATTCCAAAACTCCATCCTATGGCCATATGCTTCAATATTCACTTCCAAGGATTTGATTTCTTCCTTCAACTTTTCTTTTCGCAGACAGCAACATTAGCACTCCCAATAGTTTCAGAGAAGTAAATCCATTAAACTTGCTTCTTCTTTCTTTCAAGTATGCAACCAAAGCTTGGTTGTTAGGCAAATCAGACTTGTAAAGTTTGATAGATTCTCTTCTCCGAATTTGCTTGTACAATAAAGTGCAAGTAGCATCAAGACATTGCATCGCACCTACCTTCTTCAACAAAGCTGCCTTTTTCCTTTAATTTCTTTTTTCAAACTTTCTTTTTATGAAACCGACAAGCTTCTAATGTGATTGATAATCACATTGAGGTTAGCTTCAAAACAATTTACTTCATGATCTTTACTCTTATGAACTACAGAAAATCTGTGGGAGTCTGCTGCTAAAGATGCCCAATTTACCTTGTAATTTTCGTGGTCAGCCAAAGCCTTAGGGGTGTTCTGCCATACAAATGCTCTTGCAAAACGAGTCCTCACTTCATTGTTGGTAGGGCCATTCTGGTATACTTTTCGAAGGAGTTCATTGAACTTTCGCCAATTCAGCTTGATTTCCTTGATGTTGATCTTCGGGACCTCAAAGGAACTTTAAAATCGATAAAAATTCAGCATTTGATACTTCTTTTGCCTTGATTTGGCTTCGCTTTCTTCGTGACGACTCCACTTTCCGAAACTCAAAGAAATTCATACTTGGTTCTTTGCCGGGTTTGTCTGAAATATAATAAAACAATAAAACCACTTACATTTGAGTACTTTTCGTTATAAATTTGTGAAGCACAAACATTTTCTAAAAAAAAGATAGCAAAATGCGATACCTCACGGGCTGGGAGAACTCATGGTATAGTTGCAAAAGAGTCTTGGGAATTGCAAAGGAAGAAAAACAGAGTACAAATACACAAAGCTTGGGAGATAAGTTTGTTCAAGAGCTCGAATGATGATGACCGTCGGAATTCTATGATGCTGCGCGCGAAAATTCTATGATGATGACCGTCGGAATTGAAGCCGTCAGAACCCATCATGAGCCCGTCCGAGCCCATCAGAGCCCATCATGAGCCCATCATGAGCCCGTCACGATGGGAAGATTCCCGTAGATTAAAAATCTACGGGAATCTTCCCAAAATCTTTGAGAATTAAGAACAATCTTGATGGAATCTTGAAGAATCTCGAAGAATCTAGAAGAAACTTCATAGAATCTTGGAGAATCTAGAGGAATCCTGGGGTATTCTTTTGGAATCTAGTTAACTCTTTGGAGAATCTTTGAGAATCTCAAAAGAATCTTTGGGAATCTAGGAATATCTACAGGAATCTTCATAAAACCTTTAAGAATCTATGCTAATCTAGAAGAAATCTTGCGTCACTAGGGAAATCGTAGTAAAATCTAGGGGAATCTCAAGGAATCTAAGGGAATCTAGGAGTATCTAAGAGAATCTTTGGGAATTTAGGGGAGTCTAAGGAAATCTTTCTAAAATCTTTGAGAATCTAGAAGAATCTTGATGGAATCTGAGAGAATCTAAGAAAATCTAAGAGAATCTTTATAAAATCTTGGAAAATCTAAGAGAATCGTCATAAAATCTCTAAGAATCTATGGCAATTTAAATGGAATCTTAGAGAATCTAAGGGAAAAATGACGTGCTCACCACTAAATTTGTTTAAAGGGCCTCTTTAACTTAACCTTATGAATAGTGCAGTAGTTCATTTGCTGATTATTGTAGCTCGATACTATTTGGTCTTACTTTGTGTAAAGAGGTTGTCTAATTCTATTTGGTCTT
This sequence comes from Isoetes taiwanensis, assembly GCA_021234155.1. Lineage (NCBI taxonomy): Eukaryota > Viridiplantae > Streptophyta > Lycopodiopsida > Isoetales > Isoetaceae > Isoetes > Isoetes taiwanensis. The sequence continues at coordinate 18,428 of JAJEKV010000538.1, forward strand.
AGTAAGCTAAGTCAGGGATGATGGTTTAGGACAAATAACGTACTGACCACCCTAACATTGCTTTGTTGTGTGACTGTTGGGTCCTGCCTAATATCATTCATGGTACAACCGCTCATAATGCAACTACTCATAGTACAAAAACTTGTATATATATATAAAAAGCCTAGACCAGTAAACTGGTACTAGACATCTAGCCTAGCCAGGGTAAACCTTGGCAAGTCTAGACTTATCAGCTCCCATTTTATACCGGGACAACCTTATAGATCATGCCTCTAGCAATCCTACCTTCCTATGTGTAACCATACACTTCTAGATATTATATCTTGTTTTTGTTACCTTGCAGATGTTATCACATAATAATTTGTTCTTTATGGACTATTAGACTTCAAACTTTACTGTGGTTTTTTTTAAGACACAAATATAGTATTTATGAATCACTTACCATACTTTACTTAAACCTAGAACTTGCACACCCTTATTGCTCTACCACAAGCTTTTCAAAAACTTATAATATATCCCTTGTATTGTTCAAGAGTAGAAGGAGTATCTATCATAGCGTTAAGAATCATAGCTGACGTACCTGTACTTTTTTAGTTCGTAAATCAGTGTGCTGCTGTCATATTGCAGACCTGGAAAATTACCATCTTTGAGCGCTTTGTCGACTGATCTCCATATGTCTTTCTCCTTGAAACCTTTCTTTGTAAATATTTGGACCAACTCGTACAAATCCCTTGCAGCACTAAAGGGGTTGCTGTGCACATAGATGTAGGGCATTACTTGGGATATTATTACATTACAAGCCATTAGATAAGGTCTGTAAACCACTCGACATGAATAAATTTGGTAGCTGGAAATGGTAGATTATCTGGTTTATCAAACTGCAAAGTACAATATGCACCATGAAATTCGTCGTAACCTCAATTGTCATGTTAAGGAAGTTGACCTTCCTACCAATTTGCATGCTTGCATCATCTCGTTGGCCAATACTCGATTCTCATCCTTTATTTTTAAAATGTTCAAGTCATATATAGTGCTGCTTAAATCTGTATTGTTCTCCAGTCCAAGGTATTTTCTCATATAGTGGCAGTTTATACCTATCAAATCATCCATGTATCTATGGGCACTTTTGAAAGTAGATGCCTCACATATTTTTCCCTCCCTTGCTAAACCAGTAATGAACTTAAGTTCAAATAGGGCTAAATACAGATTACACCATGCAGGGCTACATGGGAATCCCATTGGAATACCTTTGGTTTGTTTCCAAATCCACGCCCCCATTTTCAAAAGCAAATCGCCAAAAGCCAAGTATTAATCATGCAGAATTTATTTTGCTCTAACAGATTCCATTTACTACCTTTTGGTGTAACACTTTTCCATTTTACCTCTATAGTTCCGTTTCCACTGAAATAATACCATAACTTATAGTTATGGTTCTGCACTTTTTGACTATGCCAAGCAATATCACATACTTTATGCATGACTGTCATGATGCCTTCATCTCCCTCCAAGGGAATGTTTTCATAGCATTTCGTAATGTCACATACGAAAAGATCCTCAATTTTTCCTGGTAGATTACAGACCAGATCATATATTGAGTTAATCACCCATGATGCTTTGATCTTGTCCTTACTAAACATATTAAATTTAGCACAATGTTCATGACATATCCTGGGCCATATTTCCAGTATTGTATTTAGAACTCGCGCCCACCAAAGATGCTATATCGAGTACATGGTATTGTGCGATTTGTGATCCAATCGATATTCCCTTTTATGCGCTTTATAAATTCCCAAAAGATATGGTAACTCTTTGCTGCTAATCGTGATGGTATCCGAGATTTTCTTAATCTGTTTCTCAATCATCTCCACTACCTTTTCTGGTTTCATATTGATCTCACTAAAATCAGTGCTATTTATCCTCTTGTAGGCTTCTTCCCTTATATGTTTTGGACATATAAAGGCCGGATTATTGGCCGCCTTATCAACCCCAGATATGTAGAAGTTTTCCTTAAGCCACTGCATGTTTTTCACCACTTCATTATCCTTTATCCAGAACTTGACTTTTTGCTGATTATTGTTTCTAATCAAGTTTTTAGCAACCTTTTTGCTTCATACTGAAATTTCCTTTTACATTTTCAAGATTGCTTTACTCTCTTCCTTGTGGAAGGAGAAATGGTGTACTTTAAAAAACTGATCCACTGTGTTACCTATTTCCACTTTGAACTGCTGTAGAGTAAATGGTTGGTCAGGTATATGATTAAGGCCAAGGCTAAACCATTTTCTCAAAGCTGGGTGATGCACAATATTTATGTCAGTTGTCCTGACATGTCCGATACTCTTGTCAACGTATTCTTGCAGTGTAGGATTACTACACGGACATCTCATTTCCTCCTTTTGTGCAAAAACCAATCTGGGTTTATAAAACATATTTTTCAGATTCATGACATATTTCCATCCAAATATTGAGCCCTCATACATTTGCATGCCTCTCTCTTTAAAATGTTTAACCAACTGTTTTTTAATTATGTCACAAAATTTGATTTGGCCCACGATTCTAGAGAAGAAATTGAAATGTACATATTTTTTCTTTATTTTATCCGTAATTAGAGTGAGAATCCAATCGCCATCTGCATTTAATACCATTTTTCTGGTCTTGATCTGTAAAATTATGCAATGTTTGATCAAAAGATCATCTCTTTTAAAGTAATGCCTTGTTAGGCATTTGAACCATTACTGTTTTTTAATACATCATACCCGTGCATTCCCTTAACCTATGGTACATGTCCTATAATTCCTTTAATTGGCAATCAATATACTGTAAACAAGACTGAAATATGTAAAAAAAGTAGATATGAAATATTTACATACCTCCATGCATTCTTTACCCTTCAAAATCACGGTATGCTATGTCGAAGGACCTGTCATTTGTAATACCCGGTTGTTTTTTGTGGACCGATCGATCAAAGCATCGTATTTGTGTCCTCAATCTCAATAATACTATTGTTGCCTATACCAGTAGTATTGGAGCTCACAGCCACATTTGAATTTGCTGATTCAGGCCTTTTATACAGCTTTGGTGGCATTATAATCGAACTATCAGGACTATCTGGTTCACTGTACCTTTTTCTATTGTGCTCACTTTGGCTATATACGTTCTCCTGCTGCTGCTTTGCAATCAGAAATTTGATTGGCTTGATGGTTTTTTCCAGTATGTCCGTCAATTTAGTCTCCCCGAACTCCTTGTTAAGATCAATGTTTGGATTTTCAGCAAACTTTATTGTCATTTTGACCATAATATCCCTTGCTCTGAGGTATCCTACATATGCTGCAATGGCTGTCTTGAGAGGTTTTGTAGACAGTATTGAGGTAAAGAAGGCAAAGCTTACCATAGTAGGATGTTCTGGCCATGCCCTGTCAAGATTATTCATCAAAAACCACACAGCATGGTCCAGCCAAATGATAGTATCAGGACATTCACAATTTTCCTTGGCAATTTTACCACAAGTACATTTAATGAATGGGCAGAAAGTGCGCCACATTTTTTTAATGTAAAAATCATGCCTTCTTTCATCAATTTTTGCCTGGTGACTTTTCTGCCCTATGGATATTGTCTTGCTGTTACTGCACTCAAGGCCAAAGTATTTTGCAGCAAAAGGCAGAGTTATTTCCACCTTGTCCACCTTACGTATACAATTGTCGACATCATCACAAGCTTCTTTCAGATCATTATCTTCAAGACTGGCCAGTTGTTTCCATGCTTCAAGACTGATAGGTGCCAAGACTCCGAGATTTTTACTCTTCCAGAGTGCTTGTTTATATTGGGCTCCATGTGATTCAACCTCTCTTTGTGTCATGATTGGAAATCTTTGGCAGTTAAAGAAGTTTAGCCTGTTGATAGGAACTTTGTCCTCATCCTCCTCATTGGTGATACCATTATTATCATTTTCATGTTTAGCACTGAAAGCTGCTTTGTACTCATCAGGTAGCATATCCACATTGAATAGACAGTTATTATAAACTGCATTGGGTACCATTTTGACTTGTGCAGCAGGCATCTTTGTTTTCGCCTTTTTATTAACAGGAAATGTGAACTTTACACCATTTGCCCTTTCGAGTGCTGTAAGTCCTTTGACAAACGTCTTCAAATTTTCAGCTTCCTTTTCTGTAGCATTGAATTGCACTAGTGGCAGCCTTGCATATCTGCCATCAATAATGCTTTTGCATGCGTTGATATCATATCCCACTTTTCCAAAACCAGCAACCATTGTAAGGAAGTTGCTCATGCCCATATGCATAATTGCCGAATTGTCATTATTTGCTATTGTATTTTCAGTGTTGATAATGTACTGATGTAGCTCACGTCTGATAATGCATGCTAAGATCGTTTGCACTGCTTTGTTTGGTGCCGGTCTATTTATTAGATAATAACCAAGGTCCATGAGTTCCATACTCCATTCAATTTGGGTATCATTATCAATATTGCTGCTGGATGCCAGATTTCGTTGTAACCCTGTCATTGATCCTTCCTACAAAGATCAAAGTATTAGATATTTTAAAGAATGTAAATCAGAATCAATACCACAGGCTTTATATCTCATATCACATTGACAGTAAAACAATAATAATGAACCTGCCACAGTAAAATTGCCCGAGTCATGTCCCATAAGATTCCTATTGGTTAAACCAATAAGCTGAAGGCGCTGAATATATAAAAAGCCTAGACCAGTAAACTGGTACTAGACATCTAGCCTAGCCAGGGTAAACCTTGGCAAGTCTAGACTTATCAGCTCCCATTTTATACCGGGACAACCTTATAGATCATGCCTCTAGCAATCCTACCTTCCTATGTGTAACCATACACTTCTAGATATTATATCTTGTTTTTGTTACCTTGCAGATGTTATCACATAATAATTTGTTCTTTATGGACTATTAGACTTCAAACTTTACTGTGGTTTTTTTTAAGACACAAATATAGTATTTATGAATCACTTACCATACTTTACTTAAACCTAGAACTTGCACACCCTTATTGCTCTACCACAAGCTTTTCAAAAACTTATAATATATCCCTTGTATTGTTCAAGAGTAGAAGGAGTATCTATCATAGCGTTAAGAATCATAGCTGACGTACCTGTACTTTTTTAGTTCGTAAATCAGTGTGCTGCTGTCATATTGCAGACCTGGAAAATTACCATCTTTGAGCGCTTTGTCGACTGATCTCCATATGTCTTTCTCCTTGAAACCTTTCTTTGTAAATATTTGGACCAACTCGTACAAATCCCTTGCAGCACTAAAGGGGTTGCTGTGCACATAGATGTAGGGCATTACTTGGGATATTATTACATTACAAGCCATTAGATAAGGTCTGCAACCACTGACATGAATAAATTTGGTAGCTGGAAATGGTAGATTATCCCGTTTATCAAATCTGTAAGTACAATATGCACCATGAAATCTGTCCAGAACCTCAATTGTCATGTTAAGGAAGTTGACCTTCCTACCAATTTGCATGCTTGCATCATCTGTTGGCCAATACTCAGTCTCATCCTTTATTTTTAAAATGTTCAAGTCATATATAGTGCTGCTTAAATCTGTATTGTTCTCCAGTCCAAGGTATTTTCTCATATAGTGGCAGTTTATACCTATCAAATCATCCATGTATCTATGGGCACTTTTGAAAGTAGATGCCTCACATATTTTTCCCTCCCTTGCTAAACCAGTAATGAACTTAAGTTCAAATAGGGCTAAATACAGATTACACCATGCAGGGCTACATGGGAATCCCATTGGAATACCTTTGGTTTGTTTCCAAATCCTGTCCCCCATTTTCAAAAAGCAACTGCTCAAAAGCCAAGTATTAATCATGCAGAATTTATTTTGCTCTAACAGATTCCATTTACTACCTTTTGGTGTAACACTTTTCCATTTTACCTCTATAGTTCCGTTTCCATCGAATAATACCATAACTTATAGTTATGGTTCTGCACTTTTTGACTATGCCAAGCAATATCACATACTTTATGCATGACTGTCATGATGCCTTCATCTCCCTCCAAGGGAATGTTTTCATAGCATTTCGTAATGTCACATACGAAAAGATCCTCAATTTTTCCTGGTAGATTACAGACCAGATCATATATTGAGTTAATCACCCATGATGCTTTGATCTTTTTTTTTTTTTTTTTTTTTTTTTTTTTTTTTGAAGGTAAGAGTATACTATTATTATTATAGGATGGTACAATATACAGTCCCCTTAATAGGACAGATAAGAAATTACATCATAGTTGCTTGGCCATTGAGCCTTAGGTGTATGTACTAAGGAAACACTTTCTCTTCTTCCCCACATGTAGATACTATAGGGAAATGTCACCATCTTCTCCAAGCAGGCGTGTACTATAGGGTAGGCATAGCTCGTTCCACACACCACGGGTAAAGGACCCAAGATACTTAGTTACCAAGAGTATCGTACCCCATTATCAAGTGGACCCTCATCTTGTGACCACTGACATCTGAAGTAGCTATAGAATCCCTGCAAATTGCCAACCCTGTCCAGATCTTTATTGTATGCCACCCCCATCTTTCTATGGTGGGATAAGGCCATAAGAGCCACTTCCATATTGAAGATGTTATTTAACTTAGTCACTGAAGTTACCTGCCCCCCTAATGCCACATCACATCGGTGTCTCCAAATCACCCAAAGTGCCACATTTACCATGGAGGCAGTAATGATGCACCTATCTGCTTTGATAAGTAGTTCTGGCCAGGCAAGATGAACCAATTCGATCCCTAGAATCGGGGAGACCCAACACCAGAATTCATAGATCATGGGACAAAAGAAAAGATGCCTGAGAGATTCACGTGAGTGGCATCCCAGAGGGCACATATCATCAGTCACAATCCCTTTACGAAGTAACACTTCTTTAGTACTGAGACCCCCTTGAAGCGCAGTCCACCTAAAGAATTGAAGCTTTCTAGAGCAGATAGATTTCCATGAATTAGCTAGGAGAGACTTAGCAACTATTAATGTTACCCCCAGCCTCATTTCTGCTATTAGTGGAGTTCCGACACCAGACAAGGCACGATAAATACTGGCCACATTGTACTTTTCTTTCCCTGCACACCATCATGCCTCTTCAGGACTCGACACACCTGTACAGTTTTTGACATTTCTTAGGATCTCTTGCAGCACCTTTCTATCCCCTTCCCCTACCCTTCGAATTGTACCCTTGAATTTAGTCCAGGAGGTCCATCTACCATTCACCCATAAATGCTGTAGATATTGTACACCCTGTTCTTTCCACTTCAGAATAAATATCGGGATGGACCGGGGCCAAGGGGAGACCTTCCTTATTCCAAACATGTGTATTCCGAAGATATCTTGAAATGTCCAGCCTTGTTAGGAACATTGGGTGGGGAACATACAGATATTACCTCCTTCCAAGCCTGAAGTATTCTTCTCATTATAGGGGAAGTACCTGGAGCAACTTTAAAATCATAAAAGAATGCCCTGACTCGTCTCTAGGCAGAGAGATGGCTTACCTTTGATCTTACATTGGTTGAGCCGGTATTTAACAAATACCATGGTCGAGACGAAGTCATCTTGAAGTACACGCCAAACAAATTTACGCAAGTGCTTGTGCTTTTTCAGTATAAAGGGTCTTTACATCCTAGTCCCCATCTCTCTTGTCTCTACATAGCTCGACCATGCTACTTTGGCGATACGCTCCAAATGAACTTCCCGATAATGACCGTGTCTGATTATACACACTTTTTTGAGCCACGATCACTGAAGAGAAATAAATATGAGAAGATGCAAAGACAGCATTAGCAACGGTGACTCTGCCTGCAGTTGCTAACCCTTTAGCAGACCACAACCCCACTTTTTTCCTAAGCCTGTCCAATATTGGGGACCATAAGCCTTTCATGCTATCCGAGAGAGATAGTGGTAGACCTAGAAGCTTAACTGCCTCATTTGTTAACACCACCGGGAACCCAAGTTCTTTAGCACGGGGATCAATATCCCCCAAGGCCCATAGAGTAGAACATTTGTTTGCATTGAGCTCAATTCCAGAAATATCCTTAAAGGCAACTAGAATATCACGAAAAGATTGAAAACTACTATCATCAAACCTGAGGAACATGAAGGTATCGTCTGCATACTGCATAATCGTAAGCTTCCCATCTTGTCCCGGAAGAGATAGTCCAGACATGACACCTTCCTCCACTTTGAAGTTTACCATCTTTGTAAGAAGGCTGGCCATAATCACAAAGAGGTAGGGCTTTAACGGGACACCCTTGCCGTATTCCTTTCCCGAGGTGAAATAGGCTGAAGGCTCGCCATTAACAAGAACCGGAGGGTAGGCAAGCTTGTTCATGCCCATAGAGAGATTGATGAACTCACTGAATCCCATATATTTCATAGTCTCTTGCAAACCTTCCCATCTAAGGGAGTCATAGGCCTTCAGAAAATCCATCTTTATAAGAACACGCTTCGCCGGTAGTATCTACACCGATTGTAACCCTTCCCTAGCCGCAATATAATTATCAAGAATATACCGCCAGAAGGAATGCCGATCGTTCTCTACCAATTACCCCTCGCTTAGAATAGGCTTAACGCGGTTGGCAATGCCTTTCATAATGACCTTGTACATAACATTGGTCGAGCAGCAATAGGTCTCCATTCACCAAGTTTACACCGGCCTTGGTACTTTAGGTATAAGGGTGATGAACCCAGCTAGGGTGGGGTGCGAGTAGAGAAGACCATGCACCTCTGGCGCCTTTCACAAAGTCGCCTCAAGACGTCCCTTAACTCCACAAAGAATTGTGAGGGAAACCATCCGGACCAGGAGATTTACCCGAGGCCAAAGAACACGAAGTTTTGTAAATTTCCTCATCATCAAAACACCGAATCAAGCTTTTGATTCTCATCATGTGTGACTTTGTCCCACCAATCCATCTTGGGCATCCATTGAGAAATCGAGCTTGAAATGACAATGGTCTAGGATCTTCCATAAATTGTTTTCGAAGCTTTCTTTTATGAATGTCTTGATCTCTTCTTGGTCCTCTAATACAGAATCACCATTGCCTCTTATAGTTGAGATACTATTTTTCTGCCGGTCTTGCCCCGCCATTACGAAGAAGCATTTAGAGTTCTTGAGTCAAGCTTTCAAGATACCACTTTGTTTTAGAGCGCATGGCCCCCCTCTCCTTCTTCCTCCTCAATAGCTTTGGCTTTTCCCTCAAGTTCCATTTCCCACCTTTGCTTTTTCGTGTCGTGTGGATGATCTAAAGAGTTCTTGCTTAACCTCCCCTTAAAGCGCATTATACACAACATCTTTTTCCTTTCTGGAATTCCAAAGATCTCATTCGCCCCATTCTTTTATCCATCTCTTCATAAGGTAACTTTTTGTATCCAAGCTTTCATACTAGGGAGACCATCAAGATTTGGTAGCGAGGCCGGAATACCTAAATGGTGCCAAAAGGCCTCCTTTCCCAACAATGACGTATTGAATTTGAATGGAACATTACCTTGCTTCGGCACGGAGGGGACATTTTCGAGGGGACAGGCTTAGAGGTACATGATGCGAGTGCGAGAATGCAAGCTCTCCTTCAACATAGCATTTATCCATGAAACAAGTTTGATTTATTGGCGGATAGAATCTATCAAGCGGGCAATACACCCCATCACGCCCCCTTTTGTTTATTTGACCATGAGAAAGAAGCGTTAGAGGGAGGTACTAGTGAAAGTCCAACATTGTTTAAAAGGGAGTTCCAAGCAATTTCTTCCTCCTCCTGTAGATTCCCTCGCGGCAATCCTATTTTTTGGTCCCAAACATCCCGCCATATTCAGATCCCCACCAAGAATCGGGTTTCGATCCCCCGCCATGTCAATTATCCAATCTTCTATCTCCTTCCACATCTTGCTCTTTTCAGGGAACATTAGATGCATATATATTGAGGAGTCCCCACCGACAATCCGATGTTTCAAATGTTATGGCTTGCCATCCGCCATCTTTTCCTCGCAAAACCGATGCCTCTCAGAAGTCGTCCTTTCCATAGAATACATGTACCTCCTTTAGTGCCTCTGCAAAGAGGCGGTGAAAGGCAGTAGTCACATCCCACCCAACTCCCAATGGATCTGGCCTCAAAATTGGGAGTTCGTGCTCGGGGAAGTAAGATGATGTCGGCTTTCATAGATCCCGAGTCTTTGCTAGGACCACCCCTTTTGAGAACTCCCCTTAATGCCTCGCAAATTCAAGAGACAATAATCATTATATAATAGTTGGCACAACTTATGTCTCCCCAATAGTTGGCCTTTGGCATCTAGTGGCTTCCCATATCTGGGGACACTTTGCCTTTTGCTCACGAAAGGTTATCATATAGGCTATCATATGGATGGATGCCTCCATGTATCTTTTTTTTATGTAAAGGTATGTGGTTGTACCATTACAATATATCCTTTCCTTGGTCCATGTGGCCCATGATCCATGGAGCACATTTTCATCCAATGTCCCCATTGCCATGTCTTCACCCATTGAACGGCATATTTCCAAAACCATAGGGGAAAAGAGACCCCAAACCATATGCTTGTACCACCCCACCATTGGGTTGAGTTGAGTTGACCCAATTCTTCTCATTGTGTGAACCATGTTTATCTTCCCATACAAAGACATAGTAGTGAATCACTTTTGTGTTTTGACGTTGAATGAACATGAAGTTTATAAAGAGTGTAACTCCAAACTTGAAACAAAGAAGTTTATATTCCAGATAAAAAGCTTACAATCCCCTATGGATTGCTTAGAAAAAAGTTTGCAAACTCATAACTGCTACCGGCTTGACCTCAAAGAAGCCATAACAACCAAACTCATTCTGAATAAAAACCACATCTTAAGCCATGCCTTTCTTTTATCCAACTCATTTTCTTTCCTAAACACTTCACTCTTTGAAAGAGAAACCACATCTCGAAACCAATTGAATTTCCCTTGACAAAACTAACCCGGTAGAGCCTTGTGTCGAATTTTGCTCCGTTTGAAGCTCCCTGCTATGCCATTTTGGAGGTTTCTCAATTGAGTGTTCCGGAGAACCTTGGCAACACTTGATTCAAATTCATGCTTGCTGATTTTCTTCCCTCTTTTTTTTTTTTTCCTTTTTTCGCCGCTAATAGCGAGCCTTTCTTGTCTTCCCGAGCAATAGCATCATCTTTTTGTTGCCTTGAATCAAGGAGTCGACATCATGCTCTTTGTTTATCCTTTATCGGATCTTCCATTAGATCTCAGGGAAGCGCACTTGCGATTCTTGCCCTTTGGGTGACAATGGGGTTGCGTGTGTATCCAAGATGGGATCATGAGCAACCACGCCTTTCTTGAAAGAAGCCTTACCCATCTTGGATCTTGCGCCAGGTCTAAGGAGGCAGGGTGGGCTGATCCATCTCATGAGCAATAGAAGGAAGAAGAGCATCGCTAGAAGGGCCACATGAGCTAGGGAGTTAAGAGGCGAGTGAGGAGGCATGCTTAGCGAGAGAAAGCAAGTTGAGGGCTTACAGATTTAAGTAGGCCGATGGGACATAGGTATCGGGGGCTGCAAGAGGGATATCAGAGGCAACGGCAGCAGAGATTGGGCTCTCAAGAGGAGCAATCCAGCCAACAACCTCCCTTGGATTCGTCTGCTGCAGATCCGGAAGATTAGATGGGACTAAGCCCATAGGGAGCCCATCAACAGTGCACACACATTTCTCGTTGGAGATGGAAGAAGAGGTAGTCGCTGTTACCTTCTCGTTGGAACATGCAAGTTTGGAGATGGCGGGGGAGCTAGTCCCTGCTGCTATCTTGTTGGGGCAGGCAAGAGAGCCGACAAGAGTGCTGCCAGAGGACAGGAAGTTCCCCTTTTCAGCTTGAGCAGAGAGATTGGTAATGGCAAGGGAGCTAGTCCCTATTTTGCTTTCTTGTTGGGGCAGGCAAGAGTGTCCGCAAAAGTGCTGCCAGAGGAACGGGAGTTCCCATATTCAGCTTGAGCAAAGCTGGGTGGATCCAAGTCGTTTGATGGGTCCATGCCTTTAGGGAGCTTGTCCTCCCCACCATAAGCACTAATATATTCAGTATTGAGACCAGATAGGGAGCTTGTCCCCATTACCATCTCGTTATTTGCAGCCAAGGGACGAGAGGTCCCTTTACAAATGTCAAGAAAGTTGGAAGGAGAGGGACAACGGATGCTTTACAAACATTTAAGAAGACAAAAAGTCCCCATTAGAAAGGGAGTCCTTGTTACAAATGCATCTAAACTCAAGCTGTGGTATTTAATCGTGGAGGGGAATGTCAACCGGAATAACCTCCCCGAAGACTCCCCTAAATAACCGCCATAACGAAACGCATGTCCGCCGGGAGGGGTGGCTTTGGATCTTGCAGTCTTGCGAGATTTAGAGACCAAAGTGAAGCCATCATCTGTAGTATCCATCATGGGCAGCTTCCCTTTCTGAGAAACCATCCTTTGAGAGATGGAAGCGTCAGCACTACATACATTGCCTGCGATGGACTGCTGCCCACGATGGAGCATGGCAGAGGAAGGCCCGTGACCACCAGCTTGAACTCAGTTTTTTTATTGTAGAATCCATTGAAGAACAGGGATTCAGGAATGGGCTTAAAAAGGTTGACAGAAACACAAATTTTGGGTGCATCTTCTCTGCTGCCACCCATGCACACAAATTCCCCCAAAGAAGAAGCAATGGCTTGAAAAGCCTTTTCTGTCCAGTATTCAGAACTGAGGTTGGCAAGGGAGATCCAGATAGGATAGAACAGAGCATCCGGGTCTTTTGGATTGAAATCAGGCCTCCATTTCTGGAGCAGGAGCTGACCATAGAGGCAAGTGATAACTCCCTTTTTAAAGAGGAGAGCAGCATCCCTTTCACATGAAAGCGTGATCAGAAAATACTGGCAGCCCAAAGGTTGCACCCTGGGGAGACATCTGCCTCGGCAAACTCGCTCCAAAGCCTTGTTAATATCTGGTAGTGAAGGATTGCCTCTAATAATCTTGGCAATAAGCCCAAGATTATCAAGGTGGCGAATCCTATTCGCCACCTCAGGGATATGGAGAGAGATAGGTGCTTTTTCCTCCATATCTTCTACACTAGGAGGCCGAGACTAGTAGATTTCTAGCCAGTAATCAGCCTCCAGCCAGGGACAGTGCACAAAGAGAGATTGAGTGGGACTTGCGTCAAGGTTCCCAAGAACCAGCAGCCTTACAAGTCTTCGAACTATGAACGGATCACCTACCACAGCTGCCCAACCAGTGCAGACAAACTGATCAGAGTATAAGTGTCTGCTATCGATAATAGAGACCCACAAATGATCAATGGCACCTTGAATGGTACCCCACCAAATGAAATCTGCGTTAACAAGCAGAACAGAGCGTACTATATTAGGAGGAGATGAAGATGATTGTGGAGACCTAGCAGGTGATGCAGAAGCGCCTTCAGAGATTTGTGGATTTGAATCAGAAGATAGAAGCAGGTACTCCATTGTGGTGCAGCATTAGACAGATTTGTAGAGCTCCAAAGTCACATAATCAGTCAGCAGAACAGATGCTTTGATCTTGTCCTTACTAAACATATTAAATTTAGCACAATGTTCATGACATATCCTGGGCCATATTTCCAGTATTGTATTTAGAACTGCAGCCACCAAAGATGCTATATCAGAGTACATGGTATTGTGCGCATTTGTGATCCACCGATATTCCCTTTTATGCGCTTTATAAATTCCCAAAAGATATGGTAACTCTTTGCTGCTAATCGTGATGGTATCCGAGATTTTCTTAATCTGTTTCTCAATCATCTCCACTACCTTTTCTGGTTTCATATTGATCTCACTAAAATCGGTGCTATTTAGCCTCTTGTAGGCTTCTTCCCTTTATATGTTTTGGACATATAAAGGCGGATTATTGGCATTTATCAACCCCAGGATATGTAGAAGTTTTCCTTAAGCCACTTCATGTTTTCACCACTTCATTATCCTTTATCCAGAACTTGACTTTTTGCTGATTATTGTTTCTAATCAAGTTTTTAGCAACCTTTTTTGCTTCATACAGAATTTCCTTTTTACATTTCTGCACTGCTTTACTCTCTTCCTTGTGGAAGGAGAAATGGTGTACTTTAAAAACCTGATCCACTGTGTTACCTATTTCCACTTTGAAGCTTTCTTTGTGAGAGTAAATGGTTGGTCGGGTATATGATTAAGGCCAAGGCTAAACCATTTTCTCAAATTTGGGTGATGCACAATATTTATGTCGGTTGTCCCGACATGTCCGATACTCTTGTCAAGCGTATTCTTGCGATTGTAGGATTACTACGGACATCTCATTTCCTCCTTTTGTGCAAAAACCAATGCGGGTTTATAAAACATATTTTTGATTCATGACATATTTCCATCCAAATATTGAGCCCTCATACATTTGCATGCCTCTCTCTTTAAAATGTTTAACCAACTGTTTTTTAATTATGTCACAAAATTTGATTTGGCCCACGATTCTAGAGAAGAAATTGAAATGTACATATTTTTTCTTTATTTTATCCGTAATTAGAGTGAGAATCCAATCGCCATCTGCATTTAATACCATTTTTCTGGTCTTGATCTGTAAAATTATGCAATGTTTGATCAAAAGATCATCTCTTTTAAAGTAATGCCTTGTTAGGCATTTGAACCATTCTTTTTTTTTAATACATCATACCAGGTGCATTCCCTTAACCTATGGTACATGTCCTATAATTCCTTTAATTGGCAATCAATATACTGTAAGCAAGACTGAAATATGTAAAAAAAGTAGATATGAAATATTTACATACCTCCATGCATTCTTTACCCTTCAAAATCACGGTATGCTATGTCAAGGACCCATCATTTGTAATACCGGTTGTTTTTGTGGACCGATCGATCGACATCGAGATTTGTGTCCTCAATCTCAATAATACTATTGTTGCCTATACCCGGTGGTATTGGAGCTCACTGACCACATTTGAATTTGCTGATTCGGGCCTTTTATCTGACTTTGGTGGCATTATAATCGAACTATCGGGACTATCGGTTCTTGTACCTTTTTCTATTGTGCTCACTTTGGCTATATATCGTTCTCTAGCTGGCTGCTTTGCAATCAGAAATTTGATTGGCTTGATGGTTTTTCCATTATGTCCGTCAATTTAGTCTCCCGAACTCCTTGTTAAGATCAATGTTTGGATTTTCAAGCAAACTTTATTGTCATTTTGACCATAATATCCCTTGCTTTCGAGGGTATCCTACATATCTTTGCAATGGGCTGTCTTGAGAGGTTTTGTAGGCGATATTGAGGTAAAGAAGGCAAAGCTTACCATAGTAGGATGTTACGGCCATGCCCCTGTCAAGATTATTCATCAAAAACCACCACAAAGATGGTCGACCAAATGATAGTATCAGGACATTCACCATTTTCCTTGGCAATTTTACCACAAGTACATTTAATGAATGGGCAGAAAGTGCGCCACATTTTTTTAATGTAAAAATCATGCCTTCTTTCATCAATTTTTGCTGGTGACTTTTTACGCCCTATGGATATTGTCTTTCAAGCATTCTTGACTCAAGGCCAAAGTATTTTTTGCAACAAAGGCGAGTTATTTCCACCTTGTCCACCTTACGTATACAATTGTCGACATCATCACAAGCTTCTTTCAGATCATTATCTTCAAGACTGGCCAGTTGTTTCCATGCTTCAAGACTGATAGGTGCCAAGACTCCGAGATTTTTACTTCTCCAGAGTGCTTGTTTATATTGGGCTCCATGTGATTCAACCTCTCTTTGTGTCATGATTGGAAATCTTTGGCAGTTAAAGAAGTTTAGCCTGTTGATAGGAACTTTGTCCTCATCCTCCTCATTGGTGATACCATTATTATCATTTTCATGTTTTATTTGAAAGTCGCTTTGTACTCATCAGGTAGCATATCCACATTGAATAGACAGTTATTATAAACTGCATTGGGTACCATTTTGACTGCAGCAGGCATCTTTGTTTTCGCCTTTTTATTAACAGGAAATGTGAACTTTACACCATTTGCCCTTTCGAGTGCTGTAAGTCCTTTGACAAACGTCTTCAAATTTTCAGCTTCCTTTTCTGTAGCATTGAATTGCACTAGTGGCAGCCTTGCATATCTGCCATCAATAATGCTTTTGCATGCGTTGATATCATATCCCACTTTTCCAAAACCAGCAACCATTGTAAGGAAGTTGCTCATGCCCATATGCATAATTGTCAATTGTCATTATTTGCTATTGTATTTTTCGGTGTTGATAATGTACTGATGTAGCTCACGTCTGATAATGCATGCTAAGATCGTTTGCACTGCTTTGTTTGGTGCCGGTCTATTTATTAGATAATAACCAAGGTCCATGAGTTCCATAATCCATTCAATTTGGGTATCATTATCAATATTGCTGCTGGATGCCAGATTTCGTTGTAACCCTGTCATTGATCCTTCCTACAAAGATCAAAGTATTAGATATTTTAAAGAATGTAACCGGAATCAATACCACGGGCTTTATATCTCATATCACATTGTGATAAAACAATAATAATGAACACCCGCCATTTAAAATTGCAGAGTCATGTCCCATAAGATTCCTATTGGTTAAACCAATAAGCTGAAGGCGCTGAATATATAAAAAGCCTAGACCAGTAAACTGGTACTAGACATCTAGCCTAGCCAGGGTAAACCTTGGCAAGTCTAGACTTATCAGCTCCCATTTTATACCGGGACAACCTTATAGATCATGCCTCTAGCAATCCTACCTTCCTATGTGTAACCATACACTTCTAGATATTATATCTTGTTTTTGTTACCTTGCAGATGTTATCACATAATAATTTGTTCTTTATGGACTATTAGACTTCAAACTTTACTGTGGTTTTTTTTAAGACACAAATATAGTATTTATGAATCACTTACCATACTTTACTTAAACCTAGAACTTGCACACCCTTATTGCTCTACCACAAGCTTTTCAAAAACTTATAATATATCCCTTGTATTGTTCAAGAGTAGAAGGTTAAACAAAAAGTCGAATGCATACAACCGAAATTTCTTACTACTACCAACCCTTTCTGGAACCTGATTTATAGTATCATTCTGCTGTAACAGCAGGCTACTAAAGGAGAGCAGATACATGACCTGTAAGAACTCAATCCGCAGCTTTACCATAACTATAATAGATGGTATTCTTGTAAGACACCATTAGTAATCATGCAAGTCACATCTTAGTTGTTTGCCATCTCATAATCGTTGGAAGTTCATACAGCTAGCAAAATCCATCCATTGCACAAAATAAGAGTAGGTAAAAGAAATTCCGGTTACCTGCAGCCAAACAAATCAGCAGTTAGCCTAAGAAGGGTAACGCAGAAATGGCTAGCAGGTAAGCTATGGAATTTCATGGCGTATAGCCCTTTAACCTATACAGAAAAAACTGAATACCAAACCGTAGAGTTTAAATATTAGGGAGAGTGTTAACTTCCTGTATTTTCCACCATGTATTTACATGGTGTTGTTACCTTTGATTTTGCACTGCAGTATATGAACTGTAACTCATCCTTTGCTGCTGGCGTCTTACCAGGAATACCACATTCTCCATCTTTGTAAGTAACACTTATGTTTTGGAAAATTTTAATACAAACCATAGTATAATCTCAGAGTCTCCTGTCTAATCCGCAATACTCTCCCATCTTGAACTATAGTAACTCTTAAAAAACTACATCTAATCATGCCCTAATGCAGCAAGGAATCGTCATTTTGTGTCTATCATTACCCCCCATTTTTATTTTATTTTCAGTTATACTGTTTCAAGACAATGAAAGGACCTGATTCAGTGGCATTTGATCCTAGCTCCAGTAATGTTGATGGTGCTTCGCGCATCACCTAAAATGTTTTTTCCTTTTCCATTTACAGCAGCCATGCATGCCTCAATGCTAGATCCAGGTCTCCTGCCAATGATCATTGCTTTCTTCTTAGCAAAAATATCAATACCCGCATCCTTTGCCATACCCTCTAGAACTGATTTTTTAGTTCTTTGAACGAGTCATTCTTGAAGTTGATGCCTTTTTCCTTTAACATGTAGATAATATCGGCTTTGGTTGGCTTCAAGTTACTCCGCTCCGCCGGGCCTAGTCATGATTTTACAAGGAGAAGCGGCTTCACGGAATACTCACAGTTGGGATAAATGTTTTCACAAACAGAACTTTGCTTAGGAGATCTTAGAAATCCCCAAGCCTCTCTTTCCCTAATGCTTAAACCATTTACAGCGGCATTGATCGCTTCAAAAACTTGCTCACTTGTCTCTGGAATTATCATGGTCTTTTGATGCGTGTTTTTATCCCCTGCGCTTTTAAGTCTCACTGTCAAAAAATGCAAGGGCGGGATCCTCACATGCTTCACAAAGCTTTAATAGTACCATTTCAAAATGTTTCTGCTTTGATCCGTTGAAACAGTCATATGAATCTTGTGCGAAGCGAATCGGTGCATGCAGTAGCATGGCGGCGTGCAGCATGCTTTACCTTAGAACCCTAATCCTAGTTTACAGAAAAAAGTCTCGATCCTTAGGGACCTAATTTTCGTATATTCATGATTCCCCATACGGTGCTCACCTACCAAATCCAAGTATATAAAGCAGAAGATATTTGACTTAATATTAGATGCTCCCATAATATTATCCTTTCCCAGGATTTAACTTTTATGCTTTATTTTTGAATTCTAGATTAACAAATAGCGCTATGTGTAATTAAAATCCATGGTCATAGAATATTTAAAACCTATCTTATGCTCACAGATAGATCACTAACTCAATCTTCTTTAACCTTTAGAATCCTAGACTCCATTCTGTTTCCTTACTTTAGTTAATTTCATGGTCCTCAAACAGACTATTATTTTTCGTTTCATACCTTATGTGGTACCAATTCCATTTAGATTGTCTTGTATTCCCGAATTTCTATAAGTCAGAAGCTCATACCATTCTAAACCGTATTTATCCTTACGCTATCAATGTTACACCCATAACTTGGTCAATTAATGCTAGAAAAAAAAACCAATACAAGCCAATGAACCATTTGAATATATATATGTATATATATATATATATATATATATATATATATATGTTGATATTGATTTAGCATTTGATGCAGATGCACCATGTACAGGCTGTTCTTTCTAACATGAAAGCTCACCCTATTGATCAGGCTGACACATTAGGCTATGACCCTACAACAATTTGGCCATTCAAAGTCGAAAATTAAAACATTTGGTAAGCTTGCAAACATGACATTTTTTGTAGGGGCATGGTCAATTTGTAAAAGTTGACATTCGAATGGCACAATAAGTATGGAGCGCACATTTACTGGGCAACATTTGATCTTGATTGGCATAAGGTACTTTGATATTTGAAGAATTTTCCAATGGAGCACCACATCACATATTGTTGGCTTTTATTTTGTGGGAATTTTTTCATGCATAATATGTGCCCACTTACCTAACTCTTGGACATGTCTTTATGGTTATGATAAATGAGTGTCCTTTAAGTTTTTCCCTAAGTAATGGGTATCTCAAGCTCTAAATGACGTAAATAAGGTATGGCAATTTTTACACTTATGAGATTCTATATATGGCATTGATTTGCTTATGACACGTTGGTGAGCAATTGAGACTAGGCCATGTTGTTGAGCAATTAAGGGAAACCTACACAAGGGAAACTTACACGAGTTTTTGAGCTTGCTAAAGTGTGTGAGACCTTTTAATCTTGCAAACCTTGAACATTTGGTGAGACCATTGAACTATATTGGTGAGGCATTTTGGGACAACAAGGTTGCACTAGAAGGCTGGATATTGAGCACTGCGGTAGTATTTATTGATGGACCATTACATGAGGACACGTACCATGATATATGATATGGTATATAATGCCAATATTTGAAACGTGAGAAGTCACAAGAGCTATGAATTCCAAGGTATGCAAATTGGTTCCCATATAGTTGAAGAAAAATTGCTTCATTTCTATTATTGACTTTCATGCATGCACCTTTTCATAATATAAGGCATTGTTGCCACTTGTCGTTATCAAGTAAATTTTACTTGCATGTTTAAGTTTCATAGGCATGATTTGACGTCAAATAGAATGGTGGAGCTACGCTTGCTAAATTTTGGCATGTGACAATGTCACTTTCCCTTGGGGACCTAGGAGAGGCACGGTGAAAAGGTAAACTTGAATCTTTTTAATTTGTTGCCACTAGTCTTGAACTCCAACAGTTAGCTCAAAATGGAGCGGGTATCTCTTAACTTTTCGGTGCCATTAAAGCCAAGCGTATCGTGCTTTAATGTGTTTGGCTCATTTTAAGAAAATTTCACTTTATTCGCATACTGTAATATCCGTCATTTTGCTCTGCCGTGAGTGAGTTCTTACACTGTAGGACGTGTAAACCGGATCCCCTAAGCTATGGCTAGGATTCTTAGGTTTCCATAAAGTCTTAAGCGATGATGCACGCCAGTTTTCTGATTCATCAAAAATATCTTAAGCTCAAAGTCTCCGGAGACATCTTTGCGGAGAGTACTTTGTACCTCGGTAAGATTTCTGAAATCCTAATGCACTCGGGTCTCATAATATCACGGATTTGATAGCCGTGCGGCTAATGCGGGGAAGATGAAGATATCCTTTATGGATTTCCATGGAAAAAAGTGTGGTGCATTAATCCTAAGCGATGGCATCATAATGCTTTAAACGGCATGAATAACAAAGTGGAGCGGGAAGATTGTTTTACCGCATCCTTTGCCTACATAAATGATGGTGAAGCTTATGTTTGTTTAACCACCGGTGTAGTGTGATATGCACAGTTAAGTTACGACTTGTTGCCATGGAGTGCGGCGATAGTCTTGTTGAGGGATGAGACACGGAACTTGATTGACATGATACGAAAGTGTGCAAGGATCGAAAGCCTCTCTTTAGGTAGAGCAAGAGCGCCTTGGCAAGCAACCATAATGAAGGAGTTTCCGCCTCTGAAAAAAATCAATACTAGAAGCTAATGGCCAAGTAGACACGATTGACATATTGGCATCCAAGAAAACGAGTCTTGGGGAAGCATCTTCAATCAAATTTTGAGGCACATTAATTGGTTCTTTATGGTAATACTAGTGAACGTTCAATATTGAGTGGAAATAGCACAATCAATCACTGACGACCTTCAAGAACTCAAAGAGGAGGACGTTCATCTTATCAGGTTTTTCATTTGAATAGAGTATTTAACAAAACAAGGAAGGAGTAATACTATTATCTGCATGTTCTGGGTGATTGAATCTTTTCTTTCTTTATCATTAGCTATAAATATAGCAGACTATGTTATGCTGGTATTTATGGGCATAGAGTTGTATTCATAGTGTATAAAACCATTATGATAGGTCTCAGGGTAAGTGGCCTCTTGCTGGACCAGCGAATGATATCAGGTTTGATAACTTTTATTCTATACCATGTGGGGTTTAGAGCCTGCCACGTTTCCCATAGTGCTTTTTGGTGTTCTCCAAACTTAAGGTAAAGGGGTTTGACCTCTAAAATCCGTTCAGAGATTCAGCCAGTTAACGGTAAGATTTTATAAAGCTTTGTAGAAGGCTTTTACGAATCATTATTTGAGCAAGCTGAATTATGTGATATTGAGCAGACTGCTCAAAAAAGGAAAAATCAGCAAAAGGAAGTGGTTCTTACCTTATCTTATTTATTGTTTTTTCAATTTCTTCTGGTTATTACTTGACATATTTGTTGTATATGGTTGAAGGGCGATAAGCCATGAGATTCTTTTGCTTACCTGCTAGTAGCTTAGCATTTTACCCTTTAAAGGCTAACTTGCTTTGGTTCTACTGCAGGTAACCGGAGTTTCATCTACCAACTCTTTATATTTTGATGTTTCTGAAAGCAAGGAGCACTCAGAAGACTGCAAATCAGCAAATGGAAATATTTCAGTGACATTTTGACCATCAGGAAAGATCTCTCCTTTCTTGTACGTAGACTTGTGTTTAAAAAGATCAAGGAATATAATTTTCCCAAATTTATCTGCTGTAAATACAACATTAGGCATCAAATGTTATATAAGCATGAAAATCTTGATATTTTACCATAAAAATGGGGGTGGTTTCTCATTCCATCAATATGTATCGGCTGCAATAGGCCAGTATGATTTATATTTGCTATCATTTTCCATGGCATTAGTGCTGATGGTATGCTACAGCATGTTCTAAATGAAAATATTTTATGAATGATAATTCGGAAGTGGTTTTTCTTTCTATCTTAAATCTGGTTTTTACTGTTGGCATTATCATTGTCCCACTCTTTAGAATGAACCGTATTTTGGGCACCAAGTTTCTTTCTAGACTTCCTAAGCGTGTGTATTTACAAATACGTGATTTGATGTTTTGGAATTGTATTTTTTGGAATGGTATTGTTTGTTCATGAACAAGTGATAGGATCTATAAGGTTGTCCCAATATACAAGTGGAGCTGATAAGTCTGCCTGACCAAGGATATCCTTGGTAAGGTTAGATGTCTGAACCTTGTCTTCGTACAGGGCTAGGGCTTGTTATATATTCTGTGATTTCAGCTTACTGGTTTAACCAGTAGGGATCTTATGGATCTTAGCATTTGTTTTCTGAACAATTACAGTACTATTTGCATTGATTCTTTTGAAAGTTGTTAACATCATTCTGATTTTCAGGAAATAGCCAGGTCTAACATAAATCATATCTAATGGGATGGTGCTATAAAGTTCATTGGACAAACATCTGTTGCAAACGACAATGATGGTGATGCGCAAGCAACAACTAATCTATGGTACCTGGAACTCAAAATACATGGTTATAATTTGCTGGGACAACCTGCTGAAAACCAAGTTGTGCATACAATACTTTCTTGCAAAAAAATGGTAAAAAAAAGGTATGTCACTTCTTATGCACGTGGCATTCATTGTTTATCTTTACAAAGTAAATATTACATGGTCTTTACAAAGTTTGGTTTGACATAAATTAAGGATTTGCATAGATTAAAAGCTTTATTCTCTAAGCACATAAAACGTATAAAAAGTTTCAGTGCCTACATAGGCATTACATAAAAGAGTTGATCTCTCAGATCACACATTACAAATAATCATGAGAATGACAATTGTGATCTTGAATTAGTTCCATGGAATATACTGCACATCAGTCCTCCATTGGCCTCCATTGGCTACCAACGACTTGAGTGAATTAGTACAGTACAATATCAATACTCTCTTGGAAGAGCTCAAAATATACAAGTAAGTCTATTGTATCAATTCATTACAGTTCTGTTTCCTTATACTATTTTGGGAGGCAAAATTCCTATTGGAATACATAGGTTGCAGGATGGGTCCCTATGTATATAGGGACCCCTCCTGATCCCTATGTACTAAAACCAGGGGCCCTATCTTGCTTCCCGGAAGGAGGTAGGCTAAAATTTATATATATATAAATATATACATATATATCCAAAGGCTGGCACAGGCTGCTGTCTACTACTTATAATGTTTGGCAGGATAATGGAATACGGGCATATGGGTGTTGATATTGATTTAGCATTTGATGCAGATGCACCATGTACAGGCTGTTCTTTCTAACATGAAAGCTCACCCTATTGATCAGGCTGACACATTAGGCTATGACCCTACAACAATTTGGCCATTCAAAGTCGAAAATTAAAACATTTGGTAAGCTTGCAAACATGACATTTTTGTAGGGGCATGGTCAATTTGTAAAAGTTGACATTCGAATGGCACAATAAGTATGGAGCGCACATTTACTGGGCAACATTTGATCTTGATTGGCATAAGGTACTTTGATATTTGAAGAATTTTCCAATGGAGCACCATGTTTGCCACATCACATATTGTTGGCTTTTATTTTGTGGGAATTTTTTCATGCATAATATGTGCCCACTTACCTAACTCTTGGACATGTCTTTATGGTTATGATAAATGAGTGTGTCCTTTAAGTTTTTTCCCCTAAGTAATGGGTATCTCAAGCTCTAAATGACGTAAATAAGGTATGGCAATTTTTTACACTTATGAGATTCTATATATGGCATTGATTTGCTTATGACACGTTGGTGAGCAATTGAGACTAGGCCATGTTGTTGAGCAATTAAGGGAAACCTACACAAGGGAAACTTACACGAGTTTTTGAGCTTGCTAAAGTGTGTGAGACCTTTTAATCTTGCAAACCTTGAACATTTGGTGAGACCATTGAACTATATTGGTGAGGCATTTTTGGGACAACAAGGTTGCACTAGAAGGCTGGATATTGAGCACTGCGGTAGTATTTATTGATGGACCATTACATGAGGACACGTACCATGATATATGATATGGTATATAATGCCAATATTTGAAACGTGAGAAGTCACAAGAGCTATGAATTCCAAGGTATGCAAATTGGTTCCCATATAGTTGAAGAAAAATTGCTTCATTTCTATTATTGACTTTCATGCATGCACCTTTTCATAATATAAGGCATTGTTGCCACTTGTCGTTATCAAGTAAATTTTACTTGCATGTTTAAGTTTCATAGGCATGATTTGACGTCAAATAGAATGGTGGAGCTACGCTTGCTAAATTTTGGCATGTGACAATGTCACTTTCCCTTGGGGACCTAGGAGAGGCACGGTGAAAAGGTAAACTTGAATCTTTTTAATTTGTTGCCACTAGTCTTGAACTCCAACAGTTAGCTCAAAATGGAGCGGGTATCTCTTAACTTTTCGGTGCCATTAAAGCCAAGCGTATCGTGCTTTAATGTGTTTGGCTCATTTTAAGAAAATTTCACTTTATTCGCATCTTGTAATATCCGTCATTTTGCTCTGCCGTGAGTGAGTTCTTACACTGTAGGACGTGTAAACCGGATCCCCTAAGCTATGGCTAGGATTCTTAGGTTTCCATAAAGTCTTAAGCGATGGTGCACAGCAGTTTACAGTTCATCAAAAAATATCTTAAGCTCAAAGTGAGCATCTCGCAGCAGTGAGTACTTTGTACCTCGGAAGATTTTCGAAATCCTAATGCACTCGGCTCTCATAATATCAATGGATTTGATAGCCGGACGGCTAATGCACGGGAAGATGAAGATATCCTTTATGGATTTCCATGGAAAAAAGTGTGGTGCATTAATCCTAAGCGATGGCATCATAATGCTTTAAACAAAGATGAATAATAAATTGAGCGGGAAGATTGTTTTACCGCATCCTTTGCCTACATAAATGATGGTGAAGCTTATGTTTGTTTAACCACCGGTGTAGTGTGATATGCACGGTTAAGTTACGACTTGTTGCCATGGAGTGCGGCGATAGTCTTGTTGAGGGATGAGACACGGAACTTGATTGACATGATACGAAAGTGTGCAAGGATCGAAAGCCTCTCTTTAGGTAGAGCAAGAGCGCCTTGGCAAGCAACCATAATGAAGGAGTTGCGCCTACTGAAAAAAAAAATCAATACTAGAAGAATGGCCAAGTAGACACTGATTGACATATTGGCATCCAAGAAAACGAGTCTTGGGGAAGCATCTTCAATCAAATTTTGAGGCCTGTTAATTGGTTCTTTATGGTAATACTAGCTGAACGTTCAATATTGGAGCTGGAAATAGCACAATCAATCACTGACGACCTTCAAGAACTCAAAGAGGAGGACGTTCATCTTATCAGGTTTTTCATTTGAATAGAGTATTTAACAAAACAAGGAAGGAGTAATACTATTATCTGCATGTTCGGGTGATTGAATCTTTTCTTTCTTTATCATTAGCTATAAATATAAAGGAGACTATGTTATCTTTGGTATTTATGGGCATAGAGTTGTATTCATAGTGTATAAAACCATTATGATAGGTCTCAGGGTAAGTGGCCTCTTGCTGGACCAGCGAATGATATCAGGTTTGATAACTTTTATTCTATACCATGTGGGGTTTAGAGCCTGCCACGTTTCCCATAGTGCTTTGGTGTTCTCCAAACTTAAGGTAAAGGGGTTTGACCTCTAAAATCCGTTCAGAGATTCAGCCAGTTAACGGTAAGATTTTATAAAGCTTTGTAGAAGGCTTTTACGAATCATTATTTGAGCAAGCTGAATTATGTGATATTGAGCAGACTGCTCAAAAAAGGAAAAATCAGCAAAAGGAAGTGGTTCTTACCTTATCTTATTTACTGTTTTTTCAATTTCTTCTGGTTATTACTTGACATATTTGTTGTATATGGTTGAAGGGCGATAAGCCATGAGATTCTTTTGCTTACCTGCTAGTAGCTTAGCATTTTACCCTTTAAAGGCTAACTTGCTTTGGTTCTACTGCAGGTAACCGGAGTTTCATCTACCAACTCTTTATATTTTGATGTTTCTGAAAGCAAGGAGCACTCAGAAGACTGCAAATCAGCAAATGAAAATATTTCAGTGACATTTTGACCATCAGGAAAGATCTCTCCTTTCTTGTACATAGACTTGTGTTTAAAAAGATCAAGGGATATAATTTTCCCAAATTTATCTGCTGTAAATACAACATTAGGCATCAAATGTTATATAAGCATGAAAATCTTGATATTTTACCATAAAAATGGGGGTGGTTTCTCATTCCATGAATATGTATCGGCTGCAATAGGCCAGTATGACTTATATTTGCTATCATTCTCCATGGCATTAGTGCTGATGGTATGCTACAGCATGTTCTAAATGAAAATATTTTATGAATGATAATTCGGAAGTGGCTTTTCTTTCTATCTTAAATCTGGTTTTTACTGTTGGCATTATCATTGTCCCACTCTTTAGAATGAACCGTATTTTGGGCACCAAGTTTCTTTCTAGACTTCCTAAGCGTGTGTATTTACAAATACGTGATTTGATGTTTTGGAATTGTATTTTTTGGAATGGTATTGTTTGTTCATGAACAAGTGATAGGATCTATAAGGTTGTCCCAATATACAAGTGGAGCTGATAAGTCTGCCTGACCAAGGATATCCTTGGTAAGGTTAGATGTCTGAACCTTGTCTTCGTACAGGGCTAGGGCTTGTTATATATATATATATTATATATATTGGTTTAATAGGGATCTTATGGATCTTAGCATTTGTTTTGAACAATTATATATTATATATTTGCATTGATTCTTTTGAAAGTTGTTAACATCATTCCGATTTTCAGGAAATAGCCAGTCTAACATAAATCATATCTAATGGGATGGTGCTATAAAGTTCATTGGACAAACATTCTGCAAACGACAATGATGGTGATTCCTCTATATTCAACAACTAATCTATATTATATTTGGAACTCAAAATACATGGTTAGATTTTCTTGGGACAACTTACCGTTGAAAATTTAGAACCTTCATAAAATAATTTATTTTGCAAAAATGGTAAAAAAGGTAAAACACTTTTATATTTTCGTGGTATTCATTGTTTATCTTTACAAAGTATCTATTACATTTTTTTTTCAAGAGTTTTATATTGTACATAAATTAAGGATGAAACATTTTAAAACATTACTATAAGTGGCTCTTTGCAAAAGTTTAAAAACTCATAAGATTACATCAAGATTTTCTTAGATTCCATTAAATAATTATGAGAATGACAATTAGATTGAATTAGTTTGGAAGAGAATGCATTAGACTCCTAATTGGCCTCCATTTTCCAGATTCTTTAGTGAATTTAGTACAGATTACAATATTCCCTTTCTTGGAAGAGATTCAAAATATTCTAGAAAAGTCTATTGAACATTCTAGTTCTGTTTCCTCGAACATTTTCAAAGGCAAAACATATTAGAATACATAGGAAGTATTTCCCTAGATTATATAGGGACCCATAGATTCCCTACATACTAAAAGAACATTCTAAATCTTATTAGAACAATTTGGAATTTATATATATATTCTCGAAGAATTTTCTTAGATCCCCCTAGATTCTCTTATTTTTGGCGGGATAATGGAATACGGGATTTTGATATTGATTTACATTTGATTAGATGCACCATTTTTGATTTCTCTAACATGAAAAGCTCAGAATTTTTTAGAACATTCTAAGACCCTCAAACATATTAAGACATTTCAAAATATTCTAAAACTTTCAAAACATGACATTTTGTAGATGGTCCTTACATTCCCATAGATTCCCCACATTCTAGAACATTTATCTTGATTAAGAACTTTGAATTTGAAGACTTTTCCAATGGAGCACCATGTTCCCATCACATATTGTTCTTTTATTTTCTAGAACTTTTTCATAGAAGATTCTTACCTTTCTGGACATGTCTTTATGGTTCTGATAAATGAGTTGTCCTTTAGAATGTTATAGTCTATTTTATCTAAATGGGAAATACCCTTAAGGCAATTTTGAAACATAAATTCTATATATGGAATTAATTTGGTCTAGTGGTTGGTGGGGGTTTGGGGGTTGAGGACATGTGGTTCAATTCCCCAATAACATACAAAAAAAATTTTAAAAGCCTTTTTAAGGGATGAGCATTCAACATGAGCCATAGGATCTTAGACTCAATCAACGATCAAGATCTCATCATATATTTTAAAACATATGAGCCATAGGATTTTTTACATATAATTCCCAAAGCCATGTGGAATGGTAAGATATGGACCAAGCAACGGAGGACAGGGATCCATGATATATGATATGGATATAATGCCCCGATTTGAAACGGATCGGTCTATATGATTCGTATGTAAACTCCCAAATTGGTTCCCATAGGATGAAGAAAAAAGCTTCATTTCGGAGACTTTCATGCATGGACCTTAGATCAATAAGGCATTCAATGGGACAAACATAAGAACATAGCCATGTTTGTTTCATAGGCATGATTTACGTCAAATAGAATGGTGGAGCTACGCTTGGATTTTGGATGTGACAATGTCACTTTCCCTTGGGGACCGTAGGGATCACGGTCTATATGAATCTTTTAAATTTGTTGCCACTAGTCTTGAGGATACGCCCCAAAAATGGAGCAGGGATCTTAGATCAACGGCCGGTGCCATGGGACAAACATAAGAACATATATATGTTAGATATATATATATATATATACAAGAAAATTAATACGCCCTCCTACAATATTGTTCCGTCTTTTAGCATGTTCCGTGATGTGAGGTTCTTATAGTGCTCTAGATAACCCGGATTCTACTAAGATTCTCTTAGATTCCCTAGATTCTCTTAGAATTTTCTATTTTGATCAAAAATATTACCCATGAGCATTTAAAACCTTCTAAAATAATCTATTCCGATTCAGGCAACATTTTAAAACATTTTCTATTTTAGACTAAGGTGCTAACCTTGAAGATGAAGAATTTTTTTTTCAAGATTTATATTGTGGTGCTTTATTATGAAACATTTTAGAACATTCTACAAAATGAACGCTCTTTGCGGGAAAATTGTAAAAACCCATCCTTAAAACCTTCTAAAATAATCTATTTTGGATATGTTTGTTTATTTTTTAAAACATTTTCTATTTTAGACTTAAGCTTTCCTTGAACATCTAGAATATTTTTTTTCAAGATTTATATTGTACACCTTTATTATGAAACATTTTAGAACATTCTATTTGTCTCTTTTTAAAAATCTTAAAAACTTCTAAGATTTCATCAAGATTTTCTTAGATTCCTTAGATATTATGAAGATACCCTTAGATTCATATTAGATTTTAAGAGATTTGGGTTAGACTTGTATATTTTCCTAGATTCTTTACAATTTATGGTATTACTTATATTCCTTTCAATATTGAGCTGGATTCCCTTACATTCTAGAAATTTCAAGAACATTTTAGGGCGTTCATTTATCGGAACATTTTGAAAGTATTTAACAAAACAAGGAACAATATTATAGTCTATTTTATCTTAATTGAACATTACCTTTCTTTATATTTGAAACAAAAAATTTTCATAGAATTAATGCTTGGTCTAGTGGTTAGTTGTATTGGAGGGTTTGGGACCTTGAGGACCGTGGGTAAGTGGCCCCAATAACATAAAAATTTGAAAACTTTATTTTCCATGTGGGGAGAGAGCATTCCAATATGAGCAAACTTAGGATCTTTTGACCTCTAAAATCAACGATCAAGATCTCAGATTTATAAAAGCAATATAAGGCTTTTAGGATCTATTTACATATAATTCCCAAAAGCCACGCGGACCGAAAAATGCAAAAGGAAGTGGTTCTGACCTTATCTGATTCTTGTTTTTTTTCAATTTCTCGGTTATTATTGACATATTTGTTGTATATGGTTGAAGGGCGATAAGCCATGAGATATTATATGTAAACTCCCAAGCCATTTACCCTTTAAAGGATAACTCCCTTTGGCCCGCGTAGAGCCGCCGGATCTCTAATCTACCAACTCGGATAATGCGACAAACATAAGAACATATATAGATCGCAATATATATAAATGAAAATATATATATATATATTTATATATATATATATATATATATATATATATATATATATATATATGTTTTAAAATATCAATATATATAATTTTATATATATGTTCTTATGTGAATACAACATTAGGCATCAAGATGTTATATAAGCATGAAAATCTTGATATTTTACCATAAAAATGGGGGTGGTTTCTCATTCCATGAATATGTATCTACTGCAATCAGGGCCAAGATGACTTATATTTGCTATCATTCTCCATGGCATTAGTTTTTTGATGGTATGCTACAAAGATGTTCTAAATGAAAATATTTTATGAATGATAATTCGAAGTGGCTTTTCTTTCTATCTTAAAACTGGTTTTCTTGTTGGCATTATCATTGTCCCACTCTTTAGAATGAACCGTATTTTGGGCACCAAGTTTCTTTCTAGACTTCCTAAGCGTGTGTATTTACAAATATATTGATTTGATGTTTTGGAATTGTATTTTTGGAATGGTATTGTTTGTTCATGAACAAGTGATAGGATCTATAAGGTTGTCCCAATATACAAATGGAGCCGATAAGTGCGAACCAAGGATATCCCTTGGTAAGGTTAGATGTCTAAGAGAACCTTGTCTTCGATTGTATAGGGCTAGGGCTTGTTATATATTCTGTGATTTTACTTGGTTTAACCGGTAGGGATCTTATGGATCTTAGCATTTGTTTTCGAACAATTACAGCATTACTATTTGCATTGATTCTTTTGAAAGTTGTTAACATCATTCGATTTTTCGAAAAATAGCCGGGTCTAACATAAATCATATCTAATGGGATGGTGCTATAAAGTTCATTGGACAAACATCCATTTAAAACGACAATGATGGTGATGCGCAAGCAACAACTAATCTATGGTACTGGAACTCAAAATACATGGTTATAATTTCTTTGGGACAACCCGGCTGAAAACCAAGTTGTGCATACAATACTTTCTTGCAAAAAATGGTAAAAAAAAGGTATGTCACTTCTTATGCACGTGGCATTCATTGTTTATCTTTACAAAGTAAATATTACATGGTCTTTACAAAGTTTGGTTTGACATAAATTAAGGATTTGCATAGATTAAAAGCTTTATTCTCTAAGCACATAAAACGTATAAAAAGTTTCAGTGCCTACATAGGCATTACATAAAAGAGTTGATCTCTCAGATCACACATTACAAATAATCATGAGAATGTTTATATATATATATATATATATATATATATATATATATATATACAAGAAAAAATTAATCGCCCTACAGTGAGCATTGTTCCAGTTTTAGCATGTTCTTACGATGTAAGGCCCTATAGTGCTCTAGATAACCAACGATTCTACTGAGATTCTCTTGGATTCTCCTAGATTCTCTTAGAATTTTCTATTTTGATTGAGGTGCTTACCCATGAGCATTTAAAACCTTCTAAAATTATCTATTTTGGATCTATGCAACATTTTTAAAACATTTTCTATTTTTAGACTAAAGGCTTACCTTGGGCATCTAGAATTTTTTTTCAAGATTTATATTGTACACCTTTATTATGAAACATTTTAGAACATTCTATTGTCGCGTTTTGCAAAATCTTAAAAAAACTCTAAGATTTCATCAAGATTTTTTTACATTCTCTTACATATTATGAAGATTCCCTTAGATTCAATTAGATTTTAAGAGATTCCGTTAGACTTGTATATTTTCCTAGATTCTCTTACAACTTATGAGATTTCCTTATATTCTCTTTAATTCTTCTGGATTCCCTTACATTCTAGAAATTTCTAGAACATTCTAGAACATTTTAGAACTTTCTGGAACATTTTGAAAGTTTCAAAACATCCTAGAATATTATAGTCTATTTTATCTTAATTAAAACATTACCCTTAAGTATATTTGAAACATAAATTTTTCATAGAATTAATGCTTGGTCTAGTGGTTAGAGTGGGGGGTTTGGGGGGTTGAGGACCAGGGTTCGAATCACCCCAATAACATAAAAAATTTTAAAAGCCTTTCCTTAAGGAACGAGCATTCAATATGAGCCTTAGGATCTTAAACTCGATCAACGATCAAGATCTCATCATATAAAAGCAATATGAGCCGTAGGATCTATTACATATAATTCCCAAAGCCACGTGGACCGTAGGATGTGTCCCCAAGCCATGTGAGCCGTCGGATCTCGGACCGACGGCCAAGATCAGATCAATCTGGACCGTAGGACCGCGGTACACATATTATATGTAAACTCCCAGGCCATCTGGGCCGTAGGATACGTCCCAAATCCACGTGAGCCGTCGGATCTCGAACGGACGGTCGGATAAGCGCGACAAACATAAGAACATATATAGATCAGATATATATGTATTATATACTCATATATGGTCGTCACAATACATCCCAGGTAATAAATACCAGCTTCCTCTATTTCATGTAAAGATGAACCGCCATAGCCAACACTGCAGCAATGAAAAGCTTCAGCTTCCAATTCAAGCAAAAATATCTCACACAGAATCTGGCATATCTAGATGCATTAAGCACACAGATTCACTTTATTGAAGTCCGTTATAAGATGAAGGCCATTTTTCTACGATAGTCTTATTTCTAAAAGTTAAATATCTTAACGAGGTTTGGCCACTATAAAAAACAAGACATAGCTTATTTAGGTTTGCAATTCAAGTACTACTTTAAGGTAGATGGAGTCTTCTTTTATACCAGAAACTTTCCTCGATATAAAATAAGACACATGCCTTTATTTTAATATATGGCTAGAAATAAGGTGTGTATTATATTTTGATGGTTAATTGTGTCATGATTTATGACTACAAAGATGCACCATACAGTAGAAAAGCAAGTTTGAATTTTTGTGGCGTCTTTTGCCTTGGGATAATAGATGGTGTCATACATATATGTGAGTCAAATTTTGCAACTACTATAGAAAAAGGGCCTAGCTTTGTTTTAAGTTTATCCCAGAACATCCACAGAAGAAAAAAATATTATATTGCTAACCAATGCTAGTTAAGCCACGAGAGTTAAAAGTATCTCTTGCCATATGCAATGAGAGATAAAATTGTGGTACACGTATGGGAGGGAGGGAGATGCAATGTAGAAAAGCATACAAAAGCCTTCAGAAAAGATAACTAGAGTAAAAAATACGATATCAAAGAAGAGGTAAAGGAAAATTAGAATTGATTCGCGTTTCTCTGAAGCTAGTACAAAATCAAACAATAATTTTTAGAAGAGATAATTGTTAGGCGTAAAAATTGTTTCTTCTTCTCACATTTATATAATAGTAATAAGGAGCGCCTTCACAATGCTCACAAACATGTCCCAAAACAACTCAGTAAACAAAAAATGTAATTTATCTATTTGCATATTGATTCAAAGTCCTATACGTCGAGTTAAGCATGGTACTATAGAGTTCTGAATCAATCTGTAGTGTGATCTACATACAAAATTGATTAGATGAAAGCCAAGATGCCATTCAAAAGTATTCTATTTTGAGAATCGTTTCAAATGGCAGTTGTACATAATACGTTGGAGAAGAGGAGAAACTGCCAGAATGGGTCGACCTTAGAAGATATGAGGAACTTAGCAACATTTTCTTGCAATTTGCAAAATATTTCTTGTTTGAATTGCCAAAAAACTACATGGTATTTATCTCGCATTGTTATTCAAATCTCTGTCGATATATTAATGGAGCCCAAGTAATGCACTAAGCATTTTCTTGGACCTCATTCAACCACTCTCTTTATTTTCTTTATTCTATTGCAAAAGCTATGGGTGTAGGTAGCCAAATTGATTTGGATTTTTTTTTTTTTTTTTTTTTTTTTTTTTTTGGGAAGGATTGCTTAGACTGGCCAAATAAAACAAATGGTATGTAATATGCTTACTATCTTTTATTTGGCCCTGCTAGACTGGGGTGTCTCTTTTAACACCCTCCACCCTCCATCAATGCCCCCAAGAAAAAAAAAAGAACTAGATGAAAGCTAGTCTATGGCTCTAAGCATATGATGGAGTCTATGGCTTTAAGCATATGATGGCTCCGTATAAATCGTAGACTTGAGTCCTTGAGTTTCTAGGTATGATTTATGTAAGCTCCATAACAAGAAGAGGAAAAGAACGTCAAGATTTAGGTATGTTTCACAAATATGAGTTTGTGGTCTTTAGTGAGGCTGTCTTTTAAGAATTATGTTGATTTACAGACGAGTCCGTCATATTAGCTAGTTCAACAACATATTATAATGGCTAGTACTTTAGTATTAATGGAATTGGAACTCTAACTGATGCAGACAATAGTTAGCGAGCTCATGTAATTGCTCAAACATCTCGGTTATCATTGGTAATGCTTACACATTATATCGTTCAATAAAGGATGTTCTAAAGTTGGGTTAAAAACATGTTTTTTTTATCAAACTTCTGAAATATCCCCTTAATGCACACACAACTACCATTAACATTATTTACATAAACCATTGCATTTAATACATTTAAATAAAAACCCCCCTTAAATCCCCTTTGGTTTGGGTGCATATTCGCACGAGGGGTTACTTCGGGCAACGAGAGCCTTTGGATGGGCATATTTGCCCTTTATTCCAAGATCGGGACCGTACATAGCAATCCTCGTTTGTGGGATATGCATGTACAAGTTTTTGTATACTGTATTTTAAGGTTTGCAAAATACTATAAGGTTTGAGTGAATGTACTTAATGGTGTTAATTTTGTACATGTATTGTAAATATATTTTTGGGGCTCTCGCTGCCCTATGTAACCCCTCGTGTGAATATGCACCCAAACCAAAGGGGGTTTAAGGGGGATTTTTATTTAAATGTATTAAATGCAATGGTTTATGTTAATAATGTTAATGGCAGTTGTATGTTGATTGTTATATTAAAAAAAAATTTGGGCCCTTCGGGCCCTAATTAAAGCAGAAAGAAAATGGGAAAATCTTCCACTAACATTGAGAAATGAAGAAACATCCATTCAGCACTATTACAAGTTCAAACACCATATTTATAAATTCTTCCTTTTTTTTCATCTTTTTATTTGTTGCTTGAGTGCTAGGAATCTTTAAGCAAAATCGAAATGTTTACATGTCTCAAAGACTCATGTGACTGGATTTCTCTGAGTTTCATTTGCTGACTCAAAGATTCAGCCACCAGGATTTATATAGATTTCACTGTGTTGAACATGTATTTGTCCATCTTATTTGGCCCCATTAAAGAGGCAACCCAACACGATTACCAACATTAAGCCATCACTATAAGCCCGTATAACAATATAATGCCATTATAAGTAATAGTCGTTCTTTTGGACACCACCTTCACTCCAAGCATGCGTTAACAGCTCAAGGCTGATAGTGCATAAGGTAGCATGGGAATCACATAAGAGGCCTATGTGTACAAAACCTGAATAATTATTACAAGCATTTTAAAAGCGCAAACAAATCGATATGATTTCACACCTCTAAGATGAGATGGTACAAAATTGGCTTAATGTATCTTGTCTTAGAGATAATGTTTTCTTTTCTCTTACAAAGCTTTATGAAATCTTTTATTTAAGCAACCCTCGAAAGGCAAGTGTATATTCCCATCAATCTGTACTAGCAATCGAGAGAATATTTTGCACATACCTCTAAAAGACGCATTCGGAGAAGACTAAGTTCTAGAACAGACTAAGTTCTAGAACAGACTCAGAAAGAAAAAAAAAGATCCACAATGGTTAAGCTTATTCTTCTTGCCCTGTTGTCATAGACCATGCTTCATGGAGCATATGATTGAGAAGACCATCTCACAAAGACTTTGCAGAGTACCCGCGATCATTAAGGCTAAAGGAAACAGTGGAAAAACATATTGCATGAGAACCGAGAGCAAGAAAAACAACTCACGCTTTTTTTAGAGCCTTTATCTTCTTCTCGGATCGGTTTTTGTTCATGTTTTTCTACATTCATGTCTCGATAATGTAGTACAGTTGTCTCCTGTTCCCATTCTTCCACGCAATAACTCTGCGTCAACTTACTCTAATATGGAGGAAACGAAATAGGAAGCTACCTTGTTACCAATGTATTCAGCTCCCTAAGTCTGTAATTAGAGCTTCCAAAACAGTAAGAGCTTAAGCAATCACAGATGCATAAGTAAGAGGAGGTTTAATGACTTACATTTCGGGCGCTGTTTGCAATATGGGGCGGTATTGCGCTAGGGAATGGCAAGAAGAGCTTGAATTTCGAGCAAATAATCCAGAACATGGGCCAGCCTCCAGAATGAAAACTCACAAATTTCCGCTTGATCTTGCCCTGTGCTGATGTTCCTGTTAATGATTCCCTTGCTGAGGAAACTAAGGAAGAGAAATCTGAGAAGCCTGCCAAAGAAAATAAGGCTAAAACTCCAAAGTAGAAGAAGCCTAAGGCTCCCAAAGAGAAGAAACCCAAGGCTCCCAGATCAGCTGCCTCTCATCCGCCGTATTTGCAGATGATATTGGAAGCAATAACGTCGCTGAAGGAAGATCTGGGTCAAGCCAGTATGCGACAGCGAAGTATTTGGATGAGAAATATGGTGCCGGATTGCCTGCGAATTTCAAGAAGACTCTGACTGTGTAGTTGAGAAATTTGGCAAAGAATGGGAAGCTGATAAAGGTGAAAAATTCCTTCAAGGTACCTTCCGCAGATGCAAAGCCCAAGCCCAAGATCAAGGCTCGCAAAGCCCGCAAAGAAAGCTCCAAACCACTGCAAAGAAATAAAAAGACATGCAAGGACATGATCATCACAAGATAGAAGGATGCATAATTGTGAAGGAGAACCTGTAGTACCCATTCCCAACAATTGACCAAGGATTTGGGCATCAAGCATTGAATTGCCGCTGATAATATTTCCCTGCTTTAATCCACCACGCAGGAGGATCACAATCTCATGGCCACTGGCCAGCCACTTTGCGCGCATGCATGAGCCCATTTCTCTTACAACGAAATTTCATCCAGGAGTATGTCACAACTACTTCGCACAATGATTATAAGAAATTCCAGAACCTGCAATTTTGAACAAGCGTTTGACCTGTCGCTTTGAAGGAAGGGGCGGCGTGCAAATTTTCTTAACCCTAAAACATGATGGCACGATGCTTGCATGCAAAACTCTGAAAATGGAAACTAAAATAACAAGGTGTTTGCTTTGCACGCACGAGGGTTGCCTTCCGGTTTCAGGGTAAAGAGGCTTAAATCAAACCATTTGGAGGTAAAGTGGCTTAAGTCAAATAGTGTGGAATCAAAATTTCTACTTCAAACCCCCCACTGTATCTGTCGTCTCAATGTTTAAACATTATCGTAGATATGTGAACTATGTATTTAACAATATATTTAGACAAGTTCATGGAATGCAATGTTATGAAAATAGCTTCATGAGTAAATGCAAAAGATGTTCTCAATAATATGATGTGATGTGTTTGAAAATAAGAAGTGCATGTAACTTTTTTAATTGCATAGAGCAAGAGTAGGTTGTCCTGGTAACTTTCAAATTGACGTATATTAGACGTTTTGTAAGTTATATGTTTTTTGAATACATGATATGTGGATTATTGTCGAATTTCTTCTAGTTTAGCTATCAGAACAAGCGGTCTAATACTGTGCACCCATTAACAACTCTATTTTAACTATGGTATTATGCACCTCTAGCTGTAAAGGTCAATTATCATTGTCTCGAATAACTTCCACATAAGAGCCAATAACATATTCATGCAAAAATTAACGCATTGAGCATGAATCTCTACCAATTTTACAAAGATTATAAGAGAAATAGACTGAAGGATGTCAGAGTTGTTGCCTTTACTTAATACCTTTGGAACCAGAGGAAAACCTATAATCTACCTCCTCTTATGAGGTACAGGAGGTATGCACAGATCATTGTGTCAGGCAGAAGCGGTATCCTAGCTAGAACATGATAATAAAATTAAGAAAAGTATCTTTAGAATCCATAGCCAGAGCCACAGCTATGGAAAAGGCAAGAAAGAGAAAGCAAAATTTAGAAGTGGCAAAGAATCAACGAACCACTAGAAGAAATAGAGATTTATGTATCAAATTACCAATTGAAATTATCGTTATTAGAAGAGATAAAAATTGTTTATCTGGAATGGCCGAGTCTGGCATCAAACTTAAGTCCCCAATGCGCAAGCTATAAGAGAAATGCCTGCAGATTGTCGTGAAGTCCCTTGAACTTTTCCAACTAGGTAACAATAATTCAGCAGCGCAGTGGGAGGAACTCTAGGCATGACACCAGCTTGTGGCAAAGCAAATGAAGCTCATAACAAATTTTTCCATAATGCAAAACACTGGTATCCAGACAGGTCAAGTAAGAATGAACTCTACACTTTGAAACAGAAATAGGTAGAAGCACCAGAAAGAAACACAGCAAACTGAGTCCAGACTCTGGTGTTACTTGGGTAGTGATCAACCGTCCTTTACAGTCAACATTTCCAAAGGAAGGCAACCTTCTTCATTCCAGAGGCCAAATAACTTACACGTTAACTAAAACCTATTGTTCATATGCCTAGATATAGAAAAAGAAGAATAATGCAACAAACATTTGATTAGATTAAGGTTAGACGCAAGGACACATGGCAACCAAGGAAGCCTATTGCATAAGATATCATAACACGCAAGAGAATAAGGGCCAGATTCGACTTGCAGCAGTAGCACTTCTTTAAAAAATTTCAACTTCTGCCTCCTTTTTTAAGAACGACAATCTGTGTGATTCCATTTGTGGCAGTAGGTAGTTTCAAATAGATGTTCAAGTTTGCTCTCTCACTTAATCTACGGCAAGATTCGTGTGTCACAACTCAAATTCTAAAGGACAGGGGATCACTCCTGCCAAGTAATCCAGTGTTTTGGAGTTAAGCAAGAGTGTTTTTGGTTTTCTGGTGAGTGTTTTGATAATTACTAACTACTACAGTGGAATTAGATATGTCTTGTCGTTGTAAAATTGGTTGAGGCTTAAATGCCGCTCGTCTATCTTGCAAAGTCAAAGCTGGCCCTAAGAAATCTCAACTGTTCACATTCATTTTTCAGCTCATTCGTGGCCAAGGTTAGATGCAAGGATACATAGCAACCAGGGAAGCCTATTGCCTAAAACATCATAACATGCAAGAGAATAAGAAATCTCAACCGTTCACATTCATTTTCCAGCAATCTTGATGACTTATTAGGCATATCAGGCATATCTAGCAGGATTACGCCACTATCCACAAAATCAAGGTAAAGTAGAGAAATTAAAATTGTGGTCGTATACACCAATTCAACATGAACCATATTGCAGCAAGGTTAAAATTAATTTTTACAGTAGTTGTGTGTGCATGGATGTGCAACGTACATAATATGTTAACATGCGGCGCAATCTCCACCAAATGACTGGCATTGCAACATGCCTTAACATAAAGATCAGTTCTTCCATAAATCAGCAACTGATAGGGCATAGTAAATTTGATGACTCTTATTACAAGCATGATTTCAAGAGTATAAGAACTTGTGGAGCATCTAATGGTGCCGGCAAATTCCCAGCTCGTGAATTATATGAGCATGACTTCTTGCATCTTTGGATTAAAGCGATGCAGCGATGGCATTAAGAAATCTTAGCGGGCTTTGTTTTACAAATTTCCACACAATGTTTTTGTATATTCTGAAGTGGTAGCAGTGCCCCCTAGGTCTTCTGTGAGATCACTCAGACCTAGGTTTCTTAACATCATCACTCCGCTCAACAAAAGCGCAGTTGGATTTGCTTTGTTCTGCAGTAACAACCAAGCCATTAACATCATTTTTTTTAACAAACATCACCCATGTCTATTATGAACATACCTTTCCTACAATTTCTCGTGCAGTACCATGTACTGCTTCCATAAGTGCTAAGCCATTGTCACCAATATTGCCACTGTTAAAAGAGAGATGCAAAGTTATCAAAAGCTTTTTTTCTTGGCAGATGAAAAGAGATGCACCAGTTACCTGGGTGTTAAGCCTATCACTAATAATATCTCCATATAAGTTAGGCATGACGAAGACATCATACAAGGATGGATTCTTTTACAAGCTGCACAGAACAGGTCAGTTTCATAAATGTTACTTGATTTTAATTGATTGCTCTCAAATGAAATAGATCCAAGTAACATCTTACCATCATGCAGCAGTTGTCAATTGTCACCTCTTCGTAGATGATATCTGGGTATTTTGTAGCAACTTCTTGGCAATACTATCATTCAATAAAATGCAATGGAGGTGAGCAATTGACAAACTAAATTGAAGGCCATATGCAGAAATTACCTGCAAGAAGAGCCCATCTGTTTTCTTCATTATATTAGCTTTATGGACAGCTGTGACACGTTTCCTACCATTGGTTGTTGCATAATGAAAAGCATATTAAGCCACTTTAGTGTTTGCCTGCCTTGTAATAACCTTGAGACTTTCGACAATACCTTTAACAACCTGAATTCACATTCAAAAAAGTGAGGAAGTAATCTCCATGCATCTTTCATGCTGTGAATGCTTACTTGATGCTCCAGATCATTGTATTCTCCCTCTCTATTCTCGCAAATAATCACAAGATCATCATTTCAATGTTATCATATTTTGTCTTAAAGCCAGGAATACTGAAGCGTGGCCTGACATTGCATATAACCCTAATTCCTTATATAATGTCAGGTTTAGGGATTTGTGACCTTTTCCAGTTGGGGTTGCCATTGGACCTTTCAATCCTATGCCATGTTTCCTGACTGATTCCATGCTCTCATATGTTACAAAGCTACCTGTCTTTGGATCCACTTTATTTACCCATGTAATAACTCCTCCCACTGAATTGGTACATCAGCTGTTTTGAAGATCTACAAAACAGGAATTTGGGGGATTAAAATCTAATGCTCATTTAAAAGAAAAAGAAATTCCTGGACTTGCATTCTGATGAGTGATCTAAAGAAAGTAAAGAGATAAATAAAGAGGCATATTAAAGATGAAGGAGACAAACTTCGTCAATAAGCAAAGCAAATTTGAGAAGAGTCAATTTAGAACATAGCTCCTTTAGAACATAGCTCAATTTAGAACAGAGCAATTTCTGGGCCAATGCCATCGCCAGAAAATAGGGTAGCTGTAATGGGTTGTGCTCTGAGAATTTAAGCATATGTAGGCTGTTAAAAAATACTTCAATGCAAGTAACTGCTTTCTATGTTAAGAATATGCAAGGCTGCTTATTGGGCATTTACAGTGTTTTGAAATTGTGATGCTAGATATTGTTTTGAAATGAGCAGGCCATAAACTAATGAGCAAGCCTAAAACTGAGCACTTTGATATGTCTGGATTTGGACAAGAAAAATAATAATTGACAACCAGTTTCAATAAGGAACTCTTGCCAAAAATATTGGCCAAGTAATATGAATCTAGACCTAGGTTCTCAGACTTTGCGGCCAGCAGATCACACAGGAGAGCTTAGCCAGCATTCTCTCGGTATAGTTTATAATAACGGTTGATCCAGAAGAAAAAGGGATTAAGGCATATAAACTAAGTGTACAGATTTGTAATAGCAGTTGATTAACAAAAAAAATAGAAGCAAATGAGAATTTAAGAATGTAGAATATAAATAGTTACCTGTAACAAGCTGGCTTATCAGGCCACATCCCGAGCTGCAAAAATAGTTCGCAGTCGCCATAGCCACAGCTGCTTGGTTCTCTGTCAAAACACAGAGGACAAAATCAGAGTTAATAATAAAGCAGTGCAGATCAAAAGTTGTAAATCTTATCTTCAATAAATCAAGGAAATTTTAATCGCAAAGTATGGAATGCGCATATCAGAAGTAGATGCAGATCAAAATGGAGGCATCCGCCTTTGCTTTCGCTGCCTGAATCGTAATAGAAAAAGACATCCGCAGTTGCAATGCTGTCTAAGTGTCTGCTCCAAGATTCTTTGGCGGCATTGATAAACAGGGACATGAGGACAGAAAAAAGCAGGGAATGTAACATAGAATCAATCGCCTCGGAATCACTGGCTACCTCTAGTGTACATGACATAACATGCAAGAAAGGGGAAAGGCATGTTATGGTTCCTCAAATCCCTGGCCGCAATAGAAGACAATACAGTCTTTTGCAGCAGCTTATGTGTGTAGAGCACAAAATCCTTGAATTTATATCAACTCCACCAAAGCAACAAAGAAATGAGGGAAGAACTGTGCCAAGGTACCAAGTACAAAAAGCATGCCAAGATACTCGATACCAACATAAGCATAAGGATGGGATTGCACCTGCTGTTACCCCAGTTCCAGACACATCTAGTTCCACATATCCATAACTTTCGAAGATTTCCTAGACACTCATATTCCGAAGATTGGCAAATAAATCTGGCAATGACGAAATGGAATCCCTCCTTCAAAAGAAGCTTGAGCACTTATAAAATCGGCAATGCAATGAGCCCTGGCCTCTCCTAAGATCCTAAATCCGATGCAGTCAAAATGAAGCGAAATATAGAAAATGGAATGACCCAACTAAATTGCGGAATCCTAGAGTTACCTGAGAGCCATTCGAACCCAGCCCTAGATCAATCGAGCCCGATCCCCTCCGGAGTTAGCCTCGGATGCGCACAGATTATAGATTTCAGCCGGTTAGCCGGTTTGCACAAAGATCCGCCTAACATCGATGGTGACCGCGAAGTTCTGAGGAAATAGGAAGTTTGGGTAGGTCACCAAAGATATCCTAGGGATATTCTAGCATATACCTAGGATATGCCAAAAGCCCACATAAACAAGGGTTTGCCCCCCTAGGGGCAACCCAAAAAGAGGGCTTTTGTTGTGAGCCCTTGGATGTTGGACCATTGAAAAAAAAAGCTAAATCAACGACTAAGAAATTGTGCACTCTAGATGTACGCATTAGTACATCCATTTGAATACGCCATGAAATCTTAGGAAAACCTTTGTGAAAAGCATTACAAAAACACAAAGAAACCCCCCATTATTATGCTACATTATTGCATTAAACCATTTGCTCGGGTTCCTAGCATAGAAAATCCCCTTTGATATATACTGACATGTTGTATGGCCCTATAATGTGAACACCTTTCGTATGGTTCAAAGACTCGAGTCCTTGGTGATAGCTATGGACTAAGCAACTCCTAGTTCTTGACTTAAATTTTTTTCTTGAGGATGTTGGCTAATTGTTACTGTCTCTATATCATTGATTCCTTATGGCTCATGTAATTGTGCCAATAGTCTATTTAGATAAAAATTATATGGAAAATGGTGGTTGGTACTCCATTCCCAGTTTTGCAACTGGGGTCCCAAAATCGGCATTGCCTACAAAATAGACATAGAGGAGCTATTTTCTTGCAGCTTTTACAGAGTTTTTGATCATAACCAACAAAGATTTGACGTTCTTGAATAGATATATTGCTCTTTGAGCAGATTCAACAAAAACCTATCTGCGTTGTAGAGATTCTGCCCTGTGAAGATCTAGAAAAAATCTATCTACCCTGATAAGACTTTGCCCTACAATGATCTTGCCAAGAAGATAAATGTAAAGCTCAAATAATAGGAGCGATGGTGACAACCCTAAAGAAAACCCTAAAGATTACCTATGAAACCAGTAATGCGGAATGGGGTTAATCGGCTTCCATTATGCAGTAGCGTTGGAATCTGCCTTTGCATAGTGACACTATTTCTATTTCGTTATGCACTTGGGGAAGCATATAGAAATGACATAATATTTAAAAGGTAAGAGGGGCATAAGTATGTGAAAATTGTATCAAGATGATGTGGCAGGAAGAGTTTGGGCATATACACAAATTTGAGGCATTTCTCGTCGTAGATACGAAGGTAGAAGTGGGACGTATAACTCTATATTTATGATCCAAGATGTGGTTAGTCTGGCCACTAATGTGGTTAATCCGGCCATCCGGTATCAGCGACAAAGAGTGGTGTGATTGAAGCTTAAAAACAAACTATTTTTCTCCATTTTTTTAATCGATCTGGCTCTCTTCCTCTTCATCACTTTAGCATAAAAGGGGCAGAGATTGTCATGCTTTTTAAAGTGAATCAAGAGCAATAGGAACCATCCACTCAAAATATCCCCCTCCACCCCCAAAAAAAAAAAAAAAAAAAAAGCGTCTTGAGTTTTATGCCTATTTGTTTGGCCGGATTAACCATATAGTTGATGTCGAATGTCAGATTAACTACCCTGGATGCTACTGAATGATCGAATTATTCACTAATTGATACTGTATGACCGGGTTAACCACCATATTTTGCGGATTAAGCACATCTTTTATGATTTATATGGAGTTCTATGGGATGTACAAATGGCAGTAGATCTGGATTCAAGGTCTAGTCTTGTGGTGATAAGCGGCAACCTTTTCGCGGACCTTGGACTTGTTATTAAAGCTATAGACTTGTCGTGGAGGCTTAGCCCTTTCTTGAAGCTTACACTCCA
This sequence comes from Isoetes taiwanensis, assembly GCA_021234155.1. Lineage (NCBI taxonomy): Eukaryota > Viridiplantae > Streptophyta > Lycopodiopsida > Isoetales > Isoetaceae > Isoetes > Isoetes taiwanensis. The sequence continues at coordinate 63,307 of JAJEKV010000538.1, forward strand.
TTTCTTGTAACAGAGTCCAAATTTTTGCATGCGTAGTGCAGATTTTTGTTAGCAGGATCTTGTTCTTCTAAATGCAACGTTTTACTTATTTTGCTATGATAACAAAGTTGCATCAACGAAGTTCAATTCTTGTAAATGGTTCTGAAAGGACTTTTGAGAAAGCCAGCTCTGCCCATATTGTTTTGGCAGGGCTGCGAAAAGTGTTCTTTTGTCTTATAATTGGTTATGACTTTGCATTGGTTATTGTTTATGCTTGTGTTGGATGAGGAAAGAGGGAGTATGTTTTAAATCCCTCTATCCCATAGGTTCATGGACTGCTTGATGTGGCATGTGAGGTCGACTTCCAAAGATGCCAAAAATTCTCTTGCAATGATGATTTGTTAAGTATCTCCTTAGAAACTCATTATGCATCAATATAGATTTGTTCCAACATTAATTCAATATTCCTCCACACGGTTTTTTATTCAACTAGAAAGCCAAAATTTGCCATATATTTTTATTCACGGAAAGAAATATCATTAGAGAAAAACTTTGTTGTTACACTGCTATCAAGCTTGATCATTATTATAGATAACAAGCCCTTTATCCTCATTTTCTTTAGCTTCTTGAGCTTGCAGATGTTGTGAGACAGTCCTTCCATCAGCAAGACATCACATATTTGTTTTTCCCACTTAGAACAAGTGCATTCTCACTTGGCCTTTCGCACAAGCATGACATCTCGATCCTCTTTCATTAGTTCAGAAGCACCTTTCCAACACAAAGGCCAACCTTTGTGTCTCCTAGAATTCATCATCAACTGGCATCCACGTGGATGGGAATAGAACTATAGCTTCTGCATATTTAGTTCTAGTACAAGAATGGAGAATGTGGCACTGCATGTCCAAGAGTTCTGTTCTTGAGTAACTAGGTGGTGGCTCATCATCATCTGATGGTATTCTGCGAGCAAACCGAGTAGCTAAATCCACTGATGGATCAATCTCTTCATCTGCATCTGACACTGCCTCCACAGATTCTATGTATGAGTTGTGTGAGGTAGGTATCCCCATGTCTGATCTTGGTGTCTCATCATGGGCTGCATCAATGCCATGAAAACGTATATCGCTTCGAGGCCATTCGATGAATGTGCCCACAGCCTCTGCAATATTATCTGCACCCGCACATGCAATCGGAAGCACGTGAGTTGGCACCACAGCCTCGGTAACTTGCACAGCTACGTTCAGTGCATCGACATCCTTCCCATGGATGCTACTTCTATTGAGCCAATGACCTCTGCCAACAACAACATTGTCACTGCATAAGTTCACCAAGTTCTCTGTGTTGCTTATTGGCTGAGATGAAGGAGAAATGGGTGATGACGATGTAGAGGAACTACTAGGCAGGTTGGGGGTTTCCGTATCAGATGATGATACAGGTGAAGCATCTGGACAGATTCTCACGTCATTTCTAGGCCATTCGATAAATGTGCCTACGGCCCCCAAAGAACATTATCCGCGCCTGCACATGGAACGGGAAGCACATGGGATGGAATTATGGCTTCAGTGACCTCCACGACGACATTCCTAAAGTCAATGTTCTTTCCATGTAGGTGCCCTCTATGCAGTTCATGCCCCTTGGCAACAACCATGTCACCACAGAGGAAGTTTTGCAAGGTCCTTTTCCTGCAAGCATACATTGACACACACATTGTTAGAAACCCCGCGGAAATGACCAAAAAATATAGACAAAACAGGCAAATGGCGCGAGTGCGCCATTTGTTCAAATAGCGCAGCCGCGCCATTTGGCTTCCTTACGAAACAAAACAGGAAAACGAAACCAGATCACTACAGATTACTACATATAACTACAGGCTACTACAGATTACTAAAGATTACAGATTACACATTAGTAGAGATTACTACAGACTACAAGATTATTACAGATTACTACAGATTACTATAGACTACAGATTATTTCCTGGATTATTACAGATTACTACAGATTACTACAGACTACAGATTATTTCCTGGGTAGAAAAGTTATTCTACACTTATAGGAGAAATTGCTGACAGTTAAACTAAAACAGAACAGTCACTAACCTTGGGGTCATTGTAGATCAAGATTCAGCCATTGAAAGAAGGGAAGAGCCTTGATTCAAAGAAGCGCCTTCAAAATAGAGGAAGCGCCTGCTATCAAATGAAGAAGCGCCTGCTAACCAAGTGAAGCGCCTACAACCAACTAAAGCGCCTGCAACTGAAGGTAGCGCCACTACAAGAGAATGCCTGTTTTGCGTCAGAAAAATCGTCAGAAACCCTTCACAGAATAGGCACTTGCCCAGACTCATATGGCTGACGCATATTCTGACGAATATTTTCTGACGCAAAATCGTCAGAATTTGCGTCAGTTTTTTCGTCATATTTTCTGACGCAAACTTTGACGATTGTTCGTCAGTCTTTTCTTCACTTCTTGCGTCAGATTTATCGTCACATTTTCCGTCAGAATATGCGTCAAATTTATCGTCAGAATATTCGTCAGATTTTTCGTCAATATTTTCATCACAATATTTCGTCATTACTTCCGTCCTTTTGTCATTAATTTTGTCACTTTACTTCCTTTGTTTATATTTATATTGGTAAGAGGCAAGTTTGAGTTATTTAAAGTGGTCATTCATCAATGGAAGTAGTTGTTTAAATTAGTTAACTCGGTTAACTTCAAGCCATGAAAGAGGAAGCAACGTTAGAAACATTTAAAACAGATGGCATGATGAACAGTTACACAAGGTAGGAAATGAAACGAAAGAACTTTTTTCATTTAACATTCCAGCTTTAAGGCCACACTTATAAGTTTATATGAAGCACATCAAATGCAGCATAAACATTATACCACCCACATGTATCTTCAGAAGTCATCCACCACAATGAAGTAGTTGAAAGGATTAAAGGGTTCATGTGGCATGTAGCAAAGACGAGCTCTAAGGGTTTTTGAGTTCGGTCTGCAGCATGTGTAGGATAAGGATTTTATGCTTGTTGTCCCAGATGACATGTGCTCCCATGTTCGCAGGAAGCAATTGCAACTCCAAACTCCAATCCATTGGCAACCTGGTCGGAATAAAACAACCTTTCTTATTGTTAGATGCGACTGTAAGGCATGCTAAACAATTGATATACCTTGGAATGCCTTGGATCGTGATGTTGTATAATCTTCTCATTGACTTCTGTTTTGAACCTTTGGCCATATGCTCATCATAGATAATGTAAAGCTTCCATATTGTTTCTTTCAAGGCTTGCATTTCCCCTACAAACAACGCTGTGTTTAAGCAATTTGCAGCCTCATTCACTATCAACCTTTAGTATTAACCTTCAGTAAAAATAACTTTACTTGATAGACTTGAATATTATCATCTCAACTACCCTCCACATTTTCCTCCTCCAGGGTAGCATCCATTGAATAATTCGTACACAAAGTAAAGGCACTGCAAAGAAGTCTTTCGTTCACCTGGTATATACATTTTGGTATATATCTTCAAAACTCACCTGGTATAAACAAATAGAAAATATATACTCTTGCCTTATAAATAGTTAAGATAGAAATCATTATTCTTGCTTGGAGGAAAGCAGTAGCAATCTATACATGTTAGAATAGCTACTTAAACTTTCATGAAGTCAGAAAGAATAAAAATTTGGGAGTTGGTTACTGGGGTTATACGGCCATGATCCCCGACGTGGTAGAACTTGTGCCTATACGTGTCCTCCACTTTGGTTGTCTTGACCGGCAGTAGGATATTTCTAGCTAGTCTGTACAAGATGATATTCTAGTGACAAGACTAGTCTAGCTGGACCAAAAATAAAAAATACAAAAATTTCCGTGACTTCCTAAGGCAGGAGATATCCTGCCTACAAAGTGTGCATGTATGGCTAAAGTTTTGCCCAACGGATGTGTGGTGAGTTGGTATAGGCCTAGTAATGCCAAAATAAATGTGCATTTGGTCGGGGGTTCAAACCCCGGTGTATGTTTATATTTGGGAGTTGGTTATGGGGTTATCTGGCCATGATCCCCCGACGTGGTAGAACTTGTGCCTATATCACGTGTCCTCCACTTTGGTTGCATTGACCGCAATGGGATATTTCTAGCTAGTCCGCACAAGATGATATTCTAGTGACAAGACTAGTCTACCTGGACCAAAAAATAAAAAATACAAAAATTTCCGCGGACTTCCTAAGGCGTGAGATATCCCCGCCTACAAAGTGTGCATGTATGGCTAAAGTTTTGCCCCAACGGATGTGTGGTGAGTTGGTATAGGCCTAGTAATGCCAAAATAAATGTGCATTTGGTCTGGGGTTCAAACTGCCGGTGTATGTTTATATTTGGGAACGGGGTTATGATGCATGATGATCCCGACGTGGTAGAACTTATTGCCTATCGTGTCCTCCACTTTTGGTTGCCTTGACAAATAGGATATTTCTAGCTAGTTCAGACAAGATGATATTCTAGTGACAAGACTAGTCTAGGTGGACAAAAAATAAAAAATACAAAAATTTTTCGTGACTTCCTAAGGCAGAGATATCCCGCCCACAAATACAAAAGGCAGGAGATATTAGCCATACATGCACACTTTGTAGGCGTGGATATCTCCCCGCCTTTAGGAAGTCACGGAAATTTTTGTATTTTTTATTTTGGTCCAGCTAGACTAGTCTTGTCACTAGAATATCATCCCTGCATTGCACTAGCTAGAAATATCCCATCACGGCCAAGGCAACCAAAGTGGAGGACACGATAGGCACAAGTTCTACCACGCCGGGATCATGGGCGATAACCCCAAGAACTAACTCCCCAAATATAAACATGAAGTACTACTTAAACTTTCACTAAGTCGAAAAGAATAAAAATTGCTTAATCGATAAATCGTTGAAAATGCTTTTCCTTTCAAGGTTGCTCATAATCTCGTTATAACACTATTTACCGGCCTCCATGTATCACAAAGATTACAACCATAATTTTATTTCTAGCAACAATAACAAAAATGCAAAGACATAATTAAAAATGTTGATCCCAAGTATAAAATTAGAAGTTTATATTTTCTCCAAAGAAAGAAGGTCGATGATGATAAAGCTGGAAATAGACAAGAATGCATACTATGGCATGATAAACAAGTGAGGCAAATTTTTAAAATTGGAAAAGTAATGCACATGTAGGAATTATTGCGGAATATACGTTCTTTGACCGTGCATATTCTTTGGATGGTATGGAGAAAGTACACAATAAAATTCCACGATCGACAAGACGTTTCAACAAATTACGTAAAAGGAGACATAGCTCATTGTGTGCATAGCTAGAATACTCAACAATCTGAAAAAAGATGATGCCAACAAGGCTTTGGAATGAGTTCAAGTCCGGGCCCTAATTTCTTGTCACTCCAACGCAGTAGAGGGCAATCAAAACCACCGAATGGCTTTTTTCTAAAGAATCGGGGAAGGAGTCAATGCTTACGAGCTTATCTTTCATCTTTCATAGAATATAATAACATATTTAGTCACTATCTCATGAAGACCTTGCAACGCCATAGCATAAGGGATTAAGTTCTCATGAACTCCAAAGAAGAGCTAGAGCAAGCATAGGATCTATTTAGAGTAAAACTTCCACAAATTGAAACTCAAACAAGTTAAATTCCTAGATCGCACACGGGCATATGGTAATCTTCGTGAGGAGGAACTGCGGATCTAAAAGAACCGCCGGATCCGGATGGCCATAGCCTTGGCCATCTTGGGATCGAGAGATTAATGTTTACCCGTAGCTTTTCAATCCAATCTCGGCATGCACATGCAAACATTCTTTTGCAAAAGTTTCAGAAGGAATAGAAAGGTTACCTTTCATAGCGTCCATCTCGAGTCCCTCAGAGGTTTCGCTATGGCGTCCGACAAAAGGGCTAGAGTTCTTTCATGTTAGGGTAAAAATTCGCTAGTTCTCATCCATTTTAGGGTAAAGATGCCCTTTTAAATTGGAAAAGAAAAGTGCTTTATTAAAGAAACAAAAAATGTTACGACAATCTCACAAAGGTATTTAAATGCCACAATTTGCAAACAAGCTAAAAAAAATGCTAAAGATCATGACGTAGATGGAAGACAATTAGATTTTAAAAAGACGTGACAATGCTTGTAGGGCCAATAAATAAACTAAGTAAAACTATACCTTTTACATAAATGTATCCTTCGGAAACCAATTGGAATTTAAATGTGAGTCCAACAATAGAGCATTTGTTATAGAAATCTTGAGTAATATTTGCTTGTAGGTAAGAAGTCATCATAGAATTCATTTTCTAATGGTTAATATAATTGTGATGCACCCTTAGATGCCAAAAACAATTCTCATTGCAAAGCATGAATAAGAACCAATGCATCTTAACCGTTTGCAAATAATGATGACATCCCCGAAGATCCAAAGGTTCACAATTGAAAGCTAAATTAAAGAAAAGAACTAAATCCTATTTTAGTTTCATGCCCAAGTCACTTAGGGAATAGACAAATTTTATTTACCTACTTGGCATTTGTCCATGTGGCAACCAAGTGTCACATCACCCTAAACCCAAACCTCTGTTTGTCATTATGGTTACATGGTCTGATTTATTTTAGCATCCCTCTGCCAAGACATGTCATGAATTTCTAGTTGGGATTGCTTAGTTACATGGGAGTGGTCACATGTAAGGGGGAATTAAAGTTGAAGATACGCCGCCTTAGTATCCTTACCCACATTATATCTGGCATAATGTTCCATATCTGATGTGGATATGAGTATCCCCCTGTTCCTTTGGTATGTATCAATCATGCAACTACTAGACATAAGTGTGGAATCTTAATGCTAACTGAAAATAGATAAATGCCATGTCAAATGTATTATGACGATTGTTCTGACGAATAGTCTGACGAAATGAATCGTCAGAATTATCGTCGTTTTTTCGTCAGAACTTTCGTCCACATTATTCGTCCGGAAAAATCGCCGGTTGCGTCGGGTTTTTCGTCCCGATTATGCGTCGAGTTTTAACGGTTTTTGGTCATAATTTTCACAAGAACTATATGCGCCACATTTTGCATCGCAACTTATCGCCGATTAATCGTCAATTTGGCGCGGAAATATTGGCCGTGAAGTTCGCCGAGGCTCACCGAGGAAACCATAAAATTTCGGACGATTTTCTCGACGCTAATCCGGCATTCTCTTTGTAGTGCGCCCAAAGAAGCTCGCTAACCAAGTGAAGCGCCGCAAGAATCAAGTAGTTTCAAAGACGCCGCTAACCAAGTGAAGCGATGCAACCAACTAAAGCGCCAGAATCAAGGTAGCGCCCCAAAGAAGCCATTGACAAAGAAACACAACTCAAAAACTCTCCTAAAGAACCAATGCCTAAGGCGGAATAGACGTCCCCGACGAGCGCCTCGCTTTACGCCAAGTCCTCAGCGCAAGTACCGCGAATGTTGAAGCGAGGATCTGGAGCATAAAATCGCGAACCCGCTAATACGAGGGACGAAGTTTCTCGCTTTTACCATATCCGTATTCGCAGATTTTATAAATGGCTTTGAGACGAGGGACCGCACAATATATGTTAAAACTTAAAAAGTGGCGGGGAATTCAAATTTTAAAATTCAAGTATGGACGGAAGGAATTCAAATTTTAAAATTCAAGTATGACGGGCGGGGAAATTCAAATTTTGAAATTGTAGTGGCGGACGGCCTGGCGGGCCAAATCCTTTCGGGCGGGCTGACGGATGCAAAGAAATTCAAGTGGCGGGCGGACGGGCTGGCCGGCCAAATCTTTTCGCGCCATATTTTCGACGGGTTTATTTCTCTCACTTCATTTCATTTCATCCGCCTTCTCTTCCGCCAGCGCCTTCTCCTCCGCCAGCGCCCAGCGCCTTCCGCCTTCTCTCTCTAGCGCCTTTGTCTTTCTCTCTCTAGCGCCTGTTGATCCGGGAGCTCCAGGAAAAAAGGTGGAGTAGAATTTATATCGTCCGCGGTATCGCTCTCCTTTGTCACGGCCGCAGTCAATGATGGCCTTGGGTTGTGTTAGTTGGTACTGTATTTTTATGATTTTTTCCGGGTCTTAAAGATTGTCTTGGGTATATAAATAGCGGCATTTGCATGTAAACAGCGAGGTGTGTCCATGCGCTGATCACATGTAAATGGCACAGTCGCGCCATTTACATGCAAATGGCGCCACTGCGCCATTTACATGTAAAGTTACTTTTGCATTGCGTTGGGTTGGGGTTTCATGAATTCAATGTTGATTAGTTGTTTTTTTGTGAAGCTTCGTTGTCCAAGGCCCAAAACATTGTGACGGAGAAGACCGTGGTCATGGCTGGAAGGCCATGGTGCATGGAAATTGTCAGGGCGATACCTCTGGAGGAAGGTGTCGACCCCACAAAGGGGGACAAGAGGAGAGAACTTTGCCTCCTCACAAAGTCGAGAAGTGCTGAACAGGATGTTGTGATGCAGCTTGGCATCATTGTCAACATGCGGGAGGTGAAAAGCAGGGAAGAATAGACTTCCTTGGTTGCACAGTGGAGGATCCCGTGAATTGCACCATTGATCTGTATTGCATGGACTGGCAGTTTTACGATCCGCAGATGATGGAATCCAAAGATCAAGGACCGCGGTCCGCTAAAAAGAAAAAGGTCGGGCCGTTGCCTTCATATGAAAGCAGAGAGGCTGCTGCTATCAATGGTACGGTCGAGCTCCTTAGAGGATTTGGCATTCTCCTCGTTCAGCCATGGACGATCAAAGAACTTCGATGTCACATATTGTCGAGCCAAGACCTCGGTAATATGCGGTTCTAATGGACAAAGACGGCTTCTAGCGGAGATTACAAAGAAGGATGGGAAGAGAAGGCCAAACCTTAGGCAAGCCAAACCAAAGAAAGGCACATTCCAAATAGAAGGGACAGAGCATGAGGAAGAGAATCAAAAGAAAGACGAGGAAAATCCCAAGTCGCCTCCCAAGTCACCTCCCAAGTCTCCTCGTATTAGGACACCTATCGGTTCTCCTATCAGGTCCCCCGCCAAACAGGATTCAGAGAGAACCATTAGTGATACTAAAACATCCTCCCCACATCGGAGAGGTAAAGGCGCTGCATCGACGGCTGATAGCATTCCGCCTAAAAGGAAGAGGGAAACAAAGAAGGAGATGAGGGTCAGAAAGCAGAAGAAAATGGAAAGTCTGGAGGTGCCTTCGGAGCTAAAGATGGACCGTGATGCCGAGGAGGAGTTGGCAGAAGGAACTCTAAAAAAAATACAGCAGCACGGTCACATGTTTCCTCTAGGTGTGACATATATAAGAAAAATATCCATCTGGGATATGGAAGAGGCACCTCCTAACATGACAGACGAGTTGTAAATCTCGAACATGTTAGGAACGTGCAAGTCATTTGTCAAGATCCCCATCCGGTCTTTCACGCCGGGGATGTGGTGCCCTTTGATCCGGATCTAAAGCGGCTAGTACCATGGACACAAGAATCTGACTGGTTGGTATGAGGTTCTACATCATCAATGGCAACCATTACGTCTCTCATTTCGGCGGTGTGTCGGTTGGGGACGAAGATGCGGGAATAGAACTTCGAGAAGATTTACACTTATAGAATGCGCAAAGTTCTTTTACGGAGCACCGAAAGTGACTTGGACCTTCTTATTTCGGTGTGGATGTCGATGACATCGTAGCGAGGGCGGTGTTTAAGGAACCCTACGCAGATCAAATACACCACGCGTAGGCAATACCGAGAGTGCGCAAACCCGCACCTGCCAGGAAAAAAGGCCAATCAAGAAGCGGCGAATACAAGGTATGTACCATCATTATGGATCAAATGGCGCCGGGCATTGCGCATTTGGCATCAAATAAGCGCCCGCGCCATTTGAGCCCTGCTTTTGCCGCTTTCAAGCTCTAACATATTTCATTTGCCTTTCAGCATTACCTGGAAATGGTTGACAAGATTCTCAGGGGAAAGCATACCAAGGATGTCAACAGGTTCATTTTTATGCCAGACGACATTTACGCTCTCTTTTGCCAAATGTGGAATAAATGGAAAAAGGGGGAGCTGAAAGATAACAGGGGCCAACAAATAGCAATCAACCGGGCAAAAGGATAAGGACTATTTTAGCGAGAACTACCTCGGATGCATGAGAGGCCCGGATTATGAAGATTGCGAAACCGTCCTCCGGGAAGCCATCGGAGGGGACATTTATGTTAAGCTCACATCGGATTATAAGGGTGATAATTTTTTTTCAAGGCGAGCAATGTAACTTGAGGATTCTTGCCTACATGAAGAAAGAGATTCTCCACTACATCCATGATGAACTTGGAATCAAGTACGGGAAGTTCGAGGACTAGAGAAAGATGTCCGACGGATTCCCTGGACTCAACCCTCCTATCTTGGGGTGTGGTACATAATAAGTGGGTCTCGGGCGGAATCTCTTGAAAGAGGGCGCCCATGGTCATGTGCCCTTCTCATTAGGCAGATCCATCAAGTAAGATTCTAAAGCCCGAGGCCGAGGGCGAGTTCAAAAGGTTTTATGTGGAGTGCGTTTCTAGTGGTGGGATTGTCGGGGATCCGATCGTGTTGCTGCCCAAAGATGATCTACATTTGGATCGCGAGGCAAATTACTCCGATTTGGGATCCCGCCACTCTGGCCAAATTCTTTGATCTTTGCTTCTAAGATGACGGATGTTGAGACATATTGGATAATATGTTTTGCTAGGGCGAACATCTGAAGTCTCTTGATGCGCCCTTGAGAGACTAGAATCCGGATCTAGAGTTTACTTAGGCATGTATGAAGAGGAAAGTGGGGCGGTCACCCGGTGGTGGCATAAAGGAGCCAACACCGTGGTTCTAGCCACCGGATCTTAAACCCAAGCACACTGATGAAAACACGGATCTCAGGTTTTATGGTGAACATCCCCGGAAAGCACCTGAAGTTTCTAAGACTCCTAAAGATGCAGTTGGTGCCGAACCAGAGAATCTGGCTAACAAGCTCCTGAGGGACAGGTTCAAATACAGTTGGCAAGGTATGGAAGGGGAATACTTGGTTCACAAGCAGGTTGGTCCTGCTACAACAGCATACCTTGTCGATAAGCTCTGCCCTCCAGGTAACTTTGTTCTGGACTTTTTTTCTGCTGGGGCTTTTACTAGGGCATCATTGCACTTAAAAAGGATTAGTGTGGCCTATGAGCATGATGCAAGAAAGATCCAATGTATGCTAGGGATTCTTGGAAGAATTGACAATGTCATTATCTTTTAAACAAGGTGCTGCGCACGGGGGGTTGCCCTCCGGTGGCCTGAAAGTGTATTTTCATGGGTTCTGTTTCGTCCTTTTATGTTGTGTCTTGTTTGTTTTGTGTGGGACTGTGTAAATGCAACGAATGCAGGTTGTCATTTTGTTAGCCCAAGAAGGCGCTCATTGTCTATTTGGACTCAAAACTATGATATGACTGAGATACTAAACAAACCGGGAGCCCTGGCGTTGCAGGAACATTGTCAACACATGTCTTGCCGTTTTGTCCAATGCTTTCATAGTGGTGGCAGCAGTTCGATCTGATCGTGGCTTGGGCGTTGTGGAATTGCCTCCGATTCTTGGGGGTTGTGTTGACATGGATGCGATCGCCCGATTTGTGTGGCTAGCGTGTTAGTGTCCATAAGTGTGGTGACTACATCCGTTCTGTGTGATGTGTATGGAATGTGGTGTGTGTGGGGTCTGCTGGCGTGTGATGTGGATGGGATATGGTGGTTGTGTTTGCTTTTTTGTGTGGTGCTGCGGTGTGACTACTCCAGGTGTGTGGTGGATTGTGTGGTTGTGGTGGCTATCGATGGACTGGTGTGGGAGTGCAGGCCAAAGGGCACTTGGCCTTGTTTTGCACTCAACAATCTAGGACTAATAGAGGGAGGAATAATAAATGAACAAATTATCGAAGATAGTGCCATATCACGTGCTATTGCATGTAACCTCATAGATATTATGTTAGTGTTGGCAACTGTAGTATTACACAAGAAGAAGATACTTGTAACTATAGCATTATCATAAGCCCCAACATGGCTTGATTACAAGGACATGGGAAAAAAAAATCCGTTGTCATTGCCTTCAGTTTATTGTGGAAGGGCTTCCTTTAAAAAACTTGCTCGACATCTGGAAGGTGCATAACTTCCAACATGTTGCAAAAACCTATATAGGCAATGCCCCTTTATGGTATAATTTTCCAAATACTTCCTATACTTCAATTAACTTTTAGTCACGTGTTCATGCTCTCTCTTGCTTCTTGAACTTATAAAGGGATAACACACGATGCTTACCTAAATCTAGTATCATAGTCCAAGGTCTATTGTCATTGTGCATATTTTAAATAGCACTATTAACTTGAAAACTAGACAAAAAATAATTTGCATAATTACTTTATCTTGATCCTTCCAAAATGTAGTTCTCAACATCAATCATAATTCATGTTGGCTGGTCATTCTCTTAAATCACATTACCTTGGAATTACACCCCGCAACTTGATTTACATGAGTTAATCAACCAGCTTAGCCCAGTTAGCTAATTAATGTTAACAACTTCAATATTCTAACAATTCCTATTGTCATCAGTCTTAGTATTAAAGGTCCTCAACTAGTTGTTGTGCTCAGCTTAAAAAGCTTGGTGAGGTCAATATAAGCTTGTGGATGGACAACATTTTTCGTATTCTTAATATTGTATTCTTTGGTCCAATTTGATTATGAATTTAAATATTTAACATGCGTAAGCGGAGTGCATTTAAGAGTTGCACTCATTCCATGTAAGCTCAAATACAAAGGTACATCAAGAAGCTCCCGCAAAAGAGAATGTTCAAAAAATGCTCACATCTTTGCAGTTCAAAACTCCAAACATGAAAGAAATTACCTTAGAGACGGTTTTGGGGATACCATGGACCTTTTAAAAGCTGGATATCGGTCTCTCATGCCGCTAACCCACTGCATCATGAATTCGAGCTGCCGGGTAGGACTACCCATATTAAAATGCTATTCACATTCTTGAATTGAGGAAGAATTATGGATCTAGTCCCAAGCACGTCTTGCTTTGTTATTCTTGAGATTCAAAGATCGCATATCAAACTTCCGATGTATGCAACTACTAATATATCACCTTTCTCGAGAAAAACATCATATTTAACACTCATTTGAATCCCTACATAATTCAATACTTTTTTGAATAACACGACCAACAAAGCTGCAAGTGGAACGAGTCACAACCAACCCATTGGTAAGGATAACCCAATTTACTTGGAGTCTCCTTCATTGCATTTGTTGATCAGTAAATTAAGGATGCAACAAAAGTTATCATCGTAAACAATATTAAACAAAGTATAGAGATTGAAGATCACGCAAACTTATAACTATGTGGGTGGGTCCAAACAACCTCTTTTCAATAGGCCGAAATGCACAGAACCTCATATGTAAATGTATAAAAAAACTCGGACATAGAAATCAACGTAAAGTGAAAATTAAGGCACAATATGACGCTTTGAGTACTTTGCATGGCTCTGAATGTTTCTATGTTCTAATGCCTTGTACATGACAGTTTTCAGTTGGAAGGATTTGTTCTTGAAATCGGGGGTCTCGCAAACGGAAGAGTGGGAGCCAATGCACTTGTATACTCTGCAGACAATCTTAGAATATTTAGCTGGCTGAAGTGTGGAACTGTCAAGCAATGCAAGCAAAGATTTGAAGGTGAAACGATTACTCCAAGGCATTTGCAACTTGCTATCCGGGGATGAAGAACTTCGACACTTTGATCAAGGGTCCAATTGTCGGGTGGTGGTGTCATCCCTCACATACACAAGTCTCTCATTAACAAGTCTACCAAGAAGGACTGATCATATTAGATTGACATCAAGGTTGGATCACTTGGTTAGTCTTTAGCTACTTAGATTAAACATTGTTTTAAGAGTCAGGAATTCTCAACTAGTCTTTGTTTTTCAATAAATGGAGACATTTGTTGCATTGTACAATTCGTGGCTTGAAATTCTAACAGGTTAATATGCTTGTTGATTTCCCTATACGTTATAGAACTGGAAATGATGTTATTATTCGTGATTGGCTAAATTATGGTGCGTGAGTGGCTCGACTCAAGGAATTGTGGTATCAATGAATATTTATTCACTAATTTGAAAAAGTCGGGGAATAGAAATAGTGATCTTGCAAGAAAATAAATTTTAATAACCGGGTTATTTGGAAATGTGCCCACGCAATTGGACCGGTCAATTGTTTACAACTCGGGCTTGGTCGGTGTGTTATCGGATATTTTTCTAATTTTAAAATAAGAGGAACGAATTGAGAGAGTTCCGAGAGGTGTCTTTCTAAAATCATCACATCATAAAAGATTCTAGATGGTTCGAATGATTGATGCCACTTGCATCCATTAACAAAACATTCGAGTTCTTGAACAATATAAGAATGCAAAAGTGTCAACAAAATGTTAAAGTTGATACCGCAAGCGAGGAATTGGTGCTTATAACTCCTCGCACTTCCATGTGCATCTTGAATGCATACAATGAATTGCCGCAAGCTCAGCCTCTGTATCGCTTGCAAGGGTCTTTCAGCAACCATCTCGGGGCCACCCATGCATTTTAAGGGCTCTTATTATGCACACCATAACCGAACACCGCAGATTCAACCCACTATATCTGCTGACACGCCATCTATACAGAGCCAAGAATGAAATTTGACATAGCAAAATCTAGATATCACTAAAACAGAGAAAAGAAATTAACTCATGAGTTTGCATTTATTCTCTATGGAGATCAAACCTCTACTATAAACCCGGTCTATGATTTAGTAAGCACCGCACCCCGAGATCCCCTCAAGAAAAAGCGGTTAAAGCACTTCAAAATTTAGAGGTGGCATCGAAAAAACCAAGTTGGAAGACCAATAATAACATTTTCACCCGGACTAACCACAAGTCGAGAAATAAAACCAAGGCATCTACCGAGTAGCAAGTTAATTTCTTGTGAACCGGGCGAAGACGGACTTGCTCTTTCAAGAAATCCGGACATATCCGCAACAACAACAAACAAATAAACTTTTCCAAAGAAAAATAGATGAAATGAAAAGCATCAATTGTTTTTTTTCTTTTTTTTTTTTTTAACCTCGCATAGACACGATCGGTAGGAATAAGTGAAACACACTTTGCTCGCTATACAACCAAATTTCTGAACAAAGCAACCAAGAATGTAACAGTGATAGCCTTTGGCCTCTAAACCCTGTTCCAAGCTAAAATTTTATACTTAAGAGCAAGAATGCAGCCCCGCCATTTATATAGGAGCCAAGAATACAATCCGACATAGCAAAATCCAAAAATTACTAGAGCGTAAGAAAGAAACTCACAAAAAGCGGACACGGCATATGGCTATCTATGTCTCACCTAGTCACTCACGCCCGCAGAATCTGATCTCACTGACCGAAAGCTTTGCATATTTTTATCAAATGCAAAGTCTTAAATCCACTTTACTTGGCTAATCGTAAGAACAAAGCTTTGGTGTAGTTAGTCATGGCCAATGAGCATTCACTTCTGAATCTTGAGTACCCAAGAACCGGATCACTACCAAAATGTAGCCCAAGCAGATTGATGCTATGAAAAACATTTTGAACTCCAAAAGTCGAGAATCGAGAAGGTCGGGAATGGATAGAACTTAAAAGGCGTAGAGAATGAGACGCTTGGCCATTGGCCGTACGGAGCAAGAAGAGATAGTAGCGTAAAAAATCCTTCTACAAGTTTCCAAATTTCGAACTCTTTTTTCTATATAGCCATAAGCAAATTTATCGCTCCCCCGCGTGTTCTTATTCATCGATTGAGCCGCCCGATTACCGGTCCGAACATCCTTGATCCACAACGCAACTGACCGTGCATTTACAGGGAACAAAGGGTTTTTAGCAGTCATCAACATATACTAAGTATATTCCAGCATATACTCAGTATATCCCACAAACCCACATAAACGAGGGTTTGCCCCCCTAGGGGCAACCCAAAAACATGTTGCAACTTCCGCAGGTTGTTCTACCAGATATGCAAGGAGCTCAGATCTTACGAAAGCCTAATTTTTTTTCCATGGCGAAATTTGAGGCTCCTATTCATTATGTTTGATATTTTCCGGCCGTCGGATTCCAGTTGGAAAAAATTTTCGGCGGAGCCGTCAGTCTCAGCGTGGGCGCTGCACTCGCAGCTCCGCCGCTTGTGCGCCGCCTCAGCTGGTGGCACCACCTCGAACTTTTACCGACTGGAATCCCTCTGGCGGGAAAATTATCTAATCCGAAATTTTAGTCACCTTGATTTTTCAAACTAAAATTTCAAGGTGATTCCAAGGTGATTCAAGGTGATTCAAGGTGATTCAACTTCCACTTTCTTCAAGTTTATCAGTTTCTTCCACTTTCTTACAGTTTATCAGTATCAGAACTTCCACTTTCTTCCAGTTCATCAGTTTATTAGAACTTCCACTTTCTTCCAGTTTATCAGAACCAATTTACAGAATTTATCAGAACCAATTTACAGAATTCATCAAGACCAATTTAATAGAACCAATTTATCAGAACCAAAATCATAATAGAACCAATTTATCAAAACCAAAATCTAGCTTCAACAATCATAACAAAACAATCACAGTAGCTTCAAAATCACAGTAGTTTCAACAGTCATAACAAAACAATAGCTTCACTATACCACTGTTCTCCACTAGATCTCCACCAGTTACTACACCACTGTTCTGCACTACATCAACCCTATTCCCAGCTACTGTATCATCTGCTATCGTATCATCTGCATGCATATTCTTGCCTAACTCGGTTCCAACAGTAGGAACTCTACCAAGACCATCCAATTCTTGAGTGATATTTAAACAAAAAGATGGCTCCAAACTGTTCATACAGACGTCCATACTAAGAAAAACCTTTTTGATGCCATATCTTTCAATTATCCTTGCATGCAGGAAGAAAAAACCTCAAAACAGTTGAATGTACTCCTTTTTTGCTTAACAAGTAAAAATCTGCAAAAAACAGACCCTCATTTTAGCATAGTCATAACAAAAGATAACGAAAAATGCGTGATTCAAGACTACTAAGCTTGAAGATAAACAAAAGATCATGAAAAACCTTGAATCACAACAAGAATAATGCTTCAGACTCGCAAGACACGCCAACAATTGCCTCCAGACGCTCCAAGACCGCAAAACTGATCCAAAAAACCTAAAACTTTTCAACACCTCTTCAAGAACTCCAAAATTTGGTATGATCGCAGGAGTTCGCCTACTAGGAAGGAGATCCAACACCCTAGACGCCTATTCTACAGAAAAGTCGCAGGAATCCAACAGCATAATCTCTGGCGCCAAAGATCGTCGAGAGTAAAAGGAAGGAAAAATTTCAAGGATGACTAAAATTTTGTCGGAGAATTTTTGCCAGGTCAGGAGGAAATTTCTCCCCGAAATTTCCACCTCGCAAAAATTACTCCTTCATTTTGACCCAATTGGCTGGGCACAAATGGGTCGACCACATCTGGCGAAATCAGGCTATGCCAGTTCATTTGGGTTGTGTCTGTTATTCGGTAATTCAAAGAATTCTTCGAGTCAAAGATTGAGGAGGGTCGTCTGCAAGAATGTAGGACAAAATGAAAATATTGCAACCTAAAATGAAGATATTGCAACCAATTGCATTGTGTTCTCATTCTTCAATTTAGCGGGTTGTCGCTTGAGCCTCGAAGGAGGCTCTTCTCCTTGATTAAGCAAGTAAGAGCTTTCCATGACGGATTATCGTGGCATTGGGAAAATGTACCGCGCCAGTTTCCGCCCAGAAGAGGAAGAATCAAAGCTGCCATTTTCGCAGGCATGCTCCAAGCATGTGGATTGATTTCTTCTGCACAGCAGGAACACGAAAGCTTGATCCTGAAAGAGGACAGAGTAAACTTTTCTGTGCCCTGCAACCTGAGAAGTGGAAAGCGTTGTTGCCTGCTTGGTTTTGTTTTCAGATGATCACGGCAAATTTTATTTCTTATTTCTCGAGGCCATATTTTTCAGATAATCAGGCAGATTCATATTTCCGTTTGATATTTGTTGAAAGAGATGTATGTTGTAAAGACATAAAATATTTGACTTCTGGTGAAATTTCAGAGTGATTTGTATTGTAATAATCAATCTGAAGATTTTTTGACTGAGAGCCTTGATCAGAACTGTGAAATTTAATCCTTATCACTTGTGCTTTATACTGTCTTTTCTATCATAAGGTTTATATTAACCGCTGATCAGAGCTGTGAAATCTAATACTTGTCTTCGAAGGGTTTTCGTTTAATATAATCACTATGATGTTCTATGAAATATCTACGCTGGCGCTGGTGTTTGTAGCAGGAAGATGCTAATTATTGAAAATCCCTTATCACTCAAGCAATCATCCAGGAACAAAGAAAATGCTGGCAAAGATGCCTTCCAGTGCTCACAAAGTCTGGTAATCCATGTAACCGTTTATATCAATGTTGATAATCTTACAGTTAGCTTCTGACATGACTAAAAACATAAAGGCCTAAATGTTGTGTTGGAAATTAGAGGACAGAGCTGCAGAGCTGCACATGACTGGACACCATTGGGCATTGGCCAATTCCAACAAGATGGTAAAGTATGCTTTGCATTTCTTCTTTCTGAAACCTGCTGTAAGGTCCTTGGCATGACCCTCTTGGTTGCTGTTTGTTTACTTCGCTTGCTGGATAGTAGAGGATACAGATGCAAAGCTGGAAATTACATACTCAAGAACCAGGGACAGAGCAATTAGTAATCCAAGGTAGAGACCTGTCCATAGATTGTCTAGTTTAAACTGAAACAATGGGGTATCTACTGCAGAATAAATACAAGTTGAATCTGACAGCTACAGGAACTAGAAGATAAATTCCTCAAATTGATCTTGCATTACAGAAGAAAACTGATGCCTACTAAAAACATCATGAGGAAATATTCCATTATCGTTTTTGTTTTCTCTTCTTCTATGATATGGGGACATTATATAGTGGAATTAATCTTTCCGTTGAAAACTGGAATAGGAAATCTATCAGAAAAAAAGTACAGAAAAGCCTAAAAGCCGGCACAGGCTTCCTCTCTTCTTTTTACTCAAAGACATGCACTTGGCCAAAAATATATGCTGGATTGCACCTTGAGCTGCTGATGAAACATTGTAATCTCGTTTTAAGGAAACGCAGAACGACAGCACCAACTTCAGTGGACCAAATTTGGCAGCAATCCTCCAAGCTTAGCTGTACCAATGTTGAACAAGGTAGAAGAGAACTAAAAATCAGAATAATGTATCTATATGGTAAATTCTCCTAATTGCGTATTTTGACTTTCTAACTCAGATGAAGAAAGTTAGCACTGCCTATGCTAAAGTGATTGTGCAGAAATAACCAACATACCAAGCCACCATGGAAAATACATACTTGCAGGATTATTCAAGTTAGACTAACGAGGCCATATGCAATCACATGGTATCATTCTTTCCTCAGGTGCGAAGGACTATGATGCCTTCGTTTCAGCCAGACAAGCTTTGTTAGCCCAAGATCAAGCTAGCAGATGGTTTGTCCAGTGTATACATTCAACAACCCCACGTAGCGTTGCTTAAGATCACCCACCATGAACAGCACCTGCTCCAAGAAAGATCATCCACAACATAGGTGTAGCTTGAAGGGGCAAGCTTTCAATAACGTTAAAGGCCTCAGCGAGTTCCCCTGCACTTCCCCCGCACGTCCAAGTAAATCAATTGCATGCCCATAATGCTCTATGGTTGGAGTACTGTCATACACTTCTTGGACAGAAACAAAATAATTGAAGTCTTAGTGAACAGGCCCCCATGACTACATGCAGATAATACATTAACAATGGTAAGATCATTGGCCTTCACAGCTTCATTTTGCATTGTCGAAAAGGTTAAAAGTGCTTCCTCACTACGACCATAATGCCCAAAGGCTGCAATCATAGTTGTCCATGAAATTAAAGTGCGCTCATCCATCATATTGAAAGTTTTCCATGCATTCACCATGCTCCCACATCTAACATACATATTAATAATGGCATTACCAATAATAGCATTTAGCTCATGTCCACTGACAACTATGTACACATATACCAGCTTGCCCTCTTTTAAATCTGTCAAGCTAAAACAAGTTTCAAGAATGCTGATGTAGGTGATTTTGTTTGGTTGCTGCAGCGCCTGTTTTGCATATCGTTCTTGATCATAAATCGCAATCATGGCATTCAGCTCATGTCCATTGACAACTATGTACACATATACCAGCTTGTCCTCTTTTAAATCTGTCAAGCTAAAACAAGTTTCAAGAATGCTGATGTAGGTGATTTTGTTTGGTTGCTGCAGCACCTGTTTTGCATATCCTTCTTGAGCATAAATCGCAATCATGGCATTCCATGAAACCAGGTTCCTCTCTTCCATGGCTTGAAAAATGCTCCAAAAATCCTCAATGCATGCACGTTTTCCATACATATTGGGAAGAGCAGTTCCGAAAACATGTGACAAAGCCGTCATATGAAGGATGTATGCATGTATCAGCTTCCCTTTTGCAAGATGTGACCTTTCAGAACATGCATCAAACAGTGCTGAAAGTGAAATTGTTGGGATTTAATCCTCTTCCAGCATCTGTCCAAATAGTTGAGAAGCTATTTTTCAATACCCATGCTGGACAAACGCTGCAATTACAGAAGTCCAAGCAACTACATTCCAAATAATTATCCTATTAAACATTCCCATACATCTTGTAGAATACCAACCTTGCTATAGATAATGACAAGTGCAGTTCCTACAACGTCGTCAGTTGCAAAGTGATGCAAGACAATGCTGGCATGAATGAACTTACCTTGTAGAAGATCCACCTGAGTTGAAGATGCATTCAGGTAAGTGACTAAGGAGATCTTATTTGGCATGATGCCTTCTCTTTGCATTTTTCTGCATCCAGGATATTATATTGGTTTCAAACCTCCCATCTGCATTTCATTGAATAAATCAACTGCAGTGCTTTTGTTATCAAGCTGCACATAAGACACAATCATGATAGTCCAAGAGTACACATTTTTATGGTGTCAAAACCTTCTGTGCTTCCATCACAGACCCACATTTAGAATATCTCTCAAAAAGTAAATTACCCATTATTCTCTCTTGCTGAAATCCATTTCTACTAACAGCAGCATGAACGCACTTACCCAATACGAAAGCCTTTTCTTTGATACACTGCCTTAGAAGGGATGCATAAGTAGCAGCATCGCTCTCCATTTGCAGCCCAGAAAGATGTGCCAATGCCTGCTCTAGCGATCCACACTGTTCCGAAACGCCAGCGTTCCTCTTTGCTGCTATTGAAGCGGATATAAGTAAAAAGCCTGCATATCTTAGGCTCGACATCTTCTAAACTTTACTAACTGTGAGCTCGTTGGATAGTGGATACCGTTGTAGAGAGCTTGGCATTGCAAAATTTATGCAGCAATTTGGATGAAAATCGAGCTATGGGGTGTTGCCTGCGCCCTTATGGGCTGGAAATACATTTTTATAAGTTTTTTGAACATATTGGAGGGTTCGATGTCACCATCATCACTCTTGCCGACACCGTAGGGGAAACTTCCATTTTGCTGAGTAGCCTTTCGTTTAGATCAGTTAATGAGACTTGGCTGGAAAGTCTTCTTGCATCTCCTGAGATCCGATCCCAAAAGGAATTCAAATGCTTTGCTCAGCTTTACTTCGCTCACTTACTCTGTTGCTAAATGCGACCTCTGCCCCTTATCTCTGTGTTTGTATCATTCAATTTAGATTGTTCATCGCAATTGCTCATCTCATTCTAGTTGCCCCTATCAGATCTCTGTGACATTTTTTCTTATTCCACATCGCTTGCTTGGACCAACCATGAACTAGCTGCGTAGACCCTTCCATTCGCTCCAGATTTGTTGCCTTGCTATGATCTGTCATCATCCCCAAAAAGTTACAGTTGTTGTAATCTTTGATGTTATTTTGCTACCCCAACTCACAACGATTTTTTCTCAAGAAGTCTGCTCCCAACATCCCTTAATATTTGTTTTTAAAGAGTTCTATGGTTTAATTTCTAAATGAGTTGTCCTAGGTTCCAAGATGTTGCTTTGGTCTAGCGGTCTAGTATCTCGCCTTCTTAGGTTCAAGGTGCAGCCTAGATACATCTTGGAGCTTTCTGGGTGGACGATCCTTGTTCTTGCTCCATCTTTACTGTATCATAGTAGTTTTGTTTTAGGGTTGTGGATGGGTTGGTTAGGATGCTTTAGTTGAATTTGTTAGTTCTTAGATGTTAGGAGCATGGCTGTTTGGTGCATTTTTTCTTGTTCTTTTTGTTTTAAACCGGGCATAGTGAGTGGTTGTCATCACTATTCCTTTGTATGGACTGTCTTGTTCCGTAATGGGTTAAGGTTCATAAATATCTCCCTTTTTTAAATCCTTTTCAGTCGTTTTCATAGTAATTCCCCCCCTCCATTTTCTCATTTCTAGTATAGGGTGGTAGCAAATTCCACTCCCAAGTATTTGTATATCCATACCACTTCCACGTTTTGGCTTTTATAAGTGAAGTGAGGCTATTTATGCTACCTAGAAGATGATTCAGGAGCACTTTGGTCGTGGCCAGGTTGACCTGCATTTCGGTCTGATAAAAAGCACTTAGAGCGTCCAAACGTTGTGCATACTTGCAAGAGTGTGAGCTTAAAGATCAACATCATCTACAAATATCGTTATCATATACCTAATGATGTGAGAGAAAGTTGAGCCCCTCCACCTCCGTGATGAGCAAGATAGACTTCGAGCTGATCAAGCATAGGAGAGAGGGGACGTCCTTGGCATACTCCTACACTACTGCTGATAGGCTGGTCTTATGATGGCATTAGAGCTAGCATAATTTTCTACAATACATATATTGCATTTTGCAACTCCGGAGAGACACTTAATTGCAATAATCTTTCCTATAGTTTTTTCCCAAAAATTGCATCAAAAGCCTTTGCAAAATTCATAAAGCAGCAAGAAACATCATGACTCTTATTCTTGTCGTCCTTAAGCAGAGTTTGCAATATAAAAATATGGTCAATAGTGGAGTGCTTAGATGTTAAATTGCATGCAAGTGTGTGTACCCAAGTTTTCCTCCACCCATGCTGTCAATTGTTGTTCAAGAACTTCAGCAAACAATTTTGCCAACAAGGCGCTGACCATGATTGTGAGGTAATTAGTAGGGCAGTAATGATTATCAGGCTTATAGATTAGAACCACTCTAAAGGATCCTATTAAATATACTAGTGAGAACTGGGATAATTTGAGGTCCAGCCCACTTCAACAATTCTACCTGCATGCCCTCAAGATTCGTAGTCTTGACATTAGAGAGGCATTACAAGCCTTGAGCAACATCCGAGCAAAAGTATGCTGGTGGGGTACAAAAAAATGCGACCCCAGCACTTAGATCAGCACCCTAGACCTACTATTCTATCATAGTATTCCACGTCATTAATTGGAGTTGTTACATGTTTCTATTGATTACCTAATTACCATGTGCTAGTACCAGTAATACCCTAAACAAGCTGCCATATGGGATGCTATATGACTGCTGTCAGCATGTGTTCGGATGCCTGCTTTTGCACCCCACCAGCATTCTGTTGCCCATCCACATCCGTTATAGCCAATGTAGGGTCTATCTGTATTGGCACGGTATTCTAGAGCATGTTAGAGTCGTAAAGCGATTGGTATGTTAGAAACCATCACCACTGTAGGGGTTTAGTATGACTAGTTTTGAACGAAAGCATTTGATACTCTAACAAGGTGTCAAGTCAAAACAAATGACATGTTGAGTGGTATTTATTTGTTTTCTAATGTGCTCATTGATGCGAAGCATTTGTGGCATTAGGCATGCATTAGAGGTAATTTGAGATCTCATTTTGTCCAATTAAGGGATGCTTAAAAAGCCACATCAGCTTTTTAAACTGTCCAATAAGAGAAGAGCTCCAGTGTATTTTATTCCAGTATTATGTGGCAGCAGTAATTAATGCAGTTCTAACTAACTTTTGCAGTGTCATTTTTCTATGATAACTTTTGATCAGAAACTCTGATTCGAACACTTTTTGTGGCAATGGATTCGTCTCCTCAAGATCTTTCTAATGACAACCCATTGTTTGGGATGTAAATATATAAGAAAAGAGCAAAAAACCATATTTTTTAAGGTTAACACATATGGCTTGTATTGAAATACATCATAACCATATATCACTTGAAAGATCTTTTCATTCTGCATCTAATGCAACAAACACCGCAGCATTTTCATGAGTAGATCAAAAGTTATAGGGAAAAAACGACAACAATGAAGTTGTTAATGCTGCATTAATTGCAGTTTGATGTAGAGTACTCATTCTATTGGAGGATTCTTATGGGGACAAAAGGAGATCTCAAATTACCTCTAATGTAACTCTTCATCCACTTTGTTGGACAATGCTCTCCTATTCTAATGTGGTATCATTCGTTTAGATATGGGTTGTTGCATTGTCATTTAAAGTATTTAGCATTTATAGTTGGTAAGTTAATTAACAACTCTAAATAAATGCCATAAGTAATTATTCTTGTGATGTGCTTGCAACAATCACAAAACTCCCTATAGATCATCTCAACATAGTTTTTGTACAATTTTTGAGAGGATAGCCGTGCACATGCGAGCAATCCCAAAACAAGGAATTCCAATTATATTACTTTGGACCTTGGAAAACAAAAAATGGTTACAGACGATGGCTAGTGTACCTGCCAAAGGCTTATCACTAGGATTAAAGAACCTTGCCCTTTCAGTTTTTCGAGGAAAAACCCTAGTGATAACTTTTTTGCAAGGGACTTGGACAAGAGAAGGTTGCTAAACTATCTCAAAAATCTCATGGAGAAAAACGAAGCTATCTAGACTTGATCTTGTGATAGGCATATTATCCAACTAATCTGCCAAGTAAAAAGCAAGTTAAACAAGCGCCGCATCACTGTATTTGCGCATCCCCAACTCTAAAACACAAATATAAGAAAAACAACCTCTAAAATTGGATGCTATATCTTTTACAATAACTCTGGCTTTTGTGGTTTCTATTTAAAGTAGCTCTGGCATTTGTGATTTCTAGAGTCTAAGCAGGCCGTACAAAAGGCATGGATGTCATTCACTTTGTGTTTTTGTATATGTTCATGTTTTTAGGGGTAACCATAAAAACCATCATTCAATTAAATTGGAATTATATCTTAATTTTGGGACAAATTTCATATTGTATATTTTTAGTTGCATATTCAAATTCACACAAATTACCTCAAAAGTATGAAAATGTAATATCATATTATTTACAAAATAGTCAATATTTCACAATATAGCACTATATTATAAAAACATGATGAAGAAAATTTACATAGTTATTCGCTTTTCTTCAAGCACCCCCAATAAATATCATAGCCTTCTTCCTGACATCCTGAGGTATTGTAATTCTCACATTTCTACATGGAACAATTTTTGGAGTCCATGAGTACAATACACTTTCAAAGTCTAGCCAGAGATCAGGATCACTAGAATTTCTCTGTCATTTCTTTGTCCAACAATCTAAGTATCTTTCTTTATTCGATACATTGGTCAATTGATGCACTAGACACCACTATTCTACCTGCACGTGGTTGAAGAGCAGTCCCGAAAACATGTGGCAAAGCCATATGGAGGATGTATGCATGTATTAGCTTCCCTTTTGCAAGATGTGACCTTTCAGAACATGCATCAAACGTGCTGAGAGTGAAATTATTGGGATTTAATCCTCTTACAGCATCTGTCCAAATAGTTGAGAAGCTATTTTTCAATACCCATGCTGGACAAACGCTGCAATTACAGAAGTCCATGCAACTACATTCCAAACAATTATCCTAATAAACATTCCCATACATCTTGTAGAATACCAACCTTGCGATACATAATGACAAGTGCAGTTCATTGTAGCATTTATTTTGCATGGTAAGGCTATGGTGACTTCTTGGGCAACACGGTGGTGACATGGACACAACTTTGTGCTGGTTGTTATATTTACATGTTTTTATGTATTGGCAAGCATAGGTTATGTTGGGCTCATTTTTTCTTTTTCTATATCATTTGGTTTTTGTTGTTCTACATGTTGAATTCCAAGTTGTTTTATTATCTCATAGAAACCATAATATGAGAAACCATAACTTGTGATAGAGTGGTAGACTTGCACGTTCTGAAGTTGTTTGTAACCAATTGCATTAGAAGCTATGGGCATAGAGGTTGTGCACTGGTTTGGCAAGCATATGACATCTTGCATATTAAGCATGTAGTCTATATATATTCTTTGGCATTTGTTTCCAAGTTAAGATAGGTAGGTTATATGCTTTCTAGGTCCTTTTAGCTCATTTGTTATGTTGTTATATTTGCGCACAAATCGTTTTTTTTTTCTATGTATAGTGTTATTAGTATGTGTTTTTTTTTCTATGTATGTGTTATTAGTATGTATGGGTCCCATGACCTATTGGTCTCTGTGGACGTTAAAAAAACTATTCTATTCTATTCTATTCTAGTTACGTGGTGCATGCTCCGTTCCCATATTTTCTCTATTCTTTCTCATGGATGTTTTTTGAGGTCCTATTCATGTTCTTTTCTTAGTTTGTTCTCATGGCTGCCTATTAGACACTTGCTTTATGCAACCTTAACTATGCTATCTCATGTGCTATGTTCCCCTAGTCACAGTCCCATTATTCTCGTCCTTGCTATCATCATATCTTGTTCGTCTATTTTCCCTTGCATTTTGATCCCATTATTCTTGTCCTTCTTATCATCATATCTTGTTCGTCTCTTTGTCTTGCATTTTGATCCTTTACCTCTTTATCCACACTCGTTGTCTCCTCTTTTTCTTTCACTTACCCTCTTGAATCGTCTTGGCTCTTTTATTTATCATGTCTCCTTCATTTTGTTTGCCTCACCTCGTTACTCGCCATAGTTCTTTTTGCCTTCTTGGTGTCCATTTATCATGCCCGTTGCTTTGACGATCTCACTAGCCTTTTCATTCTTGTTTGTCCTAGTCACCGGATCTACCCTAGTCATCAAACATTGCACCATCCTCCCTAAGCTTCTCGCGATCCTGTCCTCGCAACACCCTATCCCGGAGTTATATTACAGGGGACAGGAAGTGGAGATGGTGCGGAGCTTCAAGTATCTGGGAATTGATTTCACTACTAACATGCTCTGGGATGAGTGTGTGGAGAGGAGAACCAAGCAGCAGTGGAAGGCTTTATATGCGAAAGGCAAACGCAGCGTGTTGCCGGATAGATCTCTCGCGGATCGGGCGAGGAGAGTACACCTATTTAGGGCTTTGGTCGAAGCCGGTGCCGCTATATGGGATGGAGGTTTGGGGCCCGCCAGCTTATCAAAAACACGGGATAGGTTGGAAAGGGTGCGTAAAGCTTTCTTGACATATAGCTTGGGAGTGAAGGACACCGCATCGCATCGATTTTGTTGTATGAGACGGGGGTTCGCATTTTACAAAGATTACGCTATGTGTGCATCTTACTTGCTTCCATAAGGTGGATGGGATGGATGAGCATCGCTTGCCCCACAAAGCCGCGGTTGTTAACGCAGGGCCCCAAAAATGAAGAGGGTATGGCACGAGCACCATGCCCTCCAGCGGTGCCAAAGATATGCCCATGTCCGAAAGCAAAGGCACACTTATCTTAGATGCTCGACACACCCGCTACATCGCCATCGCATCACCTATGGTAGCTGACCGGGAGCTTACATCCCCGCAGTAGATTTCGGGTCGGGCCGACTTGCTCTTCGGGGGCATGGTATTTGAAAGCCTACTGTTAGGGTTTTTCCTCCCAAGTGGGGGTTTTTTCATCCCAGTAGTAGGGTTCTACTGTACAGTTACATTGTTCGTTTTCTGTGTTGGGGTTTTTGGCTTTTTTGCATGTTTTCTACATGTACCGTCTCATAGGCCTCTGGCCTCCGCCCAGGGGTTTCACCTAGGCATATGGGGATACCACATCTGCGTGCAAGGGGTCCAGAGAAAACCCCTGTATACGACTTTTTGGAGGTGGAAAACCCCTACATACGTAAATAGGAAAAGCCAGTTTCCAAGCCCCTTTCCGTAGATGTACTTTGGGCGATCCTAGTTTTTACATACCCCTACCCGATCTTGTACTTGAGTTTGTGTTTGTGCACCCTACCCCTATGTATAAAATTTCTCGCATCTATTTCTCGTATAAAATTTAGGAGGCCTTGCCCTAAATATGGGACAATACGGGGACAATACATGGTAATAACAATACATGAAATTCCCTAAGGACAATAACATCATGGTTTATACATCTATAATAGACTACACCCATAGGGCACCCATATAGATGAATGTTCTAAGACATATTATTGAATGTTCTAAAGACTATTATGTTCTAAGATTTTATTATGGTAAGAAATGAATATAATCTAAAACTATTATGGCTGGCTCGACTTTTGAGGCATGCAGCATAATTCCAACCATAATGGTTGATTCGACCCATAGCAACTGCCCTATATATAGTCCCTTCATTTTTTCCTTGGCCATTCGTCTTCCACTCCAGTCCCGCTTCCAGTCCGCTTCCAGCTTTCATCCTTCAAAATTCCGCTCCCATTCCATTGCCTTTCTTGTATTTCTAATATGGCAAGGCTGAAGTACACAGCCAAGAAGCCCCGGGCTGAAGAGTCATCCTCTTCTAGCCATCCGGGCATGCAGATGACCTGTGTTGCCAAGTTCTCTTGCTATGAGGTTGTGCGATTAATTGAGCAAGGAGCTACAGTTTCAGAGAAAGTCCAGAAGTGGATTGATCGAGTTGGGTATGCTGATGAGCGCTTTCTTATGCTGACAATGGAGGCTGATTGCATTTACCTCCGTGTGGACCTAAAAATGCCCCCTGCTGATTACACTACTCTTAATGCAGTGAATCTGGCTCTTAACTCTTAGGTTTCGGCTCTTACTCTTAGATTTAGCTCTTACTCTTGTCTCGACTGTATATCGGCTGCAAGGAATGTAAAGTTCAAGTTTTTGTCTTAAAAACTCAAAGCTTTTTTGTAAACAGGTGCAAGCTTTGATGTAAACAGGTTTTTTTGTAAAACTCCAGCTTTTATGAATATGTAAAACTCCTGTTTTTCATAATATATGAAGTCTATTGATCAGATTCGTGGAGTATGTACAATTCTTCAGTAAGAACAAGCCCTGATCTTAATCATAACATGCAGACAAGTTTTCAAATCGAGTCCTGATCAAATCAAATATGCCACAATTTGTAAAACCAAAATGCACTTTAAAAACAACATGCAACAGATACACAACATGCAGATACACAACACTTTAAAAATCAGAGCAGATACAAAAGATACATATTTCACATTAAACATAAGATATATTTCACATTTCACATCAAAAGATACACATTAAACCGATGCTTCCACTCAAAAGATACTTTAGATAACAAATCAGAAATTAAAACCCTGATTCAGAGCATATACAATGCCAATGCCTTTCATATGAAGAGTATATATGCCTAAAGCACCATTTTTAAACCTTGCAACTTAAATCTAAGGTAGTGGAGTATACCATCAAATGGAGACTGTTTTCAAATACGTCTTAAAACCAAATATGCCACAAGTTTTGTTTGATATAAACTGCCCATAAACTGTATTTCACACCTGTATAACATACTTGACTCACTGAAACCTGTGACTAACCCCCTGAACCACCACCTTCAAACTAGCTTGGCCTTGCCTTTGTTTCCTGCAGTAAACATGATTTTGTGAGGCAAAAGTTAGCAATGAAATGAAGCCAATCACAAAACAGACTTTTTTTCTGATCAGCCAAAAACTTATCAAATTGCAACCTATCATGATCATCAAGCTGGTATCTACCATTATCTGGGTTGTAAGTTAAAAATGCTAGTGCTATTACAGAGTCTAATGAAATTGATTGACTATCTGATAGATCAAAACTGTACCACGGCCTCCTGCTTGTCTTATGCTCATTATACCAAGCCAAATTAAGGTCTATGAAGTATGATGGTCTGCTAACCAAATCAACTGGCTCCCTAGTTTCTTTCCATCCTCTCCCAAGTTTCTTGCGCATACTAAGAACTCTTTCCAAATACCATGAAACTTGCTTCACGTCATTCTTATTTCTATTTCTGAGCTCCTTCTTGCTGCTGGAATCCATCTCAAAGAATATTGCACAATCTGACCCAATACCAAGGGAGGTTGCTGCATTTATGAACTTGCTCTCGAGGCTTATAAGAGACCTGCCGCTTGACCTTTGTCAATTTGTCCTTAGACAACCATGGATTACCATTCGGTTGGCTGACCAAAGTACCTTTGCACATAATCTTATTATCAAGCATGACATTTCTTTCAATTTTTGGTCAATGGCGCCTCTATCTCGCCTAACATGGAGTCAAAGGCATGTCTTAGCTCTAATTACATTTGTAAACTCATTGGGCAAGTCATTCATTACACCGCTGGAATACCATCATTCTCTTGTTCTAAATTCACCTCATCGGACTCATCTCCAACCGTGGTTGTGTCTCGATTCCTTAAAGTAGTCTTTGTTGAAGAAATCTTCAGGCTTCCAAGGTTTGCTCCACCAAGTATCCCTCTCCACTTTCCTCACAAGTGATTCCTACTGCAGACACATAATTCGGATGCATGCTTGAGTCCCGCCTCTAATGCTTCCACAATCAGCTCATCCGGTTTACAAGGGTGTAATCAGCCAAATCACACTTCAATTCATTGCCTTCCCCATCCAACCTCTTCTCCAAGACTTGCCAAATGTTCTCCTGCTTGGCATGGGTTGCAGGGAATATCCATTTTCCTAGTGACTGAAATTCTGCCACTCTATTAAGAGCGCTTGCACTCTCAAGTACATCAGCACCCGTGTAGGATCTTTCGTTCCTTACCATTCCACCTATCTTTGAGAAGAAATTCTTGCATGCATCTGACCCTGTGGAATCCAACGGGACAGCAAGATCCCTACAATAATCTCTAAAAAACCTTATGAGTAACACAACAAAGTGGCAAGAAAGCTGAATGTCCAGAAAAGATCTCACGACTAAGGAAATTTGATTTCAAACAATGTGTCTCATGTCTTGAAATCCAAAGTCTCCATAACCTGCAAGTACAATAAGATAGTGAGAAATAGTTGCCACAATTATAAACAGAAATGGATAGGAACAAGCTCGGGAACAAGCTTACCTTAAGAAGAAAGATACGGTTGAGGCTGCTTTTATCCGATTCCATAAATCCATGTGAGGAGAGAGGAATATGTCAATGTAGAGGGAAACCACGTAGAGATAAGTTTCGGTCCCCAACGTACGCATTGGATTACTGTGCTTCGGATCACGTAGCCTACTCAAGCACATTTGAACTTTTCGAGAAGCAATCCTCTGGGCAGCCCGCCAATTCTACCTATCTTTTCTTTCCACATCACCTACTTGAAGACCATGCTCGCCTTGAAACTAAAGGTGTGGAAAACATGCCACACATCATTTAGAGTGACGAGATCTTCACCCAAGAATAGCCTCCGAGATGCATTATCAAGTGGATTGATCAGCTTCTTCCCATTATGGATGAAATCTTGATCGTGTAGTCCATGTATGCTGCTGTCTTTGTTTAGGGCAGCAGTAAAAACAAGCATGGTTTCATTAATTAGAGAAATTTCGTTTTCTCGTTTGACAACGAAATAGGTCGTGGTCACCCCGGGGATGGTAAGAAATGATTCCTCTCAACCAAAACAAAGCGTCAATAATCCTAAGTTCAGCTTGAAAAAATAACACGCGCCATAATTTGACACCGTGCCCAGAGCTCCAAAAAGCCATGACAAGAAATCGAGGGGTTTGAACAGCATCACGAGTGGTTGTAGGGATCGCCATTGCGATTCTTGCGAGAACAAGTGAAGGCAGAATACAAGAAGTACATTGTGTGCTTCGTGGTCAAGTTACCATCTGGGGGATGTATAAGTGGTGTACAGAATCGCCACCGCGATCTTTCAGACTACTTTGTTTATCCAATTCAAAGTTGAGATAACACTAAAGCATAGTGAACAAAAGTATAACACATAGTGAACTCAAAAAGCATCTCATATTGAACCTGAAAACAGGTGAAAATTTAAACACAATGTTATAACAAAAACTTTGTACAAAATGCCCAGCTCAAAGGCGAAGGCTATATCACTGAGTCTCAAATACAGTCTCTGGATCAACACCATGTTGAGCAGCTATTCTTGCAATATGCTCCTTTCCAATAGCGAGGGTCTGTGACAGGTCCATTTCTGTATATCCAGTTGTTTCTGGGATGTCAACATCCATTGCCTGTGCTGCGTTCTGAACACGCTCTGACATATCTTGGCTATTAAACAATTCGTCCTGCAATTGCTCAGAATATTCATTAGAGGGTACTAGCTTCTGCCTTTTAGGTGAAGGGTCGGGGAGGTTCTCCCACTTCTGGAGGCGGCTTCAGGAGTTCCCACATACTCAAAATTAGGAAGGGGCTTGTCCAGTTGCTTGGTTACCAGTGGCATTAAGGTGTCTAAGTTCTTGTTCAGTGCTTCAAGCTTCTTGAAAGTTGGATCAAGTTTTGCCTGTGCCTTCTCAGTCTGCTCTATCAGTTCCCGGGTCTCCTTCAGCCTTTCTTCGAAGCTTTTCTGATCCAGGCCGTCTAGCATCTGATCCATCTGGCTGAGATCCGTTCCCTGTGTTATATTAATATCAGGCATGTCAGAATGTTGCTCTTCACCTTGCTCACCTTGCTCTTCACCTTCCTCTTCCATGTCAGGCCTTGCCATTTTCTCTAGAATCTCGAAGAAAGATCTAAGGAAACCGCAAACCTTGTCGTCATACTCAAAAGCAATACTCCGTTTTCCTTGCATCAACGCTACCCTTGAGGCAGTTCCGCCTGAGAAGAAATCCAAAACGCAACCTTCTAATGGTACTAGCTCCTTCACTATATAATAGACATAAGAGGTTTTTGCCTGGCTCTTGAGGACGAAGTCGCCTTCCATAGCTGCCCATGAGAATTTGGGTTTACGGGTAAAAGCATGTTAGGGTGTCCCTTAAAAAGTATTATTTAGTGACAAAAAAGGTACCTAAAAAGGTACCCAGGACTGGGTACTGGGTACTTGTGTAATATCCCAATAAAAGGTACATTCTAGAACTTTTATATATATTTTGGTCTCCGGTAGCATTATCTTTATCTTAACTTTGAATATTAATGCGTCCTTGACTTTTATTTTGGATATTTGTACTAGTTTTAATGAAAATAAAAATGAGAAAGTACCCAGTTCTGAAGTACCTAGTGTATGTACTTTTGCAGGTTCCAAAAGTGGTACACCCTAACATGCTTTTACCCTTACCTATAAAGAACTCCAAATACTTTCTTTTTGTTTTTGCATCTACCTCTTCGTCGCCAGTAATCGGATATTTTGGAAGAGGAGTGCTTTGTGGTGCTTTAGTGACTTGAGTCAGTCGCAGCTCCAAGTTAGGCTTAACGGACAGCACCCGAACGTCACTCCTGTTTATTGTCACATGGCTGACATAATACTGGAATTATTTTATATTTTTTTTGCTCTCCCATCCTTTCTCTTTATAAGCCCCTAGGGAAACATGGGAGCTACCTTGTATCTGGCTAAGACTGCACAAACAGTTTGGCAAATATGCCGATCTGAGAAACATGACTATATGGTACACTTTTGCATGTGTCATGCCTGCAACTCGCTAAAAAAAATGCGGTATTTTTTCACATCCTACGGCGTGGAAAAAAACTACGCATGTCAACAAAAATCAAACTGGCATTTTCTGACACCGATGCAGACACAAGGATGCCAGTTTTTGTGACTTGCTGCACGGTGTTTTGCTTCTCTTTCATTTTCCTGACCTCTTCTGGCCTCATTATAGCAAAAAATAGCTTCCAAAAAGCGTAGGCGGATCACCTTGAAGCGCCTCTTTATTATAGCTCGCTTTGACGTATTCGAAATCTGTGTCTGCAATATCCAGGAGACATTGCTCAGACAGCTCTGGAAAACATGAAGCCAACTCTTCAAAATTATTGTATAGCTTCTCTGAGATAGAATTAGCATATGATAACACTTCACGACGCATGAGTGAAAGTGTTACGATGTCTAGAGCCCTCGACCGCAATTAAAACGCCCCGCATATCCTTCTTCGCACTTTCAAGAAAACCTTGCCCCGTGAAGATTTCGTCCATCAATTGGCTTACAAAGCATTATTCATTCCTCGTAGGTTTCTTAGATTCGTCTTGTTGAAGAAATTCTTTGAAGGTTTCTCTGGTAATTTCCCCTGATCATCAGTGAGCTTTCGGCTTGCCCATTTGTTGACAACTTCTACGAGTTTAGACTAGGAAGATTCTTGCATAAAAAGGAACTGCTTCTCATCCTTCAGTTCCTTAACCTTCAAAGTCGTGGTAGCCACCTCGACAAAATCCCGCCGACGTAAGTCTTTGGTTAGGATCGCGACGGGCGATTTTTCCCCGAAAGCAAAGAAACGAAAAACATACCTTCCAGGCGGATGTCACTGCAGTTCCTGTTGGCCCTTGTGGTGGACATCCGAATGCCTTGTGCTGGTTTCTTAGTTGTTGGAGCTTTTCTACCAGTGGTTCTTTGTATAATCGTTTTACGCGACACGTCGTTTGTAATCGTATAGAAATCTGAATGTATTCTTTGTTGGAGAGGTTACCATTTAATACACGACTTCTTCTTTTTGCATATGCTTTCGCAAATTCCAACCTTTGCTCGACATTGCCCACGCATGTGCATAAAAACCGGCAAAAAAAATGCTGTGATTACCAGAAATAATAAAAAATTTCTTGTTTGCCGGTTCTTCCGGCGCGACCAAGTGACTAATTTCCGCAAGTGACCGAGAGATACACTAGTCAGTGCAAGAAGTTGTTCATGAAGATCGCGACCGCGATCCGGTTGAGTATATTTATATATATAACCAATATGCCAAGAAAGAAATAAATATGATAAATATGATGTAACAGACCTTGTTAAAGGATCAAATGGGACGACATCGGCAGGCGTAAGAACCTCCGTCGGGTATTTCTTGAAGCTTTTTATCAGTGCCTGTACATGGTCATTTGACCGGACTCTATGTGTCATATTAGCGGGAGTCGACTTCATAATCGAAAATGCTCACCCTTTGGAACCAGTTTACACCCATTGGGTAATATCTTTTGAACTCCTCGAGCTTGGATGCTGTCTCCTGAGCCAGTTTCTTTTCTTCATCTGGATTAAACTTCAAATCGTCTGGCATTTGGGGATCAGTCTTCCAGGTCAATAAGTGGCTGGTAGGTGTTGGTTTAGTGGAGGAGGAAGGAGTAGAAGATGTCGAAGGTTGCACACCGTCATCTGTGCTCGCCTTTGGAATCTTTATCTTGAATGGCCTGATCCTCTGTGATGGCTGTTCTTCTCGTGCCTCAAAGTCTCTGGCGGGAGCAGTCAAAAGCATGACGGGAGCTGAAGGGTCCACTACGGCAGAACAACCAACATTTGTTGAGGGGGCTACATCATTTGCTGAAGGAAGAACAACATTTGCCTCCATGGGCACTACAGTATCCTTTGGAGTGGATGGTTCGCCAATAGCCTACAAAGGGGCCACGGATCTCTTCTTTGCAACAGCTCTCAGCCAGTTGGTGTCCATCCTTGAAGGCAGTTTGTTGTCCTTAGTAGCCTTCAAAGCAGCAGAAGGAGGTTTCTCATGCTAAATCCAACAAGTATATCCCTGTTGCACTTTATACCCGACAAACTTAAGGAATCATAGGACGGCAATATCCAGCCAAATCCCTTAGCACTGGTGGGCATCCCCTTGCCGCTTGCCGGTTTGTTGACTTTCCTCGCAATCATAATGGATGGATCATAATTCTGCCATCTCAAAACGTACTCCACAAACTGCAGCTGATGAGTATATTGCATCCTGTACATTATTTTTGGTACCTTCCCACATAGCAATAACTATACCTAGCTGCTCGTAATCTTCTGGACCCTTGCCATTCCTGAAGAACAAACACAAGTCCTTTCGGCGGTCTCCAGTGACATGAGGTTTTGCCTGTGAAATTTCTACACACCACTTCCTGCTTTTATCGGGTGTGACAATTCTGATCGGTTCTACATTGGGTCCGCGGAATAGTTCGAGGGCTGCAGAAGCAATTGAACACAGGTTAGATACACTAGTATTGAAAGAAGGTGTTCATAAAGATCGCGGGCGCGATCCGGTTAATCAGTAGCTAGCGGCCGCGTTCTTCACGAACAGCGGGTATTACATTTTATATAAAATGGTCGCAACTATCGCGGCCGCGATTGTCTTGAGCACTACCTTCCAGAAAAGAGGAAAGGTCGTGGTCGCGAACTATCGCCGCCGCGATCCCGTGTAATTCATCTAACTATCCTAAAAAGACATGGTAGCAGCTATGGCGATACCTATGCTAAAAAAAATCGCGGAAATTACCTTCTTTGAGGGCAGAGGCACGAGACATGATGGCGCTAGAAATTTTCGGAAGGCGCTAGTAATTTGCTGAGGGCGCTAGAAATTTTCGCGAGGGTGATCAGAAAAATGAACGCCTCTCTTTTTATAGAGTTCACCATTATGACGGGCGCCATTATGACGGGCGCCGTCATTATGACGGGCGGCGTCATTATGACGGGCGGCATATTCCACCATTCCCCCAAAAAGCAACCCCCAGCTTGGCAACGTACGGAACAGTGACACGAGAGAATTTGTGTGAGAGTGACCGTAGGGCAGGTGGAAAGGACAACAAATCACCCACGGCATGTCAGTTTAAATTGGATAGGGACAGAGACATTAGGGCATAAAAAGGTCCCGCCCGAAGGACAACATTTTGAAATTCAAATCCATTTCAAATGCGGTAAGACCCTCCAAGACTTTCATTGTTGCAAAGCTTGGGAAGGAGTTGTTCGAGGCGCCGGAGTTAAATTGAAGGCGCTATGGTGGATTACAATGGCGCTCGGATGAATTTCAAGGCATCCAAGCATATTTGACGTTGTAGAATTCATTGAAGGCCAAAGACAGGCAAGTTCATTCATTAAACTGTGTTTTCAGTTAAATCTACCGCATGCACCCCTTCTTTGTGTCTGGTGAATGAAATCCCGTTCTAATTTGGGAATATAGATTGCCTCTATCAACAATTCTTAAGATGTTCATGTTTGTAGGCGTTGATGTCATTCATCTTCCTCTCGATATGTGTGTGATCCCGGCACGACAGCCTAGCAGTCATCGGGATCGGAAGGCGATCTTGACTAACATATTCTAGACTAAGGTACCATTTAATGCTCTCCCATAAAGTTACCCATCAATGCTTATTGATTCATCTACTTCTCCCCGCAGTCATCCCCTAACGACAGCCTAGTACTCGGTCTGGGATCGCGAAGGCGATCTTGGCGCAAAGATAATCTAGACTAAGGTACGTATAATCTAGACTATGGTATCTGCTTGCTCTAGGAGATCGCGGCCGCGATCCTGCTAACCACGTCCTTGCTTGAACTTGGTTTGTCTGACTAACGTGAGGCTGTCTTGCTTGAAGTTGGTTGCTTGAAAGTGCTCGTGACATCGGTGGTATTTTCTCCGAGCAATAACGCCCATTGTGCTTGCATATGGCTGCCCTCAAGTCCATACTATTCCATGGAGTCAAAGTGGGCGAGGGAAAGGTACATGCCTTCTCGACAAGCACCACAACTTGCCTTTGTCGAGATAGCGTAGTAGTGTCTATGGAAGTTATTCTCGACTTTGAAGCATTGGTTTGCCATTTCCGAACCGGAATTTACAACACTCGCGATTCTTTAGGGAGTTTTATTTTGTGGCCAAAGGGATAGCTACCCCTTACACAAGAACACGAAACATCCACACCGCCCGCACAAATTAAAAAATTGATTGGTGGGGTTGCAAGCACCGGAAAGCCCTTCCGCGGAATAACTTTCGAGGCATTTCAAGGGGACGAGCTAGTAGAGAAAAGTTGCACGCTATTCCATGACTGCTGCAACATTCCGTATGCCCTTGGGGTGATCATCTTCATTGACCCTAATCAGGCTGTCGGTGACATGAGATTGGGAGAAGACTACTTGGCAGCAACCATAATGAAGACATTCCCTATGCCAGATAGGCCGACCATGCGATGCCAAGCATGTGCTGAAATGCCACAGTTGCACGACCTGGTGAGGTGGCCGATTGCTTTGGTGTTAGTAGACAATGTTGCTGTGTCAACACTCATAAAGACTGCGAAACAGACAGTCATTGAAGCAGAACCCTATGCCATGCAAATTGAGCCTGAAAAGCCACCAAAGAGGATGTACAAAATGGTGAACCGGACCCCACGTTCACCTCCTGTGGCCAACAAAGCTGAGAGAAAAATCATAGCAGCTTCCATTTTAGACTTTAAGTCTTCGCTCGGGCTGCGATGCGAAGATGTTTGCAAGAAACTTCTCAACAGTAGCCGAGATTGCCTCAGATGCGTAGGTTCTATTGGAACTTGCGAGCTTCAGACAGGACCACATTTGTTTTCAACATGTTAGACGTCTGTTCACAGAACGGCCTGGTCCAGAAGCTGATGCTAAATAATAAGCAGGTATGCTTGAAAGCATGGCATAGAGCCTATGGTATTCCAATGTCCACATTCTATAAGTGGCGAAGACTTTTCCTTGCTGGTCACAGAGTTGCTGAGCATGGTAACACGGGCACGAAAAAGCCGAGGCCTCACACTCTCGCCGGAAAGGCCATACTCTCTATGTACATAGATGAGAATGCAGACGATGCCCCTGGATCGAAAAATCACTCATCGAAGAGGTGAGAGAGAATGTGAAGAGGCTCCCTCCGGCCCTAACTAAAAAGGACATTCTTCAAGAGGTGGACGCCAATGTGATGGAGATGACGGGCAAGCACATCTCACATTCTTCATTCTCACGTGGGTGGAAGCAAAATCACGCAGAGGTTGCAATAGCAAAGAGGACAGCTTTCTCCAAGTGCAATACCTGTATTGTAATAAAAGAGAAAATGGCTAAAACCAGAGATCCACGGGAGAGAAGAGAATTGCTGATGGAAAGGAAGGAACACATGATGCCCGGATCTCTTGTAGGAGCTTGTAATCGGTCATGGAGAGCTTTGTCCCATCGATCATCGGAGCAGCTCACTATCATACATGATAAGAAGGACCAAAACAAGACTATGATTCCAAGATCGAGAAATTAGCCAAATCGGTATGGAGAGGTGAACGCTTGAAAGTTAACGTGATCGTGTGCACCGATGCATGGCCATGGCACAGTGTGCCTTAGGACATTTCTCACTGACCTTTGGAAGGATGATTCAAATTTTCATGTTGGTTCCTTGAATCATGCTATCAAAAACACTGGAGGACACTTCCAAGACAATTGGGGCCATTTGAGAGAAGAAGCTCTACCGAGGGCATGTGGGGAACCGCGACTTCTAAAACAAAGGTTGTTGAAAAAAAAAAAAAAAACAATTGCTTTGGGGTAGACTTTGTAGCACCTCCTAAGCAACCAGCGCAATTTAAGAGGTTACCTATGCGGCTCTACTTGCAGCTAGACAACTGCGCGGGGCAGAACAAGAACAGATATCGCTTCTCTTATCTATCTTATCTTGTGTGGTTGGATGTTTTTGATCAAATACAGGTTGGCTTCATGATGGTAGGCCACACTCATGATGACATTGATGCGCTCTTCGGTAACTATTCAATGTTAATGCGTAGGTCGGATGCTCTAACTATTCCAGAACTAATGCAACTCTTCCGAGAATGTAGCACAAAGGCACCAACACCATACCTTGTTATCGAGGTTCCCGATTGGAAGGGGTTCGTAAAAGGTTACATTCCTGATAAGAAGGACCGTTTGGTTGGTCACTTGGAGCCCTTATTATTCAAGTTCCGCATGAATGATGGGTGGCCATTAATGTATTACAAGATGAGACCTGGTCATAGAGAATGGTTGCCAGAAAAGGGTATTCGGATGTGGAAAGCAGATGACAATGGTTTGCCAAAGATACCGATTGGCTCGAGCCCAAGACCGCCAGCCATATGCATGCCTCAAGGACATAGGAGCATTGAGGTCGCCCATTGCGTGGGTACATGATGCATTGGGCTAACATCTCCAGGGCTGGTGTGAACTCGTGGTCTAATACCTACATGAACGAGGTCATGGACTACTGGTGCGAAGTGATGCGTGTGCTAGGTGAAGTACCCCCGGGCAATCCAGAAATTCAGAACTTCTGGCCTCAAACAAGGCAAGTTGTGCTTCAAGAGCCTGAATCTATTCAGGTCGATCGATATGACGCTCCGGCTGCCTATGTTGGACCTGCTAAGGATAAACCCAAGAATGCAGTGGAGATATTTGACCCATACCAAGATGTACAGAAAGGTATGTTTCTTCTTGTAAGACCAGCAGATGCATGTCCTACATGGGTAGCGTATGCGGAAGAGGATCCAATACAAGATTCCACTGCCCCTCATTATAACGAGGTTTTTGTTTCTTGGTGGGAGCCTGTGGCTAGGAAAGGCACCCCATACTCCAACAATGATCGGGATCTGGCGGCATAAGAAGTGGAGGTCGAATCCTAATGACAGACCACGTTATCAGCCTCTCAAAACGATAGACTATGCTTGGTTTGTGGAACCGAAGCCATTATTGGTTGTGATACCTCCTATTGTAGGAATCCAGCTACAGGAATTGCTTGCTAAAGAAGCATCTGAGGATGGAGATGAAACTTGAGTCTCACAGGTACATTAAAGCATTTCACAATAGACTATTTATTATCCATAACATCACTACAATAGACTATTTATTATTCATTACGTCTTGCATTTTTCATCTTAACACAAGAGCTCTTACACTATAACATGTTGAACAGGTGATTCATTCATCTTCAGGATCTGTAGTAGTGATCCCTGATATCTCATAGCTCATGCGCTCAGGAAGCCAAATCAGATGGATCATAACACGAATTGACGCAGGGCAACGAATCTCAGCGCCCAAAGCTTTTCTTCGCAGGTAGGGATCAAGAAGAAGATGCCTGTCTAGGCAACCAACAAGATCAGAGTGGCGCATTGAGCACTTGATCGCCTCGATGTGGTGAACTGATGAAGGCGAAAAATCCATGGGAGATGAATGAACTTTAGCCCGGAAGTTAGAAGCTTTTATAGTGAAGTAGAATTATTGTGGTGAATTATTGGGGTAGACTTACCGCCATTATTGCATGTGTATAAGATTGTTGTATACATACAAGTATAATACATCTTTCGTATGGATATGTGTATGCTTTTAAAACATAGTTCATAGGTGCTCATACCATTCTTATATCATAAACAAATACAGTGGTCATCACTGATAAACATTGAGTGTAATACATAGTTCATAGGTACTCACGTCATTATTATATCCTTAGCAGATACAGATTCACTCATCATCAACACCAAAGCTCGTGATGC
Organism: Isoetes taiwanensis; assembly: GCA_021234155.1. Taxonomy (NCBI): domain Eukaryota; kingdom Viridiplantae; phylum Streptophyta; class Lycopodiopsida; order Isoetales; family Isoetaceae; genus Isoetes; species Isoetes taiwanensis. The sequence goes on from JAJEKV010000538.1 coordinate 104,837, forward strand.
TATTCAGCTCATAGATCTCCTGATCAGGAAGCCAGTAAATGTGGACCACAACACGAGTGAGCTTCTTGCAAGCACTAGCAGGACCATCAGCTTTAGATTGGAGCCATGGATCAAGATTAATACCATTTCTAGCGCATTCGTTCAGATCGTTGTAGCTCAAGTAGCACTTGAAATATATCGGATGTGCTCTGGACGAGGCATCGAGGAAGCCATGGAAGATGAATGACCTCTACCCCCGAGTCGAACTGTTTTTATAGTGAAGTAAAATTATTGATGTGAATTATTGGTGTAGAATGTAGGGCCATTATTGGGCTTCTACAAGTATCATGTACATGTACAAGTATAACACATAATTTGCATGTATATGTGTATGTTAATTACCTCATGTTTCTTGGGCTCGAGAACTAGGTGAAAGTATTTGTGCTTGAGCAAATTAGGTGAGCTTAAAATTCTCAAAATTGCGTTATTTTCTCCAATTAATGAAATCATGCTTAAACCCATCCTTCCCATGGAATGCCAAACTTCCTTCCTGTTTCTTTCAAGGAAGTGTATTCTTCCAGCATACAAGCCCTCCGACGTGCATCTCCATCAGAAGAGTGTCCAATTAGTGGACCTAACACGCTTTTTAAGTGTAAATTCCAGAAATGTTCGATTTGATCCCATTGACATCTCACGGCCTTATGGTCAAACCTATTGCGTGTCAACTATATTGACAATACGAGCTTGGGCAAACGTGCATGTAATGGATTCACAATCATGACACGGGCATAATTTGCAACCACGTTCATCTCAAATGCATCAACAACATTTCTGTAGCCCTCTTCCCCACACCCAACGTGAACTACAAAATCTGTAATACAAGCATGATCCTCTTTCTTCCCACAAAAACCTACCAAACTATCGTCTCGAGCACACCATTGGACTGCCCTCTTGATTGCGGTCTCATCTTCGGCCACGATAGTTGGTATACTTCCATGGATTAAGCCATTTTTCAAGATATGATTGGAATATATCTTTGCCAAGTATGCAAAGGTTTCCTCATTTATTCCAGCCTTGTAGAAAAGTGTCTTACCAGTAGACCGCCTTGTTGTTGCCAAACTTGGACCTCCAAAGTTCATAGACAAGAAGTTGTGCATCCTTCTCCCTCCCCAAATTTTGATTGTTTCAAACAACTCTTTTGTTGTTTGCTTGTACCGCTTCTTATGGCCAGGCCTTAAGATATTCTGCGCAATGTCAGTTAAGAAATCCCACAATGCAGGCTTGCCTTCAAATTTACCTCGAGAATATGCCTCTTTAATGTCCATGCAAAACTTATGCACATCACCACGTTTCATAGACTACAATGTGTCTCGAAGAGATCTCACCTTTACTGACAATGCAAGTGTCCTTATTCTACATAATCTCAATTCCTTTCTCAAGATTCTATTCTCATTCCTTGTTTCCTTCGCAAGGTTGCACAACTCGAAGTTTGTCAAATAGTCAACTCTTAAATGAGAACTGGTGTTCCTCAAGCCTCGCTCTACTTTCTCCTCACTTTGTCTATGAACTCTCATACGGAAGTCTCTTTCCTTGGGATGGCGGCGCAGTAAGAACATTGAAAGTTTGCAAACATAGCAGCTCCTGCACTCACTCTAGCACATTTGACATGCCTAAATGTTCCTTGGATCTTAACTACCTGGCCATCTACCGTGAATTCTCGATGCAAATCTACCTCACAGTACCAATTCAGGCCAGCCTTAGACTCATCCAAGAATGGCCTCAAATCCCTTGGCTTAGATGCATATCTATATGTTAGTTGCCAAAAACCCCAACATAGATATGCCAGATGCAAGTTTCCTGTGTATTTTTTTTCCCAAGCAAATTGAGAATGAGAACAAGAACCAAAAACAATCATCTACTACATAACAATATAACAACGAACAAGCAAACAAGTAATGGTACATGTTCTCTTTACATACTTGATCTCTCGCTTGAATGGCTTGTCTCAGCCTCCTTAGAGTGATCTGCAGCAAAGCAAAGGGCCCATAAATATCAGAATTTAAGAAAACATATTTCAGCCCATTAGGAAAACAGATTTCAGCATATTGAGCTGGAATAATACCTCGATGTAAGAATGATAGCATGCTCTTTTGTGAAGGATCCACAATATCCTTTCGAGGCCTTCCAACCTTGCTTTGTTCGTGCTCTTGGTTCCTCTCTTTGGCGGTTGATTTTTGCACATGTCTACTACTCTTTATATGCTCCCTCATGTTTTCAACCACGTCTCCTCTTGATGGAAAAAGGAGTAGAGACCTCTGACAAAGCACACATAAAATGCAAATGTTCTCTTTCTTTGCATAGCTTCCAATGGTCTCCTTATATAGCTCAAACACGACACCGGTTTGCTCGACAAAAGGACCAACTTTCAAAGACATACATTCTTCAACTGCTGCCCTATTTTCAGCCATAATATTACTTGCCAATGTATCCTTTGAGACACTTTCCTCGCTGTCAACAACAGTTTGTGTGTTTCTTTGCAAGTTCAGCTTGTGTTCCTTTGATTCCATGTGGCGTGCAGTGAAATTGTACATCATGTCATCTCCTCCTCTTCCGTATCTCATTTGGCATTCAAGGCACCAAATGCTAAACACTCCAACTTCGTTGGCATCATAAGACATGAGATCAAACTGATCTTTCTTACCCTGAATTTGCATTTTCATCTTGTACTTCCTAAAGGTGTGAATCCACCTACATGTATCAGCCCTTGATGCAAATTTGGATTGCAACCTACCTTCAAACTCGACATTCCCCACACTCAAACTTGCCTTCTCTTGGCTGGTTGGGGTCTGATCTGCAACCTCAATGGCAGCCACATTTTCTTCTTCTTCCAGCATTAAGCACGAGACGTCTTCTCTTCAAGGGCTGCACATCTTCTTGAGTTTCAGTCACACGAACAAACACCTCCTCATCTGTAACTTTGTACCTTTCCTCTTGCCTTGTTGACAAAGGAAGCTTCCTTTCACCCAAAAACACAAACTCTTGTCCCTCCAAGCCATCAATCTCATCCAAGTTAATAGCTTTTCTTACTTTGGCATACGTTGCATTTTGCTTGACTTAGACAAAACCAACCTCGGAAATCTTCTCGGTCCCGTCAATTGCACATACAATGATATTTGTTTCGAATGCCATTTGCTACAAGTAACCCAAAGAAAGAGTTAGGAACCCGTTAGGAATTAATAACTTACTTGAAAGACTTGAAATACCAAAAAATATATGACATTTACCAGCATAAACTAGAAAGATCTATGAAAAATTTGAGGTCTCTGGAGCTCCTCCTGCCAAAGCACCCGCCAAAGCACAATCAAGATCAGGGTTTTTTCCATGAATGCGAAAAATAGAGATGACCACTTACCAATTAATTCTCCATCAAATGAACACTAGATTATTAAGTGAGACAAGGCAGATCAAGGTGATCAAGAAGCTTTTAGTCCGGTTTCAGGCAGGAAGAATAAGTTATTTCATTACCAAAGTCTAGATACAAATGCAATAAAAAATAACACACCATCCACTTTGCCATCGAGATATCCTAACAATGGCAAGCAAATAAGCAAGAAGTTTGGATTCTAACCTCGTAAATTTGTTCTTTAAGGTTATCTTGATCCAGGAGTTTTTGACAAAATATTTCTTTCTTGGCCGAAATCCAGCTTCAATTGTCCATTCTGGTGGCGCCTCGGTTCTTCAAAGCATTCGGAGTTGGAGTAGGCCCTAACATAGATGCTACGGATCGGACCTTCCCGCCCAACTCCCCCTTCTCGACCACCTACGGGGGGAATGGTGGTCGACCGTATGAAGCAGCAGTCCGTATACGGACGTCTCAAGTTCAAAAAAACCCCTACCCAGTCACGCTCTTGGGTCATACGGGGTTTCAATGGTGAAACCCCCGGGGGCCTCCGTGGACGTTAAAATAAACTTCCTTCCTTCCTTCGGTTGCTTTGCCCTATTCCCCTAGTTGTCCTCGTTTGTCCCAATTTATTTGAGGTAGATTCCTCTTTTATCGGCTAACTTGTTTATCTTATGGGACCCATCCTAGGAATGCTACAACAATAAAACTGATATTCCTTGGATGGGAACATCCTTCACATATCCTATTTATTCTGCCTCTTGCCTCATTTTCAGTCATTTACGTTCTCTTCAGCTCCTTTTCCATTTTATTGTTCTTTGGCTCCACAAGTTTCTCGCCCACCTCGCCTTCTTGTTCCTTCTATATTGTGGCATGACGTTGTAGCTTCTGGGATAATATTTATAATTCCTTTTTCCTCGACATGGCACTATAGCCTCTGAGGCAGCACTTTTTTTCCACAATGGTTTTTTACCGTGAACGATTCTCCATTGGTCGGTTGTTGTTTCTTCCTCGGCATGGCTTTAGAGCCTCTGAGCTATATTATATTCTTTATATTATTGCGCTTTAACATGCACACTTGCTTAAAGCTCCTAACTTTCTAATGGATCTTCTCTTTTTCAGACTTTCCACTGCAGATCCTTTTTTGAAGTTCTCTCAATTGTCAGCGCCATTATGTTTTTATCAGCTCACTTCTCAGCTGACATATGCTAGCGACATTCTTCGAGAGGTTGACAATTGTTTCTCATCAGGGTTTTCCTCGAAAACATGAAAGGGCAAGGAGGGTTTTCATCCCGATGAGAAGCAGTCGCCAGTTTTCTCACCGTTGCATATATCAAGTGGCGGAAATTCTACTGACAATTATTTTTTATTTAATACTCTTTAATTTCATCACGCTCTCGATAATTGCCTAGTTTCTGAGCATGTATTTACTTATCTCCTAGTACGGCATAATCTTCAAACAACTCATTGAAAACACCACTTCACTCAGCCAACTTGTTTGTCTCATAGGACCCATCATAGGAATGGTGGATAATGTGGTATTCAAACATGAGATCTCCGGCAAATGAATGATTGACATATGGTATTGTGATGGTACAGGAAGTGCAAGACCAAAAATTGGAGGCAATGCTATCCTCATTGCATGTGGACATCCACAGTCTTGCAGAGTTTAAGGTAAAAAAAAAGAAAAAGAAATGGAACTTCCATTTTTCCGAGATCATGGCGTCACATTGGCCGACATGGCAAAGGCTGTGCTACCAATGCTGTCAACCTCTAACCAGTTAAAGTTATTTGATATACTGATTGTGTGCTTCTATTAGGCGCAACACAGTAAACTTGAGTATCATACATTGGATTCAATTGCTAATTCTAGACTTAGTTCGATGATTGAAAAGACCCATGTTTCACTACGTTTAACCTTTGAATGATGTTTTAGATTTAAATTTGAATTAATTCTTTTGTATATGATTGCTTGAGCATGTGTGTTTAATTTCTTTTTAATTTCTTTGTGGTCAAATAATTGTTTTAAACTACTCTCTAGTGGAAAGTCGGGAGGAGGCTGGGGGGGGGGGCTTTCTTGTTCAAATTGAGGTTATTCAACTCGAAGGATCGAGAAAGGGGCCTTTCTTTTTCAAGTTAAATTTAAATAATCTACTTGAAGGGTCAGAGACGTTTGACTCATTAACAAGGATATATCCCCATGCTTCTTATCTTGATACCTCACAATATAAGGAAGTATTGAAAACAATGATAATACTAAAATGATATAGACATGGGTATAGCTGAGACCACCACTACCAGATGGAAGAATGATACAACCAAATGCTTATCATCTTGAATTAATAGCTGCAGCTCCCTTATTTATTGCAATGCGTGATGTTTTCTTCCGCACTACTAAATCCAATTGTAACTCAACAAGTTTACGCTTCCAGAAATGCTTTCAAAGCTCTAAAATCCTAAAAATAATTTGCTTACGTGAAAATAGCACTTGAAATAATTATTAGCAGGTCAAGATTTATGCATATATGAGCTGTAGCTGTGTTTTTAACTTTAGTTCCATAAAGAGATGCAATCGGATAGTAATAGCTTGAGTCATTGCAGCCTCAGACCCCATGGAAAAGAACTTAGGACCTAAAAAAATGGAAAATAAAATTGTCATAATCCTATCCTATTTTATAACATAACTACCACTACAAACAACATGATCGTTCAAGAGTAGTTACAATCTCGAATAGTCATAAATGTGATGATTGGACTCAAAAAAGAAATCTGAAAAATGTTTTATAAGGAGCACACATGCACTGATTAAAGGCAAGATACCATAAAATAAAGAGCACTGACTAAAGGCAAGATATCAAATATTGGTGAATTTAATAAATATAGGCAAGAATGTTTTCTATTGGAGTGCTGCTCTTTAACTTGAATTTTTTCACACGGAAGACAAGCAGATATGACTGTTCACCACCTTTTAGCTTAGCAAGGTTCTTAATGAATTAATTCAACTGAAGTACTTCACATTGCTTGAAAAACTTTCATATGTTTGCATGATATATTGTCATATGTTCGTACAGTCTCAGGCATCATATTTAGAGGCATCATAATTAGAAGCAAGAAGAGAGTTAAAACACAAGATAGATCCTAACTAAAATTTAACTGAAGGATTGTTGGACATGCAGTACATCAAGCAGACAATTAACTAAGGATTACTATCCAAAACCATTAGAAATTAGAAACATGCTAGACTTCTTTCAATTTTTAAGGTACATAATACCTAGCATTGACTAATATTTAAGTATTAAGTCAAATGGCGTGATCAATAAAAGTAAAGTAAAAGTAAGTATTAAGAAGAACGCATTTTCCTAATAAAGATTTGTTGTCAACATTTTAAGTTGCCTTAAGCATTTTCCTGGAAAGCCAAAAAGAAAGAAACTCTTTGTTTCAGATATAAAGCAATGGTGGCTTAGAGCTTCTCGAGAGTAGTCCAAAAGCTGCAAGCTGTTGATGGAGGTATGATAAATTAATAATCCTTCCATTCCAGTTACCAGCAAGAGATCGTCTACAGGCATAAAAGAATCAACCCACATTGGATCAAACCATGGACTAGTATGTAGTTTCATTGAGGAGAGCATTGTGAGACCATATGTTCCATTCCTCTCATGAGCAATCCACACAAACAAATCACCCCCAACCTCTCCAACCAATAGAAGCTTGCCCTTACTTTGTGCCAACTGCCCAAAATAAATCCTTTTTCCTTCTGTGCAAACCTTTTTCCTGGACCAGGAGTCTTTACCAAAGTTGTACTCACATATGCAACATATGTAAAGGCTGTCTTCTAGAAAATACATAGAATCTCCAATGCAAGTTTGGCCCCATTTAGCAAACACATCTTCTACAGGTTTGCTTCTGCTCCATCTACCAGTTTTTGACTGATAAATGGCAAGATGACATAGCTCCAGATGTTTGAGATGTCCAACAACAAGGATGACGATGTAGCTATTGGTAAACATGTCAAAATAGAAAGAATGGCCTGCAACATGGGAGCCGGAATCCATCACGTGTTTGGGAGCAAATAGGACATCCTTAGGGCACTTAGATTTGAATGGATTAAAAATACGAATGCAGGGCTTCCCCTTACCGAAGAACTTAGTAATGCACAAAAGACCATTGGAAAATCTAATGCAAATAGGTTGTATGCATTCTTCCTTTTGGAGTTTCCTCAAATATTTCCATGAACACTCTGCATTATAATATGTAGGAAGATTGGGATTATGGTATGTACATAAGATGCGATGAGAGCAAGCAGGTTGCATATCCCAGAAGGAGTGGGAGTGAATAGTTTTGTACCAATCTCTGGAGACCATAGAAAATCGAGCAAGATCGGCTATGTCGTCCAACAAAAGAATCACTTCTGTCAAAATATCATCCGGCAGCAAAGGTAGATCAGCAACACCATCAGCAACACCATTTTGTCTCCTGTTACTCAGCCTCAATTTTTTCCTGGGCATCATCATCTGCTCTCGGCTAAGCCGCCCAGCTCAGGTATTTACTTATATGCACCGTTCCCTTTAGCAACACAGCCTTTATATATGAAGGCCTTTATATGAAAGTGAACATGTAAGTACCGTTGGCGCCCTTTTGGAAGTTGAGATAACCGGATTTTTCAGCAATAGCTTAGTGCTCTTAGCTACATCCTAGTCACGCTGCCTCAAGTCGAACCCACTTTCGTTAGTTCAAGTTTCTGTGCATCAAGTTTTCGTTGGTTACAAACCTTTGGGTTTTGAACCCACTATTAACTTCCAGCATTTGATAATGCAATGCTTGCTAAAGAAGATGCTGATGAACATTCGGGAGCCCGTGTTTTTGTCTTGTGTTTCTATGATCATTTTATCATGGTTAAATCATCATATGAAGTGGGTTTGCTTGTTACATAAAAGACCCCCTTGCTTCTGTTTGATCAAGGCAATAGAGATTTCTCATATCAGTGGCGAAAAAACATAGATCTGTGCTATTGGTTGAATTGAAGCAACATGCTAAAAACGACTTCCAAGATGCAAATGACTTCTTTTCCTTTTTTAATCTGCAAATGGCCGACTAGACTACGTGTAGACCCTTGCCCTTAAGGTCCCATTTCCAAATGGCCAATAGGCAATAAAATCTTAAGAGACAAATAGGAAATCACTTATAAGCTTCACAGTCAGGTACTTATTTCCTCTACCCTTTCCTTACCGTTTCATCATTTCTTGTAGCAGAATATTTCTTGTTTCCTTCTTCCATCTGCAAGACAAAGCTTACGTCATGTCCTCCTCGTATAGCAGAGGAGAAAATTGGCAAAAGACATAGCATCAATAGGGGAAGTACAGACCAGACCATCTAACATCCCATAATTGTTGCTAATACAAAGTCCGTAATGTACCACCAAGCAATGATGTTGCAAACTTTAAAGGGCAATGGTAACCATGTATTCCAGACAAACCTTCATCAAAGTTTGCAACTAGTGCTCTGCTAGAAAACGGTCTGGTAAATTTCTTGTTCCACCAAAAGAATGCACGCTATCAATGACGATGTCAACCAAATAGGTCCTGGTAACCCACCACAATTTTGTTGCTATCAACAGTAATCCAAAAGCTCCAAATGCAACACAACTTTGGACTTCCCTGCCATGTAATATAGTGATGGCAAAATATCCACTGCCAATAGGACATTCTAACCTTAACAGGGTAGCCTTTGTTGTTCAAGGTTTAAAGGTAGAACGGGCTGCATCTTTGGCCATAAGCATCTTCCTGCCTGTGTTAAAGCCAGTGTTACCCTTCTTCACAACGTCGAGAAATGTCAGCAGTCTCAAAGACACACATACATTTACAAAAAATTAAAAAGAAATGTGACTCCATCCAAAAAGAACCAACAAACATGTCATTTAAGCCACCAATGATCAAGTCACGAGACCAATTAGCAGATATCATATGAATAGGCACACTCATATCTAGCGAATTCTCTACAACCTCTGCACATCTATTATAGAGAGGAATTCTCTTTACTGCTTTCCTGATCTCTTGCCTAATTATGGATGAATAATATGTCAAGCTTAGTCAAGAAAAGCTTAGTCAAGAAAAGCTTTGCACTATATCATCCTGAAAGTCTTCATAACGAAGTTTGTCTTAGAGGAAGCTTAATCTAGAATGTCCTCCCACCATGATCAACTTGCTCTACATTGACATATAGTCTGCAGGCTGCAAGCAATGTCTTCTCGGATCTCTCAGATGACTGAACTGAAATAACAAAAATAAACTGCTCAGATTCATCTAAAAATTATGTTCGCTCAAGTAAGCCAATAACACAGTAAAAAATTTACAACACTTAAGGGGATGCATGGCTACAGGCATATAGTATCCCTACAAACTCGACAAAGCATCATCTGCCAAAAAATCTGGAGCACTTTATTAGACTGCCCTGCCCAACAAAGGCAATGATAATGGCAGTTTAAGAATTCGAATCTCTATTAGGAATAGTATCCAAGACAGTTGCTGCACGTCTCATATTTCCATACTTCCCATACATATTAACAAGCACACTTCCTATCATGGTATCAGAATCAAATCCATCGGTAATAGGAGTTATTCGCCTTAGAATGCTTAGAGAGTACAAATCCCGATAGCTGGTGCTGTTCGTCATAGCTGGATTATAAACAGGGTACTAAAAATAACAAGATAAGGAGCCACTGTCATTTACTAGATCACTGCTCCCATGTTTAATTTATAGCATCCACACTTTCTATAGCCGGCATGTATAGCAGTTCAATATAAGAAAGTTTCTCAAGCTGGAAGTTATAGCTGGCATGTTCTACCATAACTGTTAGTGGAGAAGTCTGAACATTATAATATTACATCTCTGCTAGATTAGAACTTGAAAACTCTTAGAAGAAATCGAATCCTGTTTGCCTGGACAGGCCCAAAGATTAGGCTTTCAGACTTTTCGAAAAGCTCATATTTTTTAGTTGAAATCTTTCTTTGAAGTCTGATAACCTGTGAATCCGCAGTTGCTAAAGCCTGCCGAGATATTCTTTTCTAGATCGTTATAACCGAACCTAAACTTCCCATACAGATGATTCGACTGATCCAACCATCTGCTGCCATAGCCGAATCAGAAATTCTGAAACCCTAAAGGCATGACTTCGTTTTGCTGCTGAGGTTGACTGCGAAGCAGGAATTCTCCATGCAACGGTTTTTTCAGGGCTGACCCTTTTAATCAGCCATCTGTGATCAGCGATCTGGGATCAGCTCTGAAGTCAAGAGGAGGAAGAACTCATTTACAAATTGCAATGCTCGATATGAGACTTCTGCTGGTGGATATTCTCTCTGCATATCCGAGAACTGGGGAGTCCATCTTTCCTTTTCTTTGTGGGTTGCCCGTAGCCATCGTAAATATCGGACGTGGACAAAAACGCCGTGTAATTTTTTTTCGCGTGGCTATAACATGTCAAAGACACGGAAATACTACGGATATGCCCGTGGCTATAACATGTCGGCGTCCGATATATATACGACGCTCCCCGCCCGTAGGGGGCAACCCTCTTGTTGGAGGGTGGAGTGACGTATAGAAGGCCTTGGATTTGATTTGATTGCCCACATATCTACAATATCTACAGTGATTGCAGGATTTGATTTGATTGCCCACATCTACAATATCTACAGTGATTGCAGCATATTGAAGCCATAGGATACGTTTATGGCTCCCCAAAAAAAACGTTTGTGGCTCCCCACACCCACATTATCCCATCTTCTACATATAAAAGACGGCATGGGGCTTCAGTTTGTAGCAAGCATTATAAGCAAATGGCTTCGTTTCGAATGCTCCTTGCGTTGTTCTGCCTCCTCTATGTTGTCCAATTTAAGCAGTCGCTAAATGTAAATGCCATCACTATGCTGGAGTACCATCCTACTTCCAACAAATGTGGGTTTTTGTTTCTTCTTTCTTGCTTGTATTGAAAGCATGTCTATTCTATTCTGTTCTATCATTTCATCTTGTTTATCTTTGTTGACGTTAAAAATTTCTATTCGATTCTGTTTGTTGATATTAACTTAACTCTGCGCCATGGAATGTATATAATGTAGTGGGAGATACTTACTGCTGCCTAAAGAATGGGTTCGGCTGCCAGCAGGAATGCGACTCTGGACGTAAATACTTTTGTTGCCTCTCGAACCCCCTCAACTGCCTAGAGCTATGCGACAGCGCATTTGAGTTTGAATGTTGTCTCAGAAATGGCTTTGGAGCATGCACATACATGTGCAAAAAAGGTATTCCTCACTATTGCTGTGCGAAAAATGGATTCGGTACTTGCGTAAAGATGTGTCCAACATCAAACTTGAATATTGCTTTGCCAAATGCTGAGTGATTGGCAATGGTTGTCTGCCACTACTTTATATTAACATATGAGTAATGTCTGGAATAATATGCATACTTATTATTGCTAAGGTTTTTCCCTCGAAAACCCTTCGGGGCGGGGGTTTTTTAATCCTGTCAGTAATACGCTTGCTGCTCTCTTTTTGTTTGGGTCCCATAGGCCAATCGGTCTTCGTGGACGCTAAAAAATCTATTACATTCTATTATATTCTATTCTATTCTATTCTTTGTTGGCTTTAACAACCACATTTTCTCTGGCATATGTTTATTTAGAATACAATCAGCAACACATGCACCAATTCTTATGGCTGCAATATACTTGCTGAACAACACTCTAACTCTAATTGATATCAGAACCTGCGCTTGAGGTTCAATGCCCAACAGACCGACTAACTTATGCCGTAAAGGAAACAATAGGAACTCAAAATATTACATGTGCCAAGGTAAACTAAATGCAAATAAAGCCCAATTGGCCGACTAACTTATGCCATTAATCTTGGCCGCAAGGATCAAACGTCCCAATTTTCAATGGTTTGCAAACCATATGGAAAGGGAAGTTGCTATAAATGGGTTTTTTTTGGCAAGGAACTATTGGGTTTTATGCGTTTTTTTTAGGTCAAAATTATATGTCTGGTATTTTTTTTTGATGGGCTTTCTTATCTCTATCTCTAGCTTATGGCATGTGAGAGTAGGGCTTGGTCGACCGTCCCATGCATCCCTGGAGTCTGCGCCTTTGTCCCATCCATTTCATTGGTGTCGATATCCATACGCCTTAGTCCAGAAGAACGCATTTGGATTGTGGGAATGTGCTTTGATATCGTTAGCTGTTGTGTGTCTTGCAGGGATAGGTTCTATACGTACAAAATTAAAATTCCTGATGTATAAAGTAAAAAAATACGTATTTTTTAATAAAATACGTATGTAACGTATTAAAACCTCGCCGGCCGAAAAAAAAATTTTCGCTGTGAAAGCTTCGCGGAAAGCGACGCAGCGAAAATTTTCCGCAGTCTTAAACATTGAAAACCGCGGGTGACGCTGAATGCAAATATTTTTTTTTTTTTTTTTTTTTTCCAGACGCTAAACCTTCAGATCAAGCAGAAAAAAAATTTCAGCAGACGCTTTCACGCTTGTTTTCGCAGACGCCACTGAATTGAAAAAAAAACTTTTAAATCCGTTTTTTTAATTTCGCTGCGACACCGAATTCTTCTATATATCAGCAGATGCGAAAATACTTTCGCAGACGCTTTCGCGTTGTTTTACAGACGCCAAAATCTTCCGACGCCGATTTTTTTGTCAGATTTTTTACGTTTTATACGGCAAATATGTGCCGTATCATACAATTCATACGTATTCCGTATAAAACGTACAGCGTATTGAACCTATCCCTGGTGTCTTGCTGTATGTGTGCTTTGTATTGTGGTTCTTGCTTCTCTTATTGCTCTTGTGGGTATGAGGAATATTGCGAGAGCAGCATTGGCTGCATGCTCCAAGAAAGATGGGAAGGCGAAATTGTTCCAACCTGGTGATGGCAGGTGGATTGATGTGGCTGTGGCGCTGTCTTGTAGTGGGGTGGACATTGATTTGGTATTCTTTGAGAAACTTACAAACTTCCTGGGATCGATGTGTGTGGCTGGTGTTGTGAGCATGGAAAGAGGAGCAGAGAATGACTACCTGCATTTGCAAGGTGTTTTTTATCTTGTAGCTCAAAATGATGCTACTGTGAACATATTAATTAAACAATATCTCGGGTGGAAAGATGCCAAGCCAATTGGGTATATGTTAATTTGCAAAGTTTTTTAAGGATTCTAAATTGCATTGTTTTAAAGGGGATGGTGGGTTACTGTCAAGGATATAGGGAAACCGCATCATAAATATGCTTTCTATAACAGAACCGATGAGTATGTTGAGGAGGGAAAGCAGATCTATGCTATGTATGGTGTGGGGGAGCTAATGAAAAATGTTGTTCTTGATCACAGAACTTGATTAGGAGAGCAATCCACTTTGGAAATTATAAGATAAGTGGTAGGATGAACCCTCTGTTGTTAAAAAAATGATTAGAACAGGTAACTTCTGCTTCTCCACTGCTTGGGTGATTTCGCATAATTCTGCTTATATCCAAGAGAAGTGTGTCCATGCATGGACAGTTGCTTGCAAGCCCCCTGTTGCTTATGCCAAAGATGTGGCCTGTGAGTGCATCAAGACAATTTACAGGATTGAAAAGAGAAGACACAGGTATTGGGATGACGTGCACACTGAATATGAGACAGACATCTCATTTGAATGTGAGGATCTTGCTGATATCTTTAGGTCGCCATATGCACCTAAACCTGTGGACATGAATTTCATACTGCTTAATCTGGATGACTATACTCTTGTTCCCAAATGCCACTGTGAACATATTAATTAAACAGTATCTGGGGTGGAAAGATGCCAAGCCAATTGGGTATATGTTAATTTGCAAGGTTTTGAAGGATTCTAAATTGCATTTTTTTAAAGGGGATGGTGGGTTACTATCAAGGACATAGGAAAATCGCATCATGAATATGCTTTCCATAACATAACCGCTGAGCATGCTGAGGAGGGAAAGCGGCTCTATACAGTTCAAACTCTGTTACCCAACGTGAAAGCCTACAGTTTCTGCATAGTCATTATAGTTATTTCCATAGAGAGTAAGTTCATAGTCCGTTCCGATATCACTCTAAGTAGTGGCGATTATAGAAACCCCTGGCTCAAGGGCCACATTTGTGGATCTTAAGATGGATTTCTTGCAACACTACAACCTATTTAACCCGGTGGTTTTTCACGTATTCTATTGAGTAGGGATTCAACATTACATATGAGATCTATATTCCAGGCAATTCTTGACATCGAAATTCATAGCTGGCATATGGACCACAGATTAATGGAACCCTTCATAATTTGATGCTACTAGGAATTCTGCATCACTAAAACTCATCCATTTGGTTCAATCTCATTAACCTTTTGCAATAATACTAGAGATTCCATCATAATCACTGTGTTCGTGGATTTTGCTGCCCTCTGCACAGGTATTTAGTTTGTCCTTGTCAGGCTCATATAAACAGGTAATAAATGTTTTGTGCATTGGATATTCATGCTTTATGCCTCTATCTCTAGATCTGGTATGTCTGCCGTGCGGGAATTGTGATCTTTAAAGTCTGCACAGCACTTCGTGAGGCAGAGCTGTTAAATTATGCATAGACATACCTCGCATTTTCAGACTTTTTCTTGTTAGATGGCCAAATGATGCATTGGTTGAATTGTATGCATGTATAATATGGTTTCAGTTTCTTTCCTGGAGGTGGATGGAGTGCATCTGCATGTATAAGCTAATGGGGCCAGACTAGACGCCTTTACCACAGTCCAATGCACGTGTTTTCTTGAAAATCAATCCGGTTGTGTACTTTATTCTGATGGAATAGGTCATGAGTGATTTGGTGGACTGTCCTGGTCGCTGCTATACTTTCCTCTTATAAAATTGTTATGGGGATTTTATTACCAGTGTTGTTGTAGTGTGTTGGTTAAGGTGTTAATTTTTTGAACTTTGCAGTGAGGTTCAAGTCTGGGCTCAAACATTATCCTTTCTTTTTTGCATCTTAAGATGAAATTCTAGATTTGCAGTTGGTTCTATGTGGCGCATCTTTATGCGGTAACCTCTAAGTGGGTAATACATGATGATGAATATGGTTCTATCGTATGGTGCTTGTTGTTTTTTGCACCTATTTAGGTGATTCTATCCTAATGCATGTTAGTTGGCTCGCGTTGGTTGCATGGACGGCTTAATCGCTAAGGTTGTTGGCGTGATGTCCATGGACTCGCACTTGGATCGCATTTTGTATACATTGTCATTCGTTGTGCTTCAAGCATTGGTGGACTTGCTTTACTAACCATATGTCACTATGTTTCATTCATGTAGCATTTATCTTACCTCTTTCAATTTCTTATTGCTAACAATATGGATCACCCTCACTTTACTAACAATTTTTCGCTTTACGTAATTATTGCATTTTAATTTGCCATTTTTCCTCACTTTGTCAATTGCACTCCACCCCAACCTTAGCTGCACTTCCGTTTGTCATGTTTTGCGTTACCTCTTCTAATCTTGTTCTAGCACCACGCCTCTCTCTCATTAAGCATCGTTGATTTAACCAGTCTTAACCTTAACTTTTCTATCGATTTGTTCCCCTGTCTTTTCGAACATGGATATCCTGGATTTTGATTGACTTGGCCTTCCTTCAAGCGGTACAGTATCTGCAGTGATCAAACATGTTGTTTGTCTCCATTTTTCTCCATCTTCGACTTCAACCCTCTCTTTTTTAGTCAGTATACTCTATCATGGATATTCATTTTAGGGTAATCTATTCACTGGACCTTTATAACGTTGACTTTAATCATGCTTACTGTTTATTTGGGAGCGAGTTTTACCATTTCCATCCTTGGGCATTTTGACATTTTTGTCTGGGTTTGCACTCATTGATTATTTCTCACGTTTGTTTCAAGACCAAATTACATACATGCATGTCACCAGTTATCGTTTTTGCCTGTGGACTTGCATTTGGCTTTGCATTTTTGGCAATAAATTACGGTGTGCCTCCTTATCATTACATCTTTTTGCATTTTTGGTTACTTGGCTTTCTTTCATTGGGTTTTCTCTACATAAGGATATTGATTTTTTCTTGTGAATGGGATGGGGCATTATATTATACGTCTTCCAATTTCGCATTGTGCTTTTGGCATAGTTTTATCTGGCTCTCGTTTTCTCATATCGTCGATTTCATTGGGCGTCTATTACGATCTCTTTGCGATTATTCATTCTTTGTACCTTTGAGTTTTTAGTTTTTTATGTTGCTTACAACTTCACATGGGTTGCTAAGTTGAATAAAAATTCTTTTTGTGATAATTCTTAGTTTGCCCTCATTGCCTATACATCTCATTTCCATTATGCATTTAGCATTTTTTTTTTTGCATCTATACTTGTGCTTAGATCTACATTTTGTTGGACTTACATCTCGGTGCACTTCTTCATCATACATCAATTTTTCTTTTTGATGCTTGTATGGTGCATTTTTCATCTTATGTTCTTCTGACAGGGCGGGTGAGCCATCTTGGTGTTGCATTGCTCGACATTTTGTTTTTCCATGCGTGCTACGTTTGTTGATGCGTATTTTGGTCTTGTTTTTCTTGCCGTGGTTTTTGA
Source organism: Isoetes taiwanensis (assembly GCA_021234155.1). NCBI lineage: Eukaryota > Viridiplantae > Streptophyta > Lycopodiopsida > Isoetales > Isoetaceae > Isoetes > Isoetes taiwanensis. The sequence continues at coordinate 121,828 of JAJEKV010000538.1, forward strand.
TATGATGCTACATTTTGTTTAGCTATATGTTGCCATTATTCTTCTAATTTAAAGGACATTCAATTTTCCCTTTCTCCTGTCCAATTCCTGCAGCATTATGAGTTATATATTTTGTTCTTCCAGCTGTTTGCTAATCATAGACCTTGGGCTGTATTTTCTTATGAGTTGCGGACTATTTGGATATTTATCACGCTATCGCATCATCATTTCCATATGCATTTGCTTTTTGCTTTTGAGTTGAAATATTCTCAAGATATTGATTCTTTATCATTATGCTCTCATTTGATACTATGGTACATTATATTTTCTCTGTGACTTGTCTCTTTGCATTTTTATGATTACTTTGGATTTCCTCTTCGCTTTGGCCCTGACATTAGAACCTCCTTGCACTCCACCCCAACCTTGGCACTTTTGATCTCCATCTCCCCCTTTTCATTGGCCATAACCTCATTTTTTACTCCTTTAGCCTCATTTTTGTTTGATTTATGTTGTGATTCAAATTCACTTTCCTCTCCATTTCCTTCTTGACCTTCCTTTTGATTGGTGCTAACCTGTCTACATCCTCTTCCTCAATCTCATCCTTCATTTGCCCAAGTATGATTCATATTGGGGCCTTTATTCATGGCTTTAGGCATATGGTATTATTTGTCTACTGACATCACCACACATTCTCCTCTGCTAACCTGAACCCGACCTTAGCACCTCCGCTCTCCTAATCTTGTTCCCAACCATTTCACAGACCTTATGAACCTCTTTGCTCGGGACTTCTTTTTTATGTCAACCTCATTTTCTTCTTGACATTGCTCTGAGATTGATCATTATGTTGCTCTCCTATTCGTATTCCAAATCAAACCCCCTTTGATTTGGGTGCATATTCACACAAACCATTACACAAACCATAACCTATAACACAAACCATTACGTTACACGCATTAAAATTAAATTCCCCCTTAAACCCCCTTTTGTCGGGGCCAAAATTTTGGCCCAAACAAAAGGGGGTTTAAGGGGGAATTTAATTTTAATGCGTGTAACGTAATGGTTTGTGTTATAGGTTAAAAAAAATTTTGGCCCCGACAAAAGGGGGTTTAAGGGGGAATTTAATTTTAATGCGTGTAACGTAATGGTTTGTGTTATAGGTTAAAAAAAATTTTTGCCCCGAAGACATTTAGATGAGTTGATGTTGCGAATATAAGCAATTTAAGCTAAAAATCCATAAACTTCAATAGAACTCAAAACTATTATTAAGGGGGAAGTATAATTAGAGTTGTTGGAGATTATTAATGATTCAATCAAAAGATTCGAAGGCAAATAGGAAAATAAAGACTTCAAACATCTGTTTCAAGCATATGTTACAAGAATATTGAATAGTTCAATATCTAGATAATAAGCCTTGCGCACAATATAATCTTTTTTCATTACCTCGATATGTTTGTAATCGATTGAACATTTGTGAATGGTTCATTCAAGTATCAAAGAACACTTTAACAGATGATTTGGCAGAATACTTGATATCTCCGGAATGTCGCTAGATGTATTCACTGCTAAAAATAAAGTGCGAAGAGCCTTGTATTCCAAGACGAGCTAAAACCAACACTCACAGTTGTAGCATCAATATATGCAATGTAAACCAAGAAGCTGGACAAAAAATGATGACCGTATCCATCTTCTTTTTTGCACAAAAGCTACGATCACCAAGTATTTTCATACTTGGTAATTGTGGCATTTAGGAATAGACATCTGTGTATCAGAGGGAAAGGTGCAGATGGTGTCTTCACAATATCACATCTTACTGTAGCCGTGTTTTCCTGTTTTCCTAAAAAATGCAACGCATTCAACTTCAAGCTCTGACATGACCTTTATGGTTTAAAAAGTCTCTGAAAAAATATTACATCCCAGCTTAGGATCAACAATTTAGATCGATTTGCCTTATGGAGTTACATGCACTCACAAAGTTACATTTATTGAAAGGCAATTAACATCAGTAGACTTCAAACCAATTTATAAAGAGCACAAAGCATTTGAAAGAGGAAGAAGATCTTACCTGATCTCCACAAAGCTGTTAATCTTCACCTATAAATAGCTGGTAGTTCCCCGTTGTAGCTGGAACTCCAGTGCATGACCAACGCCGGCTCTACGACCCATGTTTGTCACTGCTGCAGCTCTTCGAGATATTGAGAAAAATAGAGTTAGGTCTGCAAACAGATCACAAATACCAAGTACTCAGAAAAACAATAGAAGACTTTTACCGGCCAATCCAAGTACTAAAACCGAGCTGCACTTCCTCTGAAATAAGGATAAATCACAGTGGGGTTTTAATTTTTTAAGCTTAAAGTCTGTCAGTAAGAGTTTCAGAATCGAAACTATTGAGCTGCCAGCTGTGACATCAATCAAGCTCATGTTGCACCTGCGTTTTCAACAGAAGATCAGAGTTCTATCAACAGCAAATAACAAACCTCTTCCGAAATCTAATTTCCGGGTTGCACAGCCTCTTCTGGAGTCCAATATCCGGATTACACAGCCTCTTCTGGAATCCAATATCCGGATTGCAAAGCCTCTTCCGGAATCCAATATCCGGATTACACATTTACCGGAACGCGTGGGATCCTTTCTGCCGTAAGCAATTGATTAAAGAAAACTGCCACGTTGAGTTAGCCTTAAACTAATACACGTATGTCTGATACACAGCCAAACTGACAACCCTAATACATCTCTTATATTACCCCTGTAATAACCCAACTCCGATGCATGTATCACGAACAGGACATATCCGAACTTTGCTTCACCAGTCCGGCAGAAATGCCCCCAGCATAGCCGCTTCCAAAGAATAAGCAGCATCTTCCTCTTTTACAACCCTAAAACAAATGTTTCACGACCTTGGCCGAATCTGTTGCACCATAACAACATCCCTCAAATCTATTGCACCATAACATGGTGTGTTCACAACCCTAAAATATAAACTCAAAACCCTAAAATAACCCTAAAGTGAACCATTGATGATATGGAATTTAGACAATAAAATGTGGAGTGCACTCTAGATATACTGATTAGTATGCCTCATGCAATACATCCATGAAATCATATAAAAACCATGCCAACAAGCGTATAAAATCACAAAAAAAACCCCATGTTATAATGCTACATATTCACACGGGGGGTGACTCCGGGCAACGAGAGCTGTTGGATAGGCATATTCACCCCTTATTCCTTAATCTACACCGTACGTAAAGTTCCTCGTTTGTGGGGTATGCAAATACAAAATTTGCTATATTGTATAACAAGATTCGCAAAATACTATAAGATTTCAAGCGGAATACTATATGGTGTTGATTTCGTACGTGCAAAATACAATTATGAGGGCTCTCGCTGCCCTACGTCACCCCCCGTGTGAATATGTAGCATAGCATAATAATAGGGGGTTTTCTTTGTGTTTTTGTACGCTTTTCACTAAGGTTTTCCTATGATTTCGTGATGTATTCAAATGGATGTATTAATGCGTACATCTAGAGTGCACCATTTCTGAGCCATTGATTTTGGCCTTTTTTTTCCAATAGTCAACAACTAATGGCTCACAACAAAAGCCTTTTTTTGTGTGTGTGGTGCATAATGGTCAACAACCAATGGCTCACAAACAAAGCCCTTTTTTTGTGCGTGTGGTGCATAATGGTCAACAACCAATGGCTCACAACAAAGCCCTTTTTTTGTGCGTGTGGTTCATAATTGTCAACAACCAATGGCTCACAACAAAAGCCCTCTTTTTGTGTGTGTGGTGCATAATGGGCACATGAAGGGCTTGAAGGGCCATGTAGTGCGATTTTCCGTAGGCAACACATTTCTTATCATAACTTTTGATCCAGAAGCTCGCTTTGAGATGATTCTTATTGCGTTGAAAGCTCTCTCGAGGAGATATTTTTGATAGTGTATGATATGGATATGTTTGGCTTAGTTATCTATGCTAAAACAGCAATTTTTTCGGCCGGGTTTGGTAGGCTTTCACATCCTACCGGTGATTATCTGAGGATTGCGCTATTGGATATTGTTTTATGGCTCATTCGAATGAAGTTTGCAAAAATTACCATGCATTTTTAGATTTTTGGCGAGGTTATTAAGCAAATTCCAAGGCTTCTAGATCCTTGTGCTAACAAATGAAAAGTTTTCCACTTTGGTTTCTCACCACAAGAATCCATGGAGGCCAAAAAGCTCTTTGTTAAATTCAGTTGAAAAATGTTTGTGTATGGGTGTTGCAAACTTTATTTTTTAGAATAATGGGATCAATGCTCTATCTTTATGGTAACTTTTACTTATGTTCTATTTGTTTTATTGTGATCAAATTCAAAAGCTACAGGTGATGAAAGCCTCAAATGAATTCTTGTTTTAGTTTTTTTCTGGTTTGAATTCTAAAATAAAATTTTTTGTCAGGGGGAGGAGGAGGAGGGAGGGGGCGCCCTAAGGCCCCGAAGGGTCAAAATTTTTGCAACACAAACCATTAACATCCAACATATAAAAATTAAATCCCCCAACACATAACAACTATTGACATTAACAACCAACACATAACTACCATTGACATTAATTAACACAACCATTGGGTCCAACACATTTAAATTAAAATCCCCCTTAAACCCCCTTTGGTTTGTAGTATTCCGCTTGAAATCTTATAGTATTTTGCGAATCTTATTACACAGTATAGCAAATTTTGTACTTGCATACCCCACAAACGAGGAACTTTACGTACGGTGTAGACTAAGGAATAAGGGGGTGAATATGCCTATCCAACAGCTCGTTGCCCTACGCCACCCCCGGGTGTGAATATGCACCCAAACCAAAGGGGGGTTTTGGGGATTTTAATTTAAATATGTTGGACCCAATGGTTGTGTTAATTAATGTCAATGGTAGTTGTGTTGGTTGTTAATGTCAATGGTTGTTATGTGTTGGTTGTTATGTGTTGGGGATTTAATTTTATATGTTGGATGTTAATGGTTTGTGTTAAAAAAATTTAAGGTTCCTTCGGCCTTAGGACGCCCTCCCCCGTGTGACAAAAATTTTAGAATTCAAACCAGGAAAAAACTAGAATTCATTTGAGGCTTTCATCAATTGAAACTTTTGAATTTCATCACAATGTAACAAATAGAAGATAAGTAAAAGTTACCATAAAGATAAAGCGGATTGATCCCATTATTCTGAAAAATCATAAAGTTTGCAACACCCATACACAAACATTTTTCAACCTGAATTTAAATGAGCCTTTGGCCTCCATGGATTCTTGTGGTGAGAAACCAAAGTGGGAAACTTTTTCGCTTGTTAGCACAAGGATCTAGAAGCCTTGGAATTTGCTTAATAACTGCCTCAAAATCTAAAAATGCATGGTAATTTTTTGCAAACTTCATTCGGAATGAGCCATAAAACAATATCCAATAGCGCAATCCTGTATTAATCAGCTGGTAGGATGTGAAAGCCTACCAAACCCGGCCGAAAAATTGCTGTTTTAGCATAGATAACTAAGCCAAACATATCCATATCATACACTATCAAAAATATCTCGGAGAGAGCTTTCCAACGCAATAAGAATCATCTCAAACAGAGCTCTGGATCAAAAGTTATGATAAGAAATGTGTTGCCGGCGGGGAAACTGCACTACATGCGCCCGTCAAGCCCTTCATGTGCCCATTATGCACCACACACACAAAAAAGGGGTTTTTGTTGTGAGCCATTGGTTGTTGGGCTAAAATCAATGGCCCTTCATGTGCCCATTATGCACCACACACACAAAAAAAGGGCTTTTGTTGTGAGCCATTGGTTGTTGGGCTAAAATCAATGGCCCTTCATGTGCCCATTATGCACCACACGCACAAAAAAAGGGCTTTTGTTGTGAGCCATTGATTGTTGACCATTGAAAAAAAAACGGCTAAAATCAATGGCTCAGAAATGGTGCACTCTAGATGTACGCATTAGTTCATCCATTTGAATACATCACGAAATCATAGGAAAACCTTAGTGAAAAGCGTAGAAAAACACAGAGAGAGAGAGAGAGAGAGAGAGAGAGAGAGAGAGAGAGAGAGAGAGAGAGAGAGAGAGAGAGAGAGAGAGAGAGAGAGAGAGAGAGAGAGAAATTGGACCCGATGTTTTTCTTAGAAGAATGAGTACTAAGTCATTTAAATTGATTGATGGAGGGACGTATTGTTTGCATTTTTTGTTTAAGTACATGGAATGTTGGGACCTTAGTGGATGGCCCATTATATATAGAGATAATGAACCTTATGTTTTTTGAGAAGAGTGTGTCACAAGGCCCCCAAAAATGAACTTGTATAAAAAATTAGCATGAAAACCAGTATATATGTGATTTTTTTATACGACAATACAAAATGTAAAGAAAAATCATGTGTTGTTCCTAGTTTTGCAAAATCAATAGTGGTTCATATCATATTATTTGTACTAATTCATAAATTTACAGTAGTTTCTAGAAATCATCATTAGTTTGTATGATTGTTTTTTAATGTACAATGATTTAGCAAAATCATATCCTGTTTAATTACATGACTTCTACGATTGTACAATAGGTTTTTGAAATCATCAATAGTTTAGAAGAGGTGTTTTAAGCATATATTGATTTTGAAAAACCAATAGTGGCTAATATCATATTTTTTGTGCTAATTCAAAATTTTACACTAGTTTCTAGGAATCATTATTAGTTCATAAGGTTGTTTTTAAGTGTAGATTGATTTAGCAAAATCACTAATAGTTTATATCATGTTTAATTACATGAATTCCATAATCATATAAGAGTTTTTTGAAATCATCCATAGTTTAGAAGATATATTTTAAGCATATATTGATTTTGCAAGACCAATAGTGCTTCATATCGTATTTTTTGTACTAATTCAAAGATTTATAGAAATCATAATTAATTTGTGAGATTATTTTTAAGTGTATAGTTTTTTAGCAAAATCATTGCTAGTTCATATCATGTTTACTTACATGAATTCTACAATCGTACAATTGTTTTTTGAAATCATCAATAGTTTAGAAGATGTGTTTTAAGCACATCTTGATTTTGCAAAACTATTCCTCGTTCGTACTATATTTAACTTATGAATTCTAGAGTTTATGATGGTTTTTGAAAATCATCATCAATTTAATGGAATGATTTTTCTATATACATTTTTAGTATCATAATTTCAGATGCGTTTACATGCTAGTTGTCACAAATTTGTATTCTACCACATTCTTCTTATTAGTTTGAGAACCACGTTAAAATTTGCAAATATGCTAAGGTTTTCTTTATGTGGTTGTTTACTATGCTCGTTAATAGTTTATTCTTGTGTTAATCGCGTTGTTAATATTGTGTTTTTCCAAATGCAACTGCTTTGAGCCTTAATAAAGATGCAAAGCTTCAAAATATATAGGAAGCGTATGCGTGTAAGGCTTCATAGAATCAAATGAGCCTTATCAATAAACTTTACAAAAGAAAAATAAACAACGTGTCACTAATGACATAGATTAAAATCAATGTGTTTTTCAATAATAAAAAACCTTGTAATGAATTGATGTCTAGCTTGTAGCTTCGTAGCAATAGTAGAAATTTGTGATTAGTGCAACGTCAAAAACGAAAGGTGAATGCTTTGCCTCCGTTACTTAATATTGTAAGAAACCTTGTAATGTCATTTAGCCAAGAAATTGGCAATTGCTTTGTGAGGTTTAGCGCAGTAATAATGACCACTCATATGTAAATGATATGAACATTGTGCGACCAGAGCATGCCGGTTGGCATGCAACGACATTTCGACTGTGCGGTTGCATCCAAAAGGCCAGAGTTACCCTAGGACACATGTCTGAGGAATAGAGAATCGATGAAACATCTGGACTGCCAAGTACGTGCTAGCTTTACATTATAGCACTAGGCTAGAGTGCACCGAGTGAAAGATAGACTAGTTGCGTGTAGCAAATCGAGTTTGTCTTTGTTGGTCATAATCGCTGGTCCCTACAGTAAACTAGATGCTCTAGACTCATGCCCAAAGTCAAAATCACATTTTGAGCTAGCAAGAATGGCCAAACTGGAGGGGCACATCATTTCCCCCTCTTGTCCTATGTCTGTAAAGGGGAACATTTAGGGGTTGGGACATCCATGCGGTATGTCCATTTTTTCTTTTTGAGAACGTTTCTATAACATGAACTACTATTTGAACAGTGGGATTAACAAATGGAGTTGTTTTATTCCCCCGATACCTAAACCCTAGAAAATCTGTAGGGTTTAGGTTTTGGCGCCTTCCCCGCCCGAAGGGGTCAAGAGCTTGCGTCTGAGGGGTTCCTTTGAGGGTTCAAGAGAGACCTTAAGAAGGAGAACAAAAACCCTCCCAAGTGCAGGTTCAAACTTGTTCGTCGTGATGGCCCGCGACGGAGTGGTAATGTGTGCAGTTCCTTGCTCATGGCCAATGTTTTGCAAAGCATGCATTAGACTATGGCAAGCCTTATGAAAGAAGTGAAATTCTTACCAAGTTTCCTGGACAAATTGTACAAATGAGCCAGCCCAAGTTTGCATCAAATGTTATAGAGAAATGTCTTGATGTGAGTAGAGGACTCCAATATGCATCTGCTGCATTTGCACAAAAGACATAAGGAAAAATGCTTCTTGGTGATTGCTATTAATTTGGGAAAGCAAAAGCATGTATATTATGAGGCACTAGATATCCGTAAGAAAGCATTGGGAGATTTACATCCTAAGTTGCAAATATATGCAGATATTTAGCGAAGCACACCTTCGTAAAAGAAACTTTCTTGCTCCATTGATTTTCTGATTACTTTTAATCTACTCTACTCATGGACATAATTACAATTGAATAATTATTCTGCTTAAAGACATAATAAAACCAAAAATCTCTATTTATCTCAACAATTATTAAAATAGCCATTAATAATGTCTAAAGCTTTAGACAGGAATAGCCATCCTGCATTATGATGACTCGTTGATTTGGTGAAGGAATCCAGCGATCTCGTCTATCAAGTTCTGTTTTCGACCATTTAAGCACTGGTTAGTTCGGGTTCTAAAGCGTATTCTGCAGAGTTCGAAATTTCATTACCTAGTCTTTGCTTGGAGGTCTTCCAGATACAAGCTCTTCAAGGAGATCTCAGAATGCATCCCTACTCATTGACATTGCAAATTGACAGTCAAAGTACAATCTCACAAATCGACATTCGAATACAATCTCATGTACCCTCACAAAGATCGGCGACAACTGCGTGCCACTTGGTCACGGTGACTATGCGGCTCTATTTTTCAATCGCAACCGTCAAAATGTCACTTCAATCGGCAACAGATGCATATACCACCAGGCCACCTCCCCACTTCCAAGGGTTTGCCCCCTTCAGGCAACCCAAAAAGCACTAGTCACACAACTGGGCTTATCTAAAGCTTAACCAGAGGATTTTCTATTAACGTGGCCAAGCATAAACCCTAAACCCTATGGCGTTTCCACGTTTGCTGGCGCTTAAGCTTGCCCGCCACCGGACCCGGCTCATAAGTTCTGGGCGCTCTGTTTTCCTAAATGATCTATGCCTCAGTGCACATTTCTGTTCAGATAACTCCTCTACTTCTGCTTCCACGTCTTCTCTGGATCCTTCTACCTTAACTAGAGAACAGAGGAAATTGATGGCTATGCAGAAAGTTAAGGAGGAGCGGAAGATGCGAATGAGAAAAAAGTACATGGAGACGGCAGAGGATAAGCTAATGTGGAGGATACGAAAGGTATTTGATTGATTTCATTCTGCAGCACCATTTTTCATAGCAATGCGTAGAAGATTAGGCTTGAAAATGTCCTTCCTTGGTTGGATGTCTATACCTAAGTAGTAACTGCTTGTTTTATGTATTGTTCCTTGGGTTGATGAACTACAAATCTCAGACAAAGAGAAAAATTGCAGATAATGACCAGAGGATGAAGAAATATGAGCACATAACCCGACATAGAAGGAGACCACGATCACGAGATCCTTACACCCGAGCAACTCCATGCACTTAAGAAGATTGGTTACAAGAGCGTAAACTATGTACCTGAGGGGCAGCGTGGAATATATGGAGGAACCATTGAGAACATGCATATGCTTTGGAAGAAGCACCGAAATAGTTCATTTGGATTGCCACATGTTCCCCTAAGGAAGTAATTAAGGATATGGCCAAAGAACTTGCAAGGCTCAATGGGGGCATCATTGATTGATATTCATCGTGCAACAACTATTATTTTGTACAGGGAAAGAACTATCAACAACCTGAAGGGCTCATACCTAAGAATCTTCTTGACAAAAGAAAGGTGTGTGATGGTATTTTCGGGTGTGTCCGAGCGGCTTGTCTTGTTATTCTTTTTATCAAATATAATAATGTGCGGGATTACTTTATTCCAGGCCACTTGCATCCATCATCCGAATGTATGTTTGTAAGTCGGGGCAGTCTTAAGTAAGAATGGGCAAGAAAAGAGAAGTAAAGGCTGTCAGAGGTCACCACAGTTAAGGACATTATTAAAGAATTAAGTGAAGTTGCATTTGTATATGAAGGTATGCATGAGCAAGCAATAGGCTTATTAGAAAATTGAGTCCCTGTTTTTTCAAAACATAGCTTCATTCTTTCTACTCCATGTTTTACTTTCAATTTTGTAAGCATCTTGCTCCAGATTTTTTGTGCAATGTCTTAATGGTTGCAAATTTTATCTTTGCAGGATTTAAAGCAATGTCTTATGAATTCTAAAATTCATAAGTTAGTGAGAACGTTTTTGGGAGTTGTGAAGGTCATTTTCGGGACCAATAAGCAGCTATCCTAATGACTTCCGTGGATATCTAGCAAAGGTCCATGGATATATGATTGGCATTTCAATTTAGATTGTGCGGTATGTGAGGCTAGGTAATCTTGAATGATCGATTTTGATGATATTTTGTTGTTTTAATCTGTTTGTTATGTTACATCTTAACACATGCCGTTCTTTTTAACTTTATTTAGATGAATCTTTGGAGTCTTAACAGGGCGGTAAGTTAAGGAGCGAATATTTGCAGGAAGGGTAGCGATGCATGATTTACTCCAGCATGACCAGATCTGAGACTTGAGAGATTCTCGAGTAAGACTTATAGGTCACCATATGTGCACACTCTTCATTCTTATTGACAACACCTTTTGACATGCTCCATTCACCTTATCCTAATTACAAGGGTTTTGCTGGTGGAACATACATCATGATATCACTTAACTCCAATTTTAACTTCTTGAACTTCATGTTCCAAAAGAGTAGTGCCGTAAAACTGAAAAGCTTAATGTGCTTTGTCTGCATTTCACGGTTCTGAGGCGGATACACTCTCAAAAAAATGGCAGGCATTAACAAACTTGTTCAATAGATCATATTACAACAAACAAAACATGTCTCTACGATTGTAGAGTAGGCCCGATGTATTGCGTTTTCAGTGATGTCCATGAGTGTTCTTTACTTACTGGGTTATTTTGTACTCTGACTCCATCAATCAAAGTTAATTTAAACTGTTTCCATCAAGAGATGCTACGTCTTGTTGAAGAAAGTATGTTGGAGCTGCCACTGTAGCACGACATACTTCTCAGAGCCTATGAATGTGAAATAGCCTATGAATGTTCAACCACTTTTCCAGACTCACTTTACCAATTATGAAGTTCAGTTTTTGCCTTGTAGACTATACATTTTAACAGTCGAGTGCTGGAAGTTAATTAATTCAGAGATATCCAGAGGCTATTGATTATGAGAATTAATATTTCATGTTCTCCTTCCCATGTACCATTGCCATATTTCAATGTAATAACATCAAGAAAGCGAGGATAATCCTTCAGCCAACTCTAATCACGTTTGGTTAAATAAAAACATTATTGTTTTATAAGCAAAACTTACTAAGGAATAATCATTACATATAATATTACTTCGTGATCATATTAGTCGAAATTAGGTATACCTACATCATTTCCAAATTGTAATGATTAACTATTCCAAATTATAGGGAAAAAAAATCATATTCAAACCATGTCAATTTGCCGCTTTATATGTTGTCCATTAACTGCTACAAAATATCCAAATAATTTACCATGTCAATATACCGAGGAAGATAGATACGATCAAATACCATTCCATTAAACTTGAAATACTAATCATTAGTTCGTATCAGACATTTTAAGTTGCTAGAAAAATTAGCTGAAATAATTATGTTTTAGTTACCATAGAAAATAGGGTAAAAAAAGTCATATTAGCATATTTAAACCAAGATTGTTTACCAGGTTGTGTACTGGTGATTAATCACTATAAAATGTCATGATAATTATGCGCTTAACATTACCATGTCAATATACTGAAGAAGATAGATGCGATCAAATACCAGTCTAATAAATGTGACCTATTAAACAGTAGTACATATCATATAGTTTAAGCTGTTACAGAGACCAAATAAAATTGCCATGTTTCAGCATCATGTCATAAAACAGTGTTGTCTTATCACCTTTAAAAATTATGTTGATGAACTATATTAGATAACTAGACATGGTTTGTAAACTTTTGAACCCACAAACATGTACTGATTTATGGATTTGGTTTTCACCAACAAACCATTAAAAAAAAATTATAATGGTTCAATTTTGGGGGCCTTGTGTGTGCTAAGTCCTTCAAATTAATTGGTGAAGGGTTATACTCGTTTGCAATTTTGTATAAGCACATGAATTGTTTGAGAACTTTGGTTGATAGCCCCTTATATGTAGAGAAATTGGACCCCATGTTTTTCTTAGAAGAATGAGTCACTGGTAGCGTCGGGTCACAAGACTAGAAACAACGGGACTGAGGATGAGGAAAAGTGTGGCAAATAATGTTGGTCACAAAATCTTATCCTAGTAGATTCTATTTCTTTTCAATGTTTAATGCTGGTGGTGGTTGGTACGACTATTAATTAATGGTATTGGCAATTCATTTTTTGGCATTGTTGCATGCGATGAGTATTGAGGCCAAAGGCCTCTTAAATGGTTTTGCAATGTTCAAATTTAAGGCTTGATCACAATCATCAACTAAACTCTATGCAATTCATACCATTTGTTACTCCATTATCTTCCCATTCTATTCCAACTTACACATTACATTATTTGAAAAAAAATGTCGGTCTAATATTTCGGCGTTTTTCGTTTTGTTTTTTTTTTTTTAAGTGAAAACTGCTGTTGATGACTATTGGTTTTTGGTGCTGTAAAATTGCCGAAAAAAGCTTCAAACACCAGAAACATCAGGCACGAATTTTTTTCGTCAAGAAATTCTGCCGGCAGAAAATTTTGGGGCGTGCGCCCAAGCTTGCGGCTGCCACCGTTCGCCAGGGCTTTCGCCCCAATATTTTCTGCCGGCAAGAATTACCTATTATGTATTCATTTCTAAGGTGAACTCAATCCTTCAGACGTGGCACTTATATTGCCTAGAAAACAACGTGGATAAATGACATTTCCCAAAAGGAATGATGTTTCCAGACTCATTTGCAAGTACACAGACTTAAGTGACATACATGTATGTATTTTACCACAGATAGAATTCGGGCTAAGTGTGATGAAGAAAGACGACTACACTAGATCTGTCTGAATTATCACTGCTATAGATGCCACTGCTCTGTCCTTTACTGAAGATTGAGAAAAGATTGAAGAAAACCCCCCCCATTCCCAATGCATAGTATAGAAGGAAACTCCACTCCCAAATATTTATAGGTGGGCCCTCAATAACTGAGGAGGGGTCTTCGGCTGATGTGAGGATGATATGATGACTACCTTAGTCTTGGCCAAGTTGACGTGCATATTAGTCATCTAGCAGACTGTATCCAGGGCATAAAGATGGCGTTGCATGTCCACTATATGTAAGCTAGGAGGTCCACATCATTAGCATACGTTAGCTGCATAATGATCTGGTGCATAAGATGAGCTCCATCGCCCGCATTGTTAACGAACCAGGTTCCCAACTAATCAATATAGAGCCCAAACAGTCTTGGAGAGAGAGGGCATCCCTGGCGGACCTTAACACTGGTATCGAATGGTTGGTTTGCCGACTGCAACCGTCCTGAACATGTCCCATACAGCCTGTACACTACCTTCTGCAAATCTATAGGAACTCCCAGCTGTCTCAATCTTGCCCATAGCTTTTCTCGAGGCACTGTGCCAAAGGCCTTGGCAAAGTCCATGAAGCAACAATAGAGATGCTGCCGGTGGTTCCTGCGGTCCATAACCAAGGTTCGCAACATGAAGATGTGATCAATGGTTGAGCATCGGGGCCTGAATCCTGCCTAGATGAGGGCCGCCACCTCTGCTCCCTCTGCCCAGCCTGTTAATTGCTATTTGATAATCTCGGATAGCAGTTCTACAAACACCGAACTCACCATGATTGTTCGGTAATTGGCTGGGCAGTGTAGGGACGCCGGCCTTGTAGATGGAAACCACTCTGCTCGTGGTCCATTGCGGCGGGAAACCTTCCTGTAATGCCCTATTGAACAAGGCCTTGCCCACTTGAGCAACTATGCCTACATACCGTCCAGGTAGGGCTTTACCATTGACAAGAAGCTGTAACCCTTCTCAACGTCTGTGATTTCCAGCACTGGGCCTTCTTGTGAGGGTAATGCTGCTTGTACACCCTGTTGCTCCCCATAGTATTGCCCCCACTGCTCGGGAGTGATGTTCCCTATGGGCTGTACGGGCTTTCTGAGCACTCTTCCCCAGAAGATTCTGGGATAACGGTCCAAGAGATAGAACATTTTCCTTTGATGCGTCGCAATAAGCCTTGTTTTCTTAGCTTTAAGGAAGAGGTGATACTGCCTCACTGTGTGTGGGTATAGAGCAGAGTCTGTGATCTGGCGAGGCCAGTGTTTGTGTCCCCGCACTCTAGAAGAAGACGTGTTGAGGATGTTGTCAGGTTTGGAAATATGGCAATTTGTTAGAAAAGAGCAAGATAGAGAGGGGCAGTGATGACCTAATCATCCTCTAGCTGCTTCTAAACTATAACAATTGTGGCGATTGTTTCCTATTTTTCCAACATTTCTATAGAAACGAATTTAGTAGAATTGGATGTTGTACCATAAAATTGAGGTTTTTACTGTAAAATGTCCATTAATTTGGCGAATTTACTATAATCGGGATGCAATATTATCAAATTTTGGCGATTTTATGAAGTTCTTTAGCGTACGCATCCTAGTAAACCATCGAATCCAGATTTTAAAAAATGGTAAAATATAGCAACTTTACGAAGTTTCACACCTTAAAGTCATCACTGGAGAGGGGTATGGCTATTAATTTAGAAGAAGACGAGATGGAGACGACTTGGGGCAAGTTATGGCAATATAGACCACTCAACAATTAGTTTAGAAGAAGGTAAGATGGAGACAACTTGAGTCAAGTTATGGCGGTTGGTATATATACTTAGCAAGTAGTTTAGAAGAAGATGAGATGGAGACAACTTGGGGCAGCAGTTGGTATATACCACTCAGCAAAAGTTATTTAGATTGTTCTAGCAAGTTAATGAGAAAACACTATTGACCATCAACATTCAAATGTTCGCCGGAGCCAAAAGCCGCTACGATAAATTTCTTGTAGCCATAATCCTATCAATGTGCTACTATGGTTTCATTATGTATATCTTGCATCAACGTGCTCTGTTTTTCTAAGCTTGGAAAGAACGTTATCCATTGTAAACTAATAAATACCATGAGCACGCAATTGTTACCTACACCCATCTTTCACCTCTCATTGCACATAGACCCACTTAACATCAATTCCAATACCCAATTGTCTACTACACTCCAAGTGCAACTGGGTTGACTACACAATAGATCTGCTACCTTTCCACAAAATCTTAAATCATCATAATTAGCAACTAATACCCTAAACCCTATGCAATCCCAAACCATCTATTACTCCATTATCTACCCATTCTATTCCAACTTGCACATTCCATTATTCATATTCAAACCAATCTCGACATTTGGCAATGGACACAATTATATTGATAGCTCTTTATTTTACCTACAATCTCCATTACATCGGCCCCTGCCCACATTGCCACACACCGTTTCTAATCCGTAATCATCACTTGCCTGGGATTACTGTATTTTTCTGTATGTTTTTTAAGGTGGAATTTCACCTCCACCAAGATTTCCTTGGCCAGATTTTTTTTTTTTGACAGATTTTCAACTCAAATTACATTTTAACACAGATTACATTTCCACTCAGATTACATTGTATACATTAAAACTTCTAGAATTCCATAATTCCAGATTCCATTTCAAGTCGTTAAGGCGACAAAGTCGTTTAACGACAAGCTACTAATAGCGGTTCAAAACGCATGAGATGAGCATGCGGGATTCAAAGCTTTATTTTGCGAGATCTGTCACCGCATGTGGATGTTGTTACATCCCCCCGCAAAATATGGTAAGAACCCAAAGATCCGACATGCATGTATGGCAATAGTCTTCTTGCTATTTCTAAACACCTACATATTTCTCAAACCCTAAACTGTAAAAATATTTGATTTGTATTAACTCCAGGCGATAAATCTAGCGAAAGAAGACTCCAAGAGATAAATCCAGCAACAAAATCTTCCAAAGAAGACTGTAGGCGAGAAATCTAGCAAAAAAACTCCTCAAGAAGATTTCAGCAGATGCATGCAGCAAAAAACACTTCAAGTTTAGGAGACGAAGCCTCCAGGCGACGAATCATGCAAAAAATCTTGCAAAGAAGACGCTAGGCGACGACTCGGCACCACCTGCATTTACCTAATCCTTCAAAATGCATTGCCAAAGTAGTCTCCAAAGCCCTAAAATACCTGCGCACACAAACAAAAAAGATCATTAAGGCATGAGAACGTAAGAAAAATTAAAAAACTCGACAAATCCATGCATTACCATGGGAGCCTCCCTTAGACATTATTCCAGCTCAAAAATGAGCGATGGCGCCGGAGATCGCCATGTTGAAGCTTGGAAACGAGAAACAAGACTTTGGGAAAGAAAAGGATTTTTTCCACGTCCAGAAATTTGGTTTTTAAGTATACCGCCACGTCATCGCGGAAATTTTTACATAAACGTAATCCCGGCAAGTGATGATTACGTTTGTTAATTTCCGGCGGATTCCGCAGAAAAACATTGAGGCGGGCCGCTAGCCGGGCGGCGCGACTCGCCCTTCGTCGCGCGCCTCGGCTAAGCGGGCGCCACCTCATGTTTTCCGGCGGAATCCCTCCCCGCCGGAAATTATCTAATACTTAACTATTAAGACATTACCTTACTTTGAAGGAACCGCCCTTAGGAGCCCATCAACCCTTAGAGTCTCAAAGCATTGCCTTCGTCGTAAAAAGGACTTCGAATTTAAAACTTCAAACACTTCTTCTGTAAATGATATTCCAAGACTCATTTGCGAGTAGACAGACACAGTTAAGTGGCACTGAATCTGTCTGAATCACTCTGGATCTGTCTGATCATTCTGGCTAAGTGTGATGAAGAAGGGCGACACTAGATCTGTCTGAATTATCACTGCTATAGATGCCACTGCTCTCTCCTTTAAATCCTGAAGATTGAGAAAAGATTGGAGACGAAAGTACTTGGTGATCACCAAAGGTCACGGTTGGTTTTGAAATGGGCAGATCTGGAAGAACAGCTCCATAGTTAAGTATCTGGCAGCATTCTTTCATGCTAGGCCTCCGATCTGCATCTGGGTGGCTGCAAATCAACCCCAAACACAAAACTACACGCATTTCATCTTGATTATATTCCGAATTAAGTCTGGGATCCGCAACTCCAAGCAAAGCATCCATGGCATGGGCCTGCCAAACCCAATCCAACAGAAATTGGTATTCTTGGGTCTCTGAAGCAGAACCAAGAACAGATTTTCCACAAGCTATCTCCAGAAGAAGAACCCCAAAACTGTAGATATCAGACTTCTCGTTCGCTCTGCCCATGTAGGCTAATTCCGGTGCAATGTAACCCCTGGTACCTGCCTGTGTCATGGTCTGTTGTGTTTTATTGTCTTCCATTAGCTTTGAGAGCCCAAAATCACCTAAACGAGCACAGAATTTACCATCTAGAAGCACATTTGCAGCTTTGATATCTCTGTGCACTATCCTCTGCTCCCATCCACAGTGCAAGAACAATAATCCCTCTGCTATTCCCTTTACTATTTCATATCTTTGACTCCATGACAACAATCTTTCTCTTGAAAACAGATGTTGATCCAGACTCCCATTTGGCATGTAATCATAAACCAAAATCAATTTTTCCTGGTCGTAGCACCAACCTCTCAAGCCCACCAGATTCTTGTGCTTTAGGCGCCCTATTACAGAGAGTTCTGCCAGGAATTGATGTAGTCCTTCTACAGCCATGACCTTAACAGCTACCATGGATCCATCACTCGGCAACATCCCTTTATAAACACTTCCATATCCTCCCTTTCCAAGTATCTCGCTCTTGCTAAACCGTTTGGTGGATAGACTTAGATCTGCGTAGCTATATCTTGGAACAGGAATTTCTGGCATTTGTGGCACATTATCATCATGTTTTTTCCTTATTTGGGCCCTCTTGATGCAGACCAAGCAAGCAATTAAGGCACAGGCAGCAGGTATGGTAATGGCAAACGCAATGATAAGAGTGCGTCGAGTATTCTTACTGGAATTTGAAGGAATTTGAAGTTGGGCAATATTAAAGCTCCAATAAGAAACTGTATGTAATTCTCCTGCAGAACCGGTAGTTGCAGACAACCCAACATACATGGAATCATTATTTTTAAACAATGTAAACAGATCTACATGATAAGAAACAATAGCTGCAGAAGGACGAGAATTGCTTTGTTGGGTGATTCTCAATTCAAGGAGTTGAGTCTGTGCATCATAATCGATCCATGCCCTTTGCTTCCCATCTGTAAGATTTCGATAGCACGTGTGGTTGACAGAATGCATACTAGTATTCAAATCTATCCCAACATGGAAAGAAGAATGATTACTGGTACACTCAGAACCACAATCTTGTATGTTGGCGTCTGTGTTATACAGATTAAGGTAAGTATCAAACTCCACTGCAACGAAGGGGTTATCGACAGTATTGGATATTAAAGTATTGTAAGCAAGAGATGACTTGGCAATTTGAGTTTACGTTGATTTAGTTAAACCACCTTTTGCTGATCTCCTTTTGGAACGGAGCTATTTCTGGAATTAGGTATGGCGGTTGCATGTTGCTTAATGCAGCACCGTCATCTCATGTATAAAGGAGGCACTTTGATAATAGAAGAGCTGCTTTTGTTGTGCAATGCTTTTCGTGTTCTATTATGGTATCAGAGCAGGTCGATTACCTTAGTGCTGTGTGAATCGCTGCTACTGCTGTGTGCATAACGAAATGGGCAAGATTGAAAAGCTGTCCCACAGTAATGCATTCTATTGGTTCATCAAGGTCAGGGGAAAGTTGGCTGAGAAGGGATTATGGCATATAATCTCTGGAGACGAGCCAAGACCAGTGCCCGTCTCACATCCTCAGAAAAGCCAAGCTCCAACAGCTGCTCAAATAGTGAAAGGAGGAACTTCACTACAGATTGAGAGCAAGGGTGAACTAGTAGCAACAGATGTAGGTCTCAAAGGGAGTGAGGCTGACAAGCAAGCACTGTTGAAATGGATGCAGCGAGATTGGGAAGCTCGAAACAAGATCATGAAGTATCTTGATGACACTCAAATTGCCCAGGTTGAAGCTGCAGATAGTGCAAAACATGCATGGGAGCAGCTTGTGCTCACTTACAAGAAGAAGCATTTTTCGCAGCAGGCTAATCTCTATTCTATCATCTTCACCACTAAGATGAAAGAATGTGCATCTGCAGAAGAGTTTATCTCCAGAATAAAGGCTGCAGCACTGCAACTTCGAGGCATGGAGAAGGGAATTGATAATGATCTGGTAGTTGGGGCCATGTTGCTTGGTTTACCAGCCAGTTATAATAATGTCAAGAATCTTATTGGTTCATGTGAACATGTAGAGCTGGAGTGGGCCTGTCAACAGATACTAATGGAGGAAACAAACCAACTAGGATCCAAGAAAGGGGGAAACAAAGAAGGGCAAGCACTCTTAGGAAGACAAGACGGTGGAGAAACTAGGAAGTGCTTT
The DNA here is from genome assembly GCA_021234155.1 of Isoetes taiwanensis. NCBI lineage: Eukaryota > Viridiplantae > Streptophyta > Lycopodiopsida > Isoetales > Isoetaceae > Isoetes > Isoetes taiwanensis. The sequence continues at coordinate 141,940 of JAJEKV010000538.1, forward strand.
AACTGTGGTAAACATGGACACTTGGCTAAAGACTGCCCAGAGCCTGACAGAAGGAGAAGAAAAACCAAAGCAAATGAGAAGGAGGAAGTAAAGAAAAAGAAGACTCATGCCCAAAGTCACAAAGCCTCAAAGGCAAGTGACATAGAGGATTCTGATCAAAGCTGCAGCAGTGACTCATTTGTATCCGTGGCCAGAGCCTTTGTGGCTATCTCACAAAGAAAGCCCTCAGTTAGAAATAAGGTGTCAGGTACTCTTGAAAGCATTTGGTATTATCTGAAACATGTCATATGTTTGATAAGCACTGTCATACGTTCCATAGTCCTTGCAACTATGGATAGAGCTGAAGCTTGCTGCAGTCCAGAAGTGCTTTCCATGGGTTTGCTTGCTGAAATGGGACAAGGAACCTGGTACTTAGACTCAGGTGCCAGTGATCATATGACTGGCAACAAGAAACTGTTCGGTCAATTGGAGCTGCTTGCTGGGAACAAGCAAGTCAAAATCGGTAAAGGGAAGTTGAATATTCGAGGTGTCGGTGTTGTGGTTCTAAAGCTACCAATAGGAAATGTACAGCTCAAGAACACCTTGTTTGTGCCGGATCTAGAGGCAAACCTTATTTCTATTTCAAAGATGGATGATGCTGATCTATTTGCTACTTTTGGCAATAGACAATGCGTAGTGAGTGACAAGCAACACCATGTACTGGCTAAAGGAGAACGAGATGGAGGCTTGTACAAACTGAGCTGGTACACGAAACAGTCCGCTGCATTAAGTGTTGCCTCAACAAATGAGCACCAAATTTGGCACGAGAGACTAGGACATGCAAATTTTCAGTTCTTAAAGAAAATGAGGGAGCAAAAATTTGTGCATGGTCTGCCAAAGATCCAGGCACCTTCAGGAGTTTGTGAGGGCTGCGTTTTGGGAAAACTCAGCAGAAAGCCATACCACAAAAACAAGGGCACTCGTGCAAATCAACCCCTCGAACTTGTTCACATGGATCTATGGGGTCCAGCTCGTGTCACGTCTATTGGTGGCTCAAGGTACTTTCTGTTGCTCATTGATGATTTTTCCAGGAAAAACTGGGTGTACTTTATGGCATTCAAATCAGACTCCTTTGAGTATTTTAAAAAGTGGAAATTGCTGGTTGAAAACTTCACTAACAAGACTGTTAAGACATTAAGAACAGATCAGGGAGGCGAATTCACAAGTGATGAGTTTTCTGAATTCCTAACGAGCTTTGGCATACGTCATGAGACGTCAGTCGCCCATGAACACCAGCAGAATGGTGTTGTGGAGCGCAAAAACAGAACCGTGCTTGATTGTGCAAGGTCCATGCTGCTGTCAAAAGGAATTGATCATAAGTTTTGGGCAGAGGCCATTCACACTGCTGTTTACATTCTTAATAGGGTTCCCACTAAAGCTCTCCCTGATGGAGTACCGGAAACCATTTGGACTGGTCACAAGCCTACTGTTAAAGACTTCAAAATCTTTGGGTGCACAGCTTATGCACATGTATCCAAAGAAGAACGGAGGGGAGGCAAAACATCTGCCAGAGCAGTCCCTTGCATGTTTGTAGGATATGGAGACACCACCAAAGGCTACAAACTATATGTTCCTGCCACAAGGAGAATGATGATTCGAAGAAGTGTTGTTTTTAATGAACAAGACTTTAGCATTGGCCAGCTCCAGAACCCGCCTGAATTTGATCCATTTGATCAAGGGCCTGCTGAAAACACTGTAGACTCCAGTGGCTCTGACAGCGACAATGAAGTGGACATCTCAAATACTCTAAGTGATGATCTTCATGTCCCTTCAGAACCAGAATCTGGAGGTGAGGAGGGAGATACTGAAGGGGATGTTGAGGAAGCTGTGTCCTTGGAGCCGAGGAGATCTTCCAGGCCTAAAAGGCCTACTGAAAGAATGCTGGACTATCTCAACAGCAGGAGTCAAAAGGGAGCAGCATATCTGGCCCTGCATAGTAATGCTTCTGAGGAAGAACCCAGCTCGTACATGGAGGCCATGAAAAGCTCGGACAAACACTTGTGGCTGCAAGCCATGGAGGAGGAGTACGCATCCCTGATTGACAATCACACTTGGGATCTTTGCGATCTGCCAACTGGAAGGCGAGCAATAACTTGTAAGTGGATCTACAAGTTAAAATTTGATGAGAATAATGTGATTACTAGGTACAAAGCTCGATTGGTTGCTAGGGGCTGCTCGCAAACTGCAGGTGTTGACTACCATGAAACGTTTGCCCCTGTTGCTCGTCTTACCTCTGTTCGTGTTGTGCTGGCATTGGCTGCATCTCTTGATTTAGATTTGCAACAAATGGATGTGAAGTCCGCCTTCTTGCATGGGGTCATTGACGAGGAAGTCTATTTGAAGCAACCACCAGGCTTTGTTAAACCAGACAGTGCTGCCAAGGTTTGCAAACTGAACAAAGCCATATATGGCTTACGACAGTCTCCTAGGCTGTGGTATAAAACCATACATGCCTTCTTCACTGCCCAAGGGTTTGAGCGCAGTGATGCAGATTGGAACATCTACTCCAAGCGTGTCGGAGCAGAGATCATAATTGTGGTGCTCTATGTAGATGACCTTATCTTGGCATCTAATTCAAAGTTACTCATGGCTCAGACCAAGAACTCCCTCACACAAAGGTTCCATATGACTGATTTGGGGCCTTTGAAGTACTTTTTGGGCATGCAAGTTCTCACGAGACAGGCGGAGGCACTATTATTCTCCATCGAATAAAAGGTCGTTCAATCACCGCTTGCTTTCGGCGCAACATGACTAATCCTCGGGGGGTAAGTACACCTGCTGTTTCCAATCATTTGACCTTTGATATGTGTCCCAGCACTGCTGAAGAAAAGACTCAAATGCAAGACATCCCGTATCGAAGTATTGTTGGTTCCCTCATGCACATCATGGTGTGTAGCAGGCCTGATATTGCGGGAAAGTGTTATAAGCGTTAGTCGGGTTCATGGAGAATCCGGGGTTAGCACATTGGCAGGGTGTGAAAAGGCTCCTTCGCTACCTGCATACCACTTCTAACCTTGGAATTTTGTATCAGAAAACAGATGCCTCTCCTATTCTCCAAGGATATGTGGATGCTTGGACGTGAGGGGACACCATACTCGAGAAAATCCAGACCGTGGGCTTCGTTTCAAAGCCGCAGGGGGGAGTAGTGTTGGAGCAGAAAGCGAGAAAGGCAACCATAGTTAGCTCATGTGAATCGAGTATATGGCAATTTGTGCGGCTTGTAAAGAAGCCATATGGCTAAGGAGGCTCCCGAAATCCCTTTGGTGCGAGAACAAGCAACCCCTCATGTGCTCATGAATGATAATAAAGGCTGATCGACTTAGTGAAGAATCCTAGTAATTGGTCTAAGGCCAAACATATTGAGACTCAATATCACTTCACACGCGAGAAGGTGGAACAAGGAAAAATTGCTATACAACATCTAGGTACGCAATTCATGACTGCAGATGCTCTAACTAAACCTCTGGGCAGGAAAAGACATGCTGAATGTCTTGAAGAAATGGGAATGGTAAAAATATGAGCAGGTACTAGTCAGTTACAATTCTGAATTTCTGAGGCATGCTTACAGTCTGTAGGAGATGAAGATTCTGTTTTAGTGTGGCAATTTATTTCTGTTCATGTAGATCAGCACTATGAACTTAGAATTGCAGTTGTTTTGTTAAGTAATGCTCAAGTCACTCTTGAGGGGGAGTATTGGATATTAAAGTATTGTAAGCAAGAGATGACTTGGCAATTTGAGTTTACGTTGATTTAGTTAAACCACCTTTTGCTGATCTCCTTTTGGAACGGAGCTATTTCTGGAATTAGGTATGGCGGTTGCATGTTGCTTAATGCAGCACCGTCATCTCATGTATAAAGGAGGCACTTTGATAATAGAAGAGCTGCTTTTGTTGTGCAATGCTTTTCGTGTTCTATTTAGGCCAAACGATCCGCCTCCGATCGAATGTGTCGGATCAGATTGGACGAAGAAAGCCATGCCATCGCCAGGGCAAAGACTGGCATTGGTGGTGATAAGAAAGTCGATGACTGTAGAGAAGGATGCTGCAGCGGTTGCATTCTTAAATCTAAAGGGCTGCTTGTAATAAACCTTGCCTAGACTGTAAGTTGTGTCTTTACCATTCTTGTTGGTTGTAAGATCGACAGAATCGGTGTTGACAGTTACGTCCCCAAGGCGGACGCAGGAGACATTTGCATCATTGAAGGGATCAAAGGTGAAATTGGCAGAGGCCAAGGAGAGAAAGAAGAGCAGGAGAATGATAAGATAGGCCATAAAGGAGGGCATTGCTATGCCCAACGGAGCAGTTCTTCACTCTGCTGCGCCCCTTCCTCCAACAATCTCGTAAATATCCATCCTAGAAGTTTCAAAAGGAGTATTTCATGGAAGTTTCAAAGCATTAATTTTGATGAATAAAAATTTTGTGGAATTTTTATCGCCAGCTTGCCTTGAAATTTTCTGCGAGCTCAGTCAGCATACCTTTTTCCTCCTATCGGAAAATTTCCTGTAGTTTTCTCACTCAATCGGAAATTATAATTTTGAATTGGATAGTTCCTGCAAACAAAATTTAGTAACCAATTCCCATTTTCCCAAGAAAAAAAAAAAATTTAAAGTACACTATAATCAATTATTGCCGCTATTCACCAAGTACTCAAAAATGGCGGTAGGAAATCAAACAATAAGATACAATAACGAGAATAAATTACTGGATGCAAGAAAGCAAGAATTAACATAGAGGAAAGGGAGAAAGTGAGGCATAATAAATTATTTGGAAGTAGATGGGCTTATTGGGACCTCAGCACAATAGAGATAACTTACATCACACCACAGATGTGGATTACTTCGAAAAGGATGGGAACATATATAATCATTATCAGTATTTTCATATTTCAATGGGTTCTAAAAATGCAGTAAATGTTTCCAAGACAAAATACAAAAAGGGGATAAAAAGAATACAGAAAAAGGGATTAGCCTTGAGACAGTAATAGGACGATTGATCTTGTACTATAGTTGTGTAGCTTTAAAGTGACGAGTTTTGCTTTTCATGAAGCTTGCTAGGCGACCTGTGTGCGTCGATAGCTTATAAGCCAAATCCATTTGTCTTAATTTCGTGTCTCCATCTCCATTTTCATAGTTTTTTTTTTTTTTTTGAAGAACTATGTCATCAATATATTAAAAGAATGGTAATGTTACAAAGCAAGTGAGGAGGAAGGAGAACTGCCCCAAAGAGACAGCGATACCTCGACACTCCACAACAACCTCACAGAAAAACTGCAACTCTACTGCTGTACAAACTGACCATCACCATCTACAACACCCAAGAAGTCCCGCCAAATGGCAAACTTCCGCTCTACTAATCCCGGGAACACCAGAAAGCTTTGAAATAGCTTGTATCTGAGTTGAAATAGCTTGCATCTCCATTTTCATAGTTTTTTAATACTACTGGAGTTCCAGTTCTGTGGGTTTCTTGCTGTGAAGGGGCCTAAAATGGTCGGAAGAAGAAATATTCTCTCTGTCTAATTCTGCAAACACTTGGCATGCATGAGCTGTTTTTTTTTTGTGTGTGTGTTTTGTAATACTGGAGATAATGCTCTACAATGCATTCATAACATTGTTTGGTTAATCAGACAGATCGAGGGCAACATGCCCTCAGAATGGCATTCAGAACACGCATTCAGAACGACATCAAGAAACCAGAGAAATGGAGCAGATGTCAAAACGAACCCAATGAAGTAAATTTGTCACAAGGAAGTTGGAAAGAGAGAAATTTCACGAGAAGATCTCCGAACCTTGTTCTCGATGCTACCACGATTTTAACCGGTTCCTCGACTACTTCGATCCCTAGCCGTTAGATTGAAATCAATTATTAGTAACTTGGCTCATATTCTACTTTGTTTATCTTGATAAACCATCCGCTTGGCTGTTTATCTTGATAAACCATCGCCAAGCATCTCATTCTATCAAATATTTGCCAAACAAGCATCAAATAAGAAAGGCGAGCTCGACAAAGCCGTCTTGAAGGCTTTGCTTAAATTGGAGCTCGGCCTTGCACTATCATGACAAAACAAAATTAAGGTAGAGCATGTTGCAAAGGCTGCCATCATTTGTAGATTCTTGTAAGCTCCAAAATCGCCCATGAGATCATCAAACCTCGTAGCCCATTTTCGACCAAACCCATCTACTAAAGCCGAAGCTCGAGGCAGGAATGCTTTTGAAGGAATACTTTATTCCATTCGGACCGCATTTTATGTCGTTGACCTTTTGAATGGACTTTGTTTGTGCAGGGTGGGCCATGGTAGCGCTTTGATTTTGTTTGGTCATGATAGCAAAAACCTTGTCAAAAACAAGGTTCTAACACCATGACGATTCTTGTTGGTCTTGGAGCTTAGCCTTGCGGTCTTGAAGGCTGCTTAAATCATTGCTTGAATCTTAAATCTTTCTTTGCTTAAATCTTGAATCCGCCACCCAAACCCGAAGCTTCGATGCAGATTTTCTTTGTTGGTACGCTAAAGCGGGTCTGGGACATCGCTTAGGTTAAAGGGGTTAAACCCCCTTTCTCGCCCATTACGGCAAAAATTAATGGGCTCGCCCCTCCGGGCTCGCTCATTTATTTGCCGTAATGGGCTCTAAAGGGGGTTTAACCCCTTCTTAACGAACCTCCTGCTCATCTGATACTCTGATAACTCATCAATCATGCTGGAGACACGCTATTACAGAGAATCATTGGAGAAGAAAAATGAGCTTTTTGTTTCCAACAAAGTTTAAAATGAAACGCACTTATTTGCTCCAAACGCACTTTAAAAGGAATCTTTGAAAGATTCCCTATAATTCCCTCAAAAAGGTCCCTTTTCGAGGTAAATTTGTGACAAGTGTGACAATTTGAATATTTTAGGTACTACTTTTGAGGGGCTAATTCAACTTAGCTTCCATGCAAAATTGTTTGGTACCCCTTTTTAGCCCCGTAGCATTAGGGCGGATTTGGGGTCTGAAAATGGCCCTTATCTTGGGTTAAAGATTTCCACGTCCGGTTCGCGGGGACCAATCAGGTTTTCGCCTTTTACGAGAAAGTCGGTATTACTTGGCGGGTAGAAGGATGAGCGGGGCTTACTTGGCATCCACATGGCGTATTTTCATAGGGGATGCTGGCGGCTTTTATTGCAACCATTTTAATGGCCCGTATTTTTCGAGTCGCCACGCCGCCCAAAATAATGGTGACTTTGACCTGACATCTTGTCGGCGTCACCAACTCCCTTGTCAAATTTTGGCGCCAAACTTGTCTTGTCACTCCGGGCCTCTCGTGCATCCTCTCGCCTTCACTCCTCATCGCAATCCATGTCTCCTGTAATTTACGTGTTCTTAACCATCATCCAATTAAATTGGGATTATGTCAACTCAAAATCACGCCAAACTGCTATTGTCTTCTAGGGGTTTTGTTTTTAATCTTTTTTTTTTTGGACTTCAAAAATAACATGAGGTTGCGATTCACGTGTGACTTTTCATATGCAATTGAAATATGCGAAATGAAGAGCAAGTTGCTAACATAGATGAGACAAATATTGCTTGCTTTCGATAGATGATAATATTAGGTTTGATAATAACAAATTGCATTATTTGCGAGGCAATTCCGGACTTCGAAATTATCGATACATGGCACAAACATCATAAAAAAATATCATATATTCCAATAAAACATTAAGGGATCAATCCATGTTTTTCCGTATTTAACAAGGTGTGGTTCCATGTCGGCCGTTCTATCGGTTAAGTGCAATCTAACACTTCACCCACCGTCATCCCCATAGCCAAATTATGCATAATAGACACAAACTTCACCCGAGAAAATCATCCGTCCCAATGTTTTTGGATCGTAAGATGGTGGATTCAGGCCTGTGTTTGATTGTAGAAGCATTTGAGAGCATCATCATCCACTATGATTATATCATCCTTATTCTCGATACCAAGTTAGTCCATCATGTTACTCAAGTGTTTGATGAAGATAGGCTTGCCTGTTGGATCCTTAGGATTAGTGAACTTCACACATTTGTTACGATCCCAAAGGGTCAACCAATTTCTACGCATTTCCCCGGTGCCTCCAAAGTATCCTTGATGTTCCTTAGTTCCATGGATGACCAAATACCAACTTCGAAATAACACGAATGCCTCGTCTAGCATCTCCTTCAAGTGCGGCAGCGGATAGATCCACTTGGTGTTTGATTCTCTTGGTGTCACGATGAAACCTGTTCTCTAGCCACTTTATTTTTCGGAAAAGTCTTGTAAAGGACTCCGTTTAGGTCGAACACCACAACCTTCTTAGAAATAATGGAAGCTGGAAACATCAAACATGTATCCGGTCGACAAGAATCGATAACACAAACAATACAAACGCCAAGCGTGATTTGAAATAGTCATAACCAAATCGCAAGGCTTCGGCGTGATTTAGTTTGACAACAAAAATAATCAAAGCACGCTTGGCGATTTAATTCAAAGGTAATACAAATTAAATCGCAGCGTGGCTATTTAAATGGAGCAAGGCCATACCTATCATCTTCGGTTTATTTGCCGTCTTCGGCGTCATTCTCCCCTCCGCCACCCTTAATCTTCGTCTTCTTCTTTCTCTTTGTTAGAATTGTTATTTTCTATTAGTTCCATTTGCGTCCTTTCTGGCCCGACATTATTTTACTATTGATTTGGCAAACACCTTGTGAATCACTAGAGCAGCCGCCGTTGCCTTCATTTTCGGTTCCTGTCAATTATTTCATTGTTAACCTGTGAATCTATTCTATTGTTGCTTGCATCACCATAATGTGGGCAAGGATATTCCCTAAGTTAGCGCCATCCGCGTACTTTGAGCAAGCGGTTTAGGCTATTTGTTCATTCTTGCTTTCCTTATCGGTAGTAGATTACTAGTTCCCTCTCAAGGAACAGCGTCCACTTCGAATTGGACAAGTCTACGAGACTTTTGATTGCTGATGATTTCAGGTTGCCATAAGGGCCTTTAGGAGACTTGGCAAGCACATGCATGAGGAATGGTTCAAGAAAGTCTTTGGCCTGCTCATCACTCACAAAGCGGTGACATCTTCTTGCACCCATAAGAGCCTCTCGGGCAATATAACCTCAACATGAAGCTCCAAGCAGGTTGTATCAATTGGAGCAAATGCCTCGGCAGGTAAGCAGACCATAGCGCGGAAATCCCATTTTTTATTTAAGGGGCCCTTCTCCTTAGTTTGTAGCTTTCGTGCTTGATTTCCCCACTTAGGAGGGGGTCCCGATCCTCATCCTCTTTCGACTCATCATTACAGTCCGATCCCGATCCGTATGAAAGAATATAGTTCTTAAGTACGGATCATCTAGAAGAAAACATTCCCATGCACCGCCTATTGTCACCCTTGGCCTTAGCAATATCATATTCCTCGTCCCAAACATGGATATCATAATAAAGATCACATGTGCCATCTTCCGTTCATTCGACTCATTATCCTTAACATCATATATTAGGCATCCCTCCCTAATAACTTTGAGGCACTCCGGATCATGAAGCAGCAGATAGTGCATGCAGTTGTGACTCACGAAGGACAAACGATGACAATAGTGAAGGACCTCTCGGTTGTCAATCCTATCACGGTGGTAAAAGCTCTTGTAGTCCTTCCGGTTCATGCCCATATCTCCTCTCCCACCTATTTGTCCAACACAAAGAGTGATATATTTTTAAGGCGGAAGTTGAATCGGCAAGAGACCTTTGTACCCAATGGGACTGAATCTTTTGGGCCGATGTGTAGTCTTCTCCGGTAATCTTCTTCACAAGGGCCACTTTTCTTCTCAACTCCAGCGATACCTTGGGGGTAGAGTCTCCTTATGTTTTGTATTTTTTAGCCTTTCAATTCTTTAGGAAGTCCTTTGACCGAATACAAACTTGATGTCATCATTCACGACCTTTGTATTTGTCCAACCAATCCAATTTCAGATAATGCCACATCCCCGATAGCCTTTGTAACTCATCTCCTACTGGTGACTTCATTATGCATTACATCCTTTACATGACTGCGGCACTCAGCGAAAGGACATCCTATCCTTGGTGAAAGCACCCTTCTTGTATAAGACTTCCTTCTTTAGCAGCGGTCTAAAACCCAAATGGTCGATCGTCCTAGCCCACGAGTCTTTCTCATCTCTGTCACATTCAAGTCAAAGATGCTTACATCAGCGGGAGGCACCCTACCCATAGTATCGGCGGCTTCCCTTGTGCATAAAGCGTCCCTGAATTCATTCCACTTGAGCCATCTTTGCCTCCTTACAAAACACAATCTTATCACGAAGTCTGTTGGTCGACACTACGGATGAGCTTTGGAAGGATGCAATGTCATCACCACCTTTTTTCTTTGATTTTCTTGCAGTCTTCTTCTTCTCAGTATAATTTGCTGCGGCGAGTCCGCTCCGGCCTTGAATGCCTCAGACTTTGACCATACATGCGGTGGGCAATGGGCAACCATATTCCACCCTTTGTTGGCGTGGCGCTAGATTGTTCAACGTATGGACCGCAATAAATGGAGACATTGAATGATATCATAGAATAGAAAAGCCGGGCGCGATTTGAATAGAATTGATGAAGAGAAAAATCGCTGGCGTGAAAATGAATAAAGTTACTAATGCAATTCGCCCGGCGTGCTTTTCAAATCAAACCAATTCACGCCCGGCGTGTTTTCAAATCAATTGGTTGACTTGAAAATTGCGCTGGCGTCATTGATATTTCAAAACAGCTTTGGCGTGAATTGGTTTGATTTGAAAGCTGCGCTTTGGCGTGAATACAATTTATGAAACCAGGTTAATTACCTTTGTATAGAAATGTCTTCCCCATTTCATTCAAAGTTGCACTAATCTCGACCAAATCTGCGGGTGAAGTATTGGCATCCAAGATCGACACCTCCTATACGCATAGTGATTGTAGAACACTTTTTGGCTGTTTGTTGTTACTTTTGCGATGATGGCCTTTTTGTGCCTCAGCGGAATCTTGCCCGTCGATGATGACATATTTAATATCATCACTTGATAATAGCTCGGGCCGTTAGTCCACCACGGCCGAACTTTAGAGATCATATCCCAAGGTAGCACATCCTTTGGCATAGGCATTTGACTGGATTACTAATCATGCTCACGAACAATCTCCATGGCATGTCTTTGGATCATATCTCTGCTAACATAAATGGAGCTTGGTGAACGGATGAGGGACTTCACATGGATCATAAAAGTTTCCTTAAGACCCAATGGATAATGGTCACGGTACTTATTAAACTTGTTCATGGCCTCTAGGCTGCGCCACTCTGTCTGTTCATTCTCAAAAGCGAAGCCTCCATGCCTTCCGACAATGCGGGTTGAACATTCTTCCCTAGATCTAGGACCCTTTTAGAAGCTTTCAAGTCAGCTAATTCCTAGCTTCTTTGCAAATAGTGACTTGGTGCCGGTTTAGTGAACATGCCTCACGCATAATTTGTAACCCCTTAGCAAATAGATATTGGGCATGCTTGCTACATTGATTGGCCAACCATACTTAAAACATGTCTCACGGATTCACATGTCTTCATGAGCGTATCCTTGTATCTGTAGCTCACGATTGAGTAAGTGCGGCGGATCTTTCTTACCTTACATGTAATCTCAAGAGCAATTTGGGTTGGTGTGTCATCCTCTTCCTCACAAGAGATTAGGATCCCTTGTTTTGGCCATCTTATGCCGCTTCCTTTTTCCTCGAGAAGAGTTAAGTCGAGCTTGCCATTTGTCTTGGCAAGGTCCAGCGTACCACTCGGCACCCTCGTCCATTTCCTCTTGAGCAGGCGGGGGTCGATGGTTGCTATAGAATCGGCCCTTCATCATCTAAGGTGAGATCATATAGTGCGCATGCAGATTAGATACGCCCTTGCTTTCTTGGCGGATTAGAACCAGTTAGTAGGGGTTTCTTCCTCTTGAGCAGCGCAAATGAAGATGAGCACTTTTTAGAGTACTTTTGAGAACAAGAGATCCGCGGCAGCGTGCTGTTTTAAACCCTAAATTAGTACAAATGCGGCGTGTTGGTATCTCTATTATTGACCATGCTATGTCGTTAATTTGAAACTAAATTATTTTTGCATCCACATTTTTTAAGCTACATACCCTTCATGAATCCATATTTCACACTATTTAACCTCATTGAACATTTGCTATCTCCAAGCTGTCTAACACACGCTATATTCTATATATAAAGCGAGCAAAATTATGTTCTCTGAGCGGACAATCGAGCATTAAGCGATGTTAATACTTAAAATTCATGCAAGCATAATAACTCAAACTCATGCAAAGCATATTATCGAAGGCAAGGAAATATCTCAAATTCATGCAAGCATAATACTCTCTCCACGATTATTGTGATACGTAGCCAATTAAATACCTTGAATAGGGTTACATTGTATTACGTATTGATCCAGCGTCTCACGAAAC
>JAJEKV010000539.1:0-153892 GCA_021234155.1 Isoetes taiwanensis
TATGGAATGCGTCAATTCAACGTAAAGAATGAGTACTTAACTCCGTGGCAAAAGCCTTAACATTCATTGTTAACATCTCCAAATGCATTCACTTGGGAAATTGCCAGTTTTACGTGACTGCAATGGAATGACAGATTGGTTGTAATTGTGCGAATTCTCCCCTTCAAAGCTGCCATCACAGATATATGAAGTGGGCCGATCAGGAATCTCGGGATTTCATCATCGCCTTCTAACGTCCTAAGAACATGGCCCATGCTTGGTCTGTACCCAACAACCACATGAGCACATAAAATACCAACCAATACAAACCTTCCCATGACACTGCGAGGACCACTTTCTCGAATAGACTCATCAACAATTTCTTTGACATTTCCCTCCTTAGCTAGGTTCCAAGCCAAGTATACAATATGAAAATGCCTAGAGTTTTCAGATGATAGATCCAAAGCTTTTCTTCTGCTCATAAGCTCTAATAAAACTATGCCAAAGCTGTAAACGTCTATCTTTTCAGTCAACTGGCCATACAAAGCATATTCAACAGCTATGTACACAGGGGTGCCTGCTACTCTTGTTGTCATATGAGTCATTCCTTCTGGAGTCACCTTTGCCAAACCAAAATCTGCTACTCGTGCATTGAACTCACTATCCAAAAGTATGTTGCTAGGTTTAATATCCCTGTGGATTATGGCAGGATGAATCTCAGTATGAAAATAATCTATTCCCATTGCCATGCCTAATGCTATCTTCTTGCGCTCTGGCCACTTTAGTAAAGACTTAGTAGGTCCATGGAGATGATCTTCAAGACTTCCATTACGCATGAAATCGTAAACAAGCATTCTCATGTGGCCATCTTTAGTCCCATGAACACATCAGCCTCTAAGGTGCACGAGGTTATGATGCCTAACCTTATTAATTACTTCCATTTCATTTAGAAATTCTGCATCACCATCTGTTGTAGTATTTTTCAGCAGTTTCACTGCAACTTCTATAGTTCCAAGCATTCCCTTATACACCGTACCAAAACTGCCTTCTCCAATGATAGCCTTTTTGTTGAAATTCTGAGAGCTTAATCTCTTCATACTTGAATTGTATTTGGCATTGTGCATTATCTTAGTGTCCTATTCTCCTATTCCTCTAAATTCTTTTATTTTTACCTCCACTTACCTTATATCATATTCTGGCTATCCTACTTTTCCCCATGTTCTTGCTGGCAACTGGTATGGATTGTTATTTATGTGATAAAAGATCTTTGTATTGTCGTCTTTGACAGTTGGGATACTCTTTATGTACAGTCTTGCAGGTAAAAGCAATTAGCAGAGGGCCAATCTGATGGTTGCTTGTCATAAGTTCAATGCATGTATTGTATGCAGCTGCTTTACTATATGCCATTTGGGAATTGCGGAATATAAATTTTAAATTTCATGAGTTCAGAGATCTTTTCAAAGGAACAGTTATCTGCACTATTGCAACAGGTAGTCTTTTAAGCACTAATGGCGATACCCTCTTTCCATTCAATACTTATACTTCTAGCACCTAGACTGCCTTGAGATTAACATAAATCCATGAAAAACATAAAACCATGAACATTATGTAAAGCTATGCTGCCATATGATTTTGTTTACAGTTTTTATGGGAAGGCGTGCTATATTTTTGTAAAGGTTCTGACAGAATCTAGCTCCTAGTACGTATTCCTTTTTTGTCAACAATTCAAGTCTGGTTTGAAAAATACCCGGGGGGTGCACTTATACATAAGGGGGGTATGGCATCTGCGTTCGGAGGGTAGCAAAAAAACCCCCTTGTATACGCAATTTTAAAAGGCAATTTGATCCCTCTGTGTATAGATATTGCTCCAAATCAGCGCCTAAAACACCCCTAACTCCTAAGTATACGTACGCAAATGGTCCAAAAAACACCCCTCCGTTGAACTCTCATGGGTTATACGCTAATCAAAGGTGAATCCCCCGGGGAAAACGAATTCCAGTGAGGATGTAATTACTGCCTTCAATCTTTCTTGCAGATGATCAATTGTGTATGTTGGTCTTCAAGACCCTATGGGTCTTCCGTAGACGTTAATAAATCTTTCTTTCTTGGCCTTGTAATCATTGTCTTTTGAATGTGCTAGGAACTTGAAGGCTTCCTTTCACTATGCTGGCACTGATAAAGATAGAATTAGTAAGGGATGGGTCCATAATCTTTTTGTTCTACTTTACTGATATAAATGTTGAAAGAGTGAACCGCCATATGAAGGTTCTACCTGTTGCTTGCTTAATTACCAAATAACTAAGCATCTACTAATTTTGTATGGAAACAAAAGTGCACAGACTAGTTCTAGACTGCTGTTTAGGACATCATAAAGAACAAGATTTAACCAGCCCTAATGACCTATTGAGAGAATGTTTTTAGAGTATTGGAATATAAGAGATGCCCGTTAAATATTTCTTAGTTGCTGAAATGGGCATATCTCAAAATAGACCTGTAGCAAGGCACTTGATGACTGGAGCTCCTTAACATCGTAAGCATGTTGGGGTTCTAGATGTAGGGATTGGTATCTTGTTTGTAGCTAACATACTTAGAAGCCCTCTTTCAGTGCATGTTTTTAACACTATTTACGGTTATGAGTCATTGCCTCACTCTCTGCAAAAATTCTTTTGCAGGTCTTTGGCTTATAATATTGAACTACTAGGCAGATTATTCAATCAAAGGATGAGAAGCATTTGTTGTTCTCAGTTGCCAAAAGGTTTGCTGTAGCCATTCTTGAAAGGAACCATTTCTTTCTTTGGTGAAAAATTCACGTTGAATTATCACGAACCAACAGATTGAGTCCATTCTGACAAAGCTATAATTTTGCACCATCTCTAGTACCCCATCTTTTTATATTACATAACTAAAAATCTTATTTTATCTATATACAAGAATTTAGCGCCGGGGGAGCCGGCGCCCTATGCACCTCTGGGGGTCCAACCCAAGTGCGCATAGCACAAACTCATATTCAGAAAGCTCAGGAATAAGGGAAAACGCCCCTCGTGGCGGCGCCGCCAGGCAGTTTCCCACCGGAAACTCCCGACTGCCCATGGGTTCCCTAGCACCAAATGCCGGAGCAACGTTTCAAAGCTACGCTTGAGAAGAAGCGCCCATCGGATGTAATATGGCGAGGCCCTTTCCCACCTCTTAATCTGCGGATTAAACTAGGTAAGCAATTGATTTAGTGGATCAAATTGCTACAGGCTAGATTCAAAAAACTTTCCTCCGAGTCTGCGCTGGCAAGCATGTCTTCTCCTCAAAGTACCTGGAGTGCATCGGCTATGAAAGAAACAGGCATCACTCCTGCTCGCGTAACCTTTGCCGGATAACCTAATCGGAAAATATACATTAGGAATTTTTTGAGATCATAAAAGGGCCTTCTAAAAACTGCTGACTAAGCTATATGAACTACCAATCAGAAAACAGAACTGGTAATCCAGTCAGCAAAACAGTTATAACTAACTCACTGGATCACATTTTCTAGCATAAGTGTTGATAGAAAAGTCCAAATGAGCTCTTGTTTGGTGCAATAGATAGGTCTCATTGAGATCTTTCCAATCTTGGGTGGTTTTGCATATTTTTTAGCCCCGTAGGATAGTAAAAAATGGTAAAAACCATATTTTTTGGAGTTTTGACAATCATAAGTGGCTAAAATATGTGCAAAGCACCTAAGGTTGGAAAGATCTCAACAAGATCTATCTATTGCACTAAACGAAAGTTCATTTGGACTTTTCTATCAACAGTTATGCTAGAAAATATGATCCAGTAAGTTAGTTATAACAGTTTTGCTGACTGGACCCGTCAGGTTCTGATTTCTGATTGGTAGTTCATTTATCTTCATTTGGCTTAGTTGGCATGTTTTGAAGGCCCTTTTTTAATCTCAAAAAAACCCTAATGGATAATTCCAAAAAGTTTTCCGGTTCACATAATTTCAAGCACTTGAAGTCCCCCCAGTGGGATATTAACAGAAGGTCATTCGCCGACGAGCCGCTTGAGACATTACTAGAGATAAAGCAATTTAGAGTGTCCACATTAATGCCAACTAGGACTTTAAGGACAATACGCTTTAAGGTTTCTCATAGCAAATGTTCTGCTTACACATCTGCAACCCACTTTGGCATATGTAAAATGATCAACAACCAACACATACATGGTCAATCATTTGCACGTTTCCATGTACATTTCCATGTACAGGAAATAAAATTTAACAATGGAAGAGTGATACAACTAGCATGACCTTTGCTATATTGGGGTCAATATCATGCAAAAATTTCACCCTAGTTATATGGAACAATGCATCTGGTTGACACGTGCATATATTTCGTTGTCTTTAATGCTCCATTTTTTTCTTATCACCTACACAATCTCCCTCTCCCTTCATGAGCGTCTTATTTAACAACCACGGTCATGTAGGAACCAAAAAAAATACACGAGGTTTTTGTGTGAACGAATATTAAGCAAATATAAATAGATTTTGTTCCAAATGTTTAGGTTATGGCTTTCAATTGATTGTCAAAACATGACTTTGAACTATGAATTAAGCCCCTTCACCCTCCGGCCATGGAGGGCAACTCTCCGTGCGTAGCACCTTGTTTCTTTAGCTCACATGCTATCTTTGCACTCATGCATGACATGTGCACTTTGGAGTTTTTGGAGCTTCATTCTCATGCACCAGCTGTGTATCTTCTAGTGGATTTTTTTCAATGTGTTTGCACGGTCATGTTGCACCATGGGTCAAAATTTCACATTTTTTTGATGCATAGTTTTTTAGTTATGATTTTTCTTGCGTTTTCGATTCAAAAATTCATAACTAATGTATATTATGGCAAAAAATTCTGATTTTTGGTCTCTGTCTTGCGACGTCATCACCAACGTACAGAAAAAATTTCAGAATTTTTAGTGAAGGTTTGCATTAAATTTTTTTAATTTAAAGCTTTTTTTCTATGGTTGTGTGCATATTTTGCCTTTATTGCATTTCCTAGCCATACAACCACCTTCCAACAGCTCTTTGCCAAGATCAACAGCTATTTTCTTGCTTCTATATATTGGACATCTTTTCTAGATCTCCTCATTCTCTTGCTACTGATGAAGTGTTTCCTTAAACACTGAAACTAGTCTAGCCCTTAGAGTTTTTTTTAGAAGCACACTACATTATTTTTGTTTCCAAAGAATTGCTTGTGCTCCATAGATTCTTATTCTATTTTTAGCTTGTTCGCATCCTCCTTGCCTTCTCATCTTATTCGCGCCTTTGCCTAAACCAGTTAAACCCTAAACCCTAACATAGGTACACCAAATTTGATCCCCCCTCTTTTGGTCCCTTTTGTTCTAACATAGGTACACCAAAGGTGATCGCCCCATGGAAGGTACGTGCATTTTTTAGGTTTGCCTCATGCTTTTTTGCACTTTATGTCTAAAATTGCATTGTTTGCACTTCATAAGCCTAAAATTGCATTTTTCCTAAGTTCATTGCACCCATGCATGTTACATGAACCTAGGTAATTTCTTAGAGCTCTTTTCCATGCATTAACTTATCATCCTCTTCTGAAATTTTTTCCTTATGATTGCACGACGATGTTGCACCCATAGGTAAAGTTTCATATTTCTTGGATGCATAGTTATGATTTTCTCTTGCATTTTCGTTCGAAAATTCATTATTAATGCATATCATGGAAATAAATTCTGATTTTTTGAACTTGGTCTGCCACGTCAGCACCAATGTATAGGTAAATTTTCAGAATTTTTGGGTATGGTTTGCTATCATAATTTTGCTTTTAATCATTTTTGCATGGTTTTGAGCATTAATTTTTAATTAGGTGGCACCCCCTTGCCCTCCTAGCCATACATCTACTTCCCAACAGCTCTTTTTTGGCCTCAACAACCATCTAGTTCTTCTATATATTAGAGTCTTCTCCTAGTTCTCCTCATCCTCTTGCTATGATGGTGTGCCCCCGTACACTGAAACTAGTCTAGCCCTGAGGTTTATTAGGAACTCTACTATTTGTTACCTGTTTCCGAATTGTTTCTAAGTGTCTATATTTTGTTGCTACTCCTTCTATCATTTTCTTCCATACTCCCATCTACTCGCGCTTTAGTCACCTTAGAGCTCAACCCTAAACCCTAAACCCTAAATCCTAAACCCTAAAACCTAAACCCTAAACCCTAAAGACCCTAAACCCTAAAACCCCTAACCCTAAACCCTAAAAACCCTAACCCTAAATCCTAAACCCTAAAACCCTAAAACCCTAAACCCTAAACCTGGCAATTACAATAGGAAGCAAGGCTGCAAGGCTTTACAGTTCGTTATTCATGGGCCTTGATGAAGTGGAGCATAAACCCAAGGATCTTATTAAGAATCTATTTGAAAACAAGGGAATTCTGCTGAAAATAAAATCATTGAATTGGACATCAGTTAATAGGTAGTTCAATAAGTTGAAAATGTGACACTTTGGAAACAAAGACAAACTTGAACTGGGAAGAATCAGTGCTTGGAATTATTGCTATCTGACCTTAACTTGTTCTAATAAAGTAAAGTTTATTTAACCCCCCGTTAACGCAGGGAAAGTTGGGGGAAACTCCCCAGGTAATGTGTCACTAGACCTTGACCCTAGACCCTAGACCCTAAAACCCTAAAACCCTAAACCCCTAAAACCCTAAAACCCTAAACCCTAAAATCCTAAACCCCTAAACCCTAAAACCCTAAACCCTAAACCTGGCTTTATGATTTCATAAACCCTTAGCACTAAATGTGTCGTCTGGCATGGGAAAGGCCGTCCCCATCCGCCTTAGTAGAGCGTGGCGACACGCACCACATGTAATGGGTAAGCCCAGTTGCTCCGCCCATGGTTCCCTAGTGGACAAAAGGGCATGGAGTATACATGCCATTACCACCTCCCGGCTTGAGGTTTTGTGGTTACAAGAACCTTCCTAAGGTACTTCCCTTTGTCATAGACGAGGATTCAAGTCCTAGGTGCAACAGTGCTATATGCACCCACTAGTCCTAGGCTAGCCCCGCCCGTTGGCGGTGTTGCTTAATGGTTGTTCTCTGTGTGGCGCGGCTTTATGATTTCATAAACCCTTAGCACTAAATGTGCTGGTTGTTCTCTGTGTGGCGCGGCATGATTTCATAAACCCTTAGCACTAAATGTGCCGTCTGGCGTGGGAAAGGCCCTCCCCATCTGCCCTAGTAGAGCGTGGCGACACGCACCACATGTAATGGGTAAGCCCAGTTGCTCTGCCCATGGTTCCCTAGTGGACAAAAGGGCTTGGAGTATACATGCTATTACCACCTCCCAGCTTGAGGTTTTGTGGTTACAAGAACCTGCCTAAGGTGCTTCCCTTTGTCATAGACGAGGGTTCAAGTCCTAGGTGCAACAGTGCTATATGCACCCGCTAGTCCTAGACTAGCCCCGCCGGTTGGCGGTGTTGCTTAATGGTTGTTCTACTATGTGGCGCGACTTTATGATTTCATAAACCCTTAGCACTAAATGTGTCGTCTGGCGTGGAAAGGCCCTCCCCGTCTGCCTTAGTAGAGTGTGGCGACATGCACCACATGTAATGGGTAAGCCCAGTTGCTCCGCCCATGGTTCCCTAGTGGACAAAAGGGCATGGAGTATACATGCCACTACCACCTCCCGGCTTGAGGTTTTGAGGTTACAAGAACCTGCCTAAGGTACTTCCCTTTGTCATAGACGAGGGTTCAAG
This sequence comes from Isoetes taiwanensis, assembly GCA_021234155.1. Taxonomy (NCBI): domain Eukaryota; kingdom Viridiplantae; phylum Streptophyta; class Lycopodiopsida; order Isoetales; family Isoetaceae; genus Isoetes; species Isoetes taiwanensis. The sequence continues at coordinate 7,720 of JAJEKV010000539.1, forward strand.
TCCTAGGTGCAACAGTGCTATATGCACCCGCTAGTCCTAGGCTAGCCCCGCCCGTTGGCGGTGTTGCTTAATGGTTGTTCTACTGTGTGGCGCGTCTTTATGATTTCATAAACCGTAAACCCTAAACCTTAAAACCCCAAAACCCTAAAAGCTGGTAGAAATGTATATGATGATGCGCTTGATCCCTCTTTCATCATTCCTCATGCATTTGCACAGAACTGAGTCTTAGGTAAAAACTGCAAATTTTGCATGTGAATATTGAAATTTTTCTCTTCAAAACTATAAACATATTTCAGGAAAATTCTAATTGTGCGGAAAAGTGTCATTTTAATATAGCCAATACTCTCTTTGGGCAAAAAAATTACCTTTTTGTGAACATGACCCATCACCCAAATTTGACGTGCACCATTGAATTTCTAATTTTCTACATCAACGGCCATAAAAATTAGAAATCTATTGCAAATTAAATGCCCCGTGCTTCGAAATGCATGGATTGACTAGTGTTGCAGCTGGTATATCCGGTTTAAGGTCTTCATTTCTCTCGTTTTCTTTTCCGACTTGTATTTTTCTAGAAATTCGCTCTTCATTCAACATAAGAAGAAAATGTAAGAAATGTGAAAATATTGCGTGGAAGCATAAGGAGGAATATTTATGTTGTACTGAAGTGGAATCAATGGACTTGAAGGAGTATTACGGTCCTTATGGAAATATTTTCAATGGGTGATAAGTTGATGATGTGTTGTGGATATGGAGGAGCAAAGTTATTGCAAAGGAGTTTGGATGACCTAGATTTAAGATTGAGATAGCAAAATCTAGTGAACTTATTGCAGTTAGAATTTGGATCTAAGGTTGAGATTTGCCTAGATCTGGTGGCTAGGATCAAGTGCAGTTTTGTATAAGTTAGCCAAAATTCGTGTAGAAGGGAGGCCCAATTTTGGACTTGATCACTTGAATATTATTATGTTGAAAGTATGATATTTTGCATATGATTACGTGATTCTCTCATGTGTTATCTCAGTTTCTTTAATCTCAACTGAAGTTTATAAATTGATGCAATGATTATGATGGGATGATTATGTTGGTGATGCATGATGCCAGTTGAGTGAGGCTTAGCCTATCTCATATACCTTGAGATTTGCTTTGGTCCTTTGGTTTTGATTTTGCTTTGGTGTATTGACCAAGCTAACAGTTATCTAATGGTATAACTGTTGCTAATGAAAGATAAAATATCCTAGGCCTGTTAAAGGAAAAAGACCAAAAACGTCGATTCTTTTGTACCAAAATTTTTTTCAGGATTCCTTACATTTTTTTTTCCGTCCTCTGCTTTACTGCGGCGACAAACCAAACAGGCCGCTTATTGATCTTACGGCTATGGGAGCGATTATATGCCACAAAATCAAGCTAAAAGTGCATGTTTCTATTCTTAGTCTTAAATTTTGTAGCCATTTTGTTCTTGGGTCTTGTTAGTCGGAAAGAAATAAGCATAAGAAGTGCTCTACCCCTTCCCTATTTTTTTCCATATGCTTAATTGTTTACGCTCTGTTTACAGCCTTGTTTACAGCGGATTTTTGGATTATAGTCCTGTTTCTATATAGCTTTTAAGCCATAGTATATTGAAACAGGTTTGAATCCTCCGGCGCATTCAAATCCTTTGAAGCCCTGTTTCGATTTGTTTAAAGCCCTATTTGATCCAATTTTTTTAAGCCCAGATTGCAATTTTCTCCATTATCATTTTCCTCTTTGGATATGGACTCAGATCCGTTTCATTAAGAATGGGTTCGATGGCAATTTCTCATGTGTTCGATACAGCATAGATATGGATTAGATTTTGAATTAATTTGAAGTCGGATTCAGCTATGGATCAAATTAAGCAGCATATTCATAGTTGAATTCGTCTTTCCCCCTTCTATGGAAGAGCATTTTCGGAAGGAGCCATGGCTGGGAGCCATAACTGCTTAATCCATTTGTGCGAGGGTCATAACTGCGAGTCATAATCCCTCTATGCGAAGGCCATAGCTGTGATGGCTGTAGATGCCATAGTTGTGTCGGCCATGGCTGCATGGCAGATTGCCAGAATACTTTTACGGGAAATCCAAAAACGAATTTAGAGACATCTCCTTAATGGAAGAAAATTAAATGAGAATGCCCTTAACACGAGGTAGTGGGCAAAATTTCTCTCAATGCGGACTCTCGCATCTCTCTCCTCTCAAATTGTCTCTGTGTGTGTGTGTGTGTGTGTGTGTGTGTGTGTGTGTGTGTGTGTGTGTGTGTGTGTGTGTGTGTGTGTGTGTGAGAGAGAGAGAGAGAGAGAGAGAGAGAGAGAGAGAGAGAGAGAGAGAGAGAGAAAGAAAGAAGAAAGTTTATTATGTCCATTAGGAGGCCTCAAAGGCCTATTAGACAATCAGTTTAAATATCTTCATAAAACAATAGATGAGTTTCCATATCCTCATCTAGCTCATCACTCTCACTCCAATTAGCTGAATCATCCTCATCAATATTTTGTCGTGATTCTAAACATATATCTCTATGTCGCAAAAGTTCAATAAATAACTCCCAAGCATGTCACTATCACATGTGAAGAGAGTCGGGAGATCTACATGGTCTATTCCATATTTAACCCTTAATGCATCATATGCCACACATCGAAGTAATGTATGGTCCTCGTCCTCAACCTGATTTGTGTTACAGACTTTACAATACCTTTGATCTCTCGGTATGATATGCCCCCATCTGCCTGTTTCCACCCCCAAGTGATGTGAGCTAAGACGGATCCTGCTAATAGTGTGTCTTTTCTGCATCGATATATTTGCCTGCAAATGTTTCGCTGCCTCCAAGTTCGAATTTATATTTTGTTTATGTAGTATCATCTTAGTCTTAGGCTGCATCCATAGCTTCCTGTGTATCCGGCTAGAGAGCCATTGCCTTAGATTCAAATTGACTGATAATATTTCATCCAGTTCAATGCCCCATCTGGCCAGCCATTTTGCAGTATCATACCAAATCCCCTTCCCTTTACTGGTTTTCAAGGCCCTGTGTGCAAGCCGTGATTAGTACTTTCTGGAAGTATGTAACACATCTCAAAATTGCTTCTCCTTCAAGTGGCATGAGGCCACTTTCTACTAGCATCATTGGGTATGATGTTTGGGTCTTGACCCCTAGCTCTAGTCTTAAAAACTTTTTCAAAACTTGCTCTATATCATCCCATAGACATTGAGGCAGGCCTGGCCCCCAGACTTCGCAGCCATACAGGAGCACGCTCTGCACCAGGGATTGATATAATTTCACTTTAAGAGTCCAAGACCATAAATGTATTCTTCGACACATGCTCTGCAATGCATATAGTGCTCTTTGCCCTCCAGCAACTCTTCGTATAATGCATGCATTCCACCTATGGTTTCTGCTGAAAGTAAGACCCAAGTATTTGTAGGAATCGCACATTGTTACAGAATTTCCTTTATAGCTGAAAATTGGCTCTTGTCTAAGGGCCCCAACGACCATGATGTTTGTTTTATCTAAATTTACTTGCATACCAGTCTGATCACAGAAAACAGCCAATCCGTTTAAGTGTTCTTGCATATGCTCTTTTGTCCGTGTAAAGATAACCACATCATCTGCATACATGAGTAACTGAAGAATATATCCGTGCAATTCCATTCCTCCTGGGCAATTAGAGAGAGAGAGAGAGAGAGAGAGAGAGAGAGAGCAAGAGAGAGAGAGAGAGAGAGAGAGAGAGAGAGAGAGAGAGAGAGAGAGAGAGAGAGAGAGAGAGAGAGAGAGAGAGAGAGAGAGAGAGAGAGAGAGAGAGAGAGAGAGAGAGAGAGAGAGAGAGAGAGAGAGAGAGTATTACGCTTCTATGGGAGGCCTCAAGGCCTATTAGGCGACAATTTTAAATGTCATTGTAAAATAATAGATGAGTTTCCGAGTCCTCATCTAGCTCATCACTCTCACTCAAACTGTCATTATCATCAACATTATGATTATGCATACAAACTTCTCTATCACTACAAAACCAAAGCCCCCTTATTTACGTCTATTACGACGCCCGGACGCCGTTGATCGCCGATGATCGACGCCAAAAACGCCGATAAACGACGCCTATTTCGACGTCGAGCGCCGATTAGCGACCTTTATGCGCCGCTATACGCTGGCGCCGTAAACGGCCGGCGTCTTTAGCGGGCGACTTGACGCCGTTCAACGCCGTTACGCGACATCGCGGTCAGCCACGCAGCACAGCCGCGCCGCCGGGTGACCGGCGTGGCCGGGGCGTGGCAGATGAGCTAGCAACGTCGTTCAACGACGAGAAGTACACGTCATCATGCCGTCCGATGGCGTTACCCGGTAGCGTAAGCGGCCGACGTCGGTAGCCGTGTGAAACGCTCGTTCGCATTACGCGTTCTTGGCGTATTGTCGCTGTCTCTGGCCCGCGCCATCGCCATCAATAATGTCCGTTCAACGACGTTGCTAACGTGGCGGCCACGCCATCAACGTCGTTCAACGACGATTAAGGAATTTTGATAAAAAAAAAATATTTATTTAATATTATTCAATATTATTTAACGGACAGTTAATATTCATATTCAAAATTAACAAATATTTAATATAAATAAATATTTAGTAATATTTATTAATATTAAATAATATTAATATTATCAATAATATTAATAGTATTAATAAATATTAAATATGAACAAAATAAATCGAGAATAAATATTTAAAAATTTAAAAATTCGAAAAATAGAAACAAATATTGATTAAATTATATTTGTATTCAGTATCATGGTAGATAAGCATTATTGTTTAATATGTAATTAAATGTTTAATAAATCTAAGAATAAAAAAATAGAATCGAGCATAAAATTAACATAACAAAAAAATCACAAATAATAAGAACAAAGCATAAAAAATTTAGATTGAATTCAATTAATATATTTCACAATGTAATTTGCACATTACAAAATATATTGAGTCTTTAGTTGTTGCTCTCTAATTCTTCTTCTTCTTCTTCTTCATTGGCTTCGTCTTCATTTACCTGCATTATATTGTATCGCAACAATTAGTTCATTGTAGTCACAAATAATTATCTAATGAATGATACACACTTCATCCCCCCTTTCACGCCTAGCAGATGACGACGCGATGGTCGCATGACCGCCTTGTTTGAAGGCCCTTCGCGTTCATCTTTAGCGGCCGAGGCGACCGAGAATTGACTTCTATTGAGAATGAGTACCAAAACTAATGTTAGTGTTCAACTCGAGAACCTACATTATAAACCAAATTTATACTTACAAATAGCTTATCCGGAAAGCCATAACCGCCCGGACCAGGTCTTATTGGCACTATGGCGCCACTTTGCTTCGTCGTACCTGGCGTCCGTAGCTGCCTTTGTTCTAGCTTCCCCTTTCTTTGATAATATGTTGGCCTTCAAACACTACAATGCAATACAAGGACTTAGTCCACATGGCATCATCTAATTATACGACTCATGGGAGAGATGATGTACTTGAAATGCCTCATTAGTCAACCAGATAGGCTGTGCCACTTCCTCTATCGAGACTCCTGTAGCTTTGGCAAGAGCTTTCAGCTGCTTCTTCTGATTACCTCTGCAAAATATAAATAAAATATGAGTACAATGAGGTTATAATGAAGAACGAAAGAGCCTAATACCTGGTGGCTTTAACATGTTTACCCTGCTTTGAACAAACCTCCCTCCATGAGATCTCTCCTGACTTGAGCTCGGGATATTCTGCTTCTAAAAGCTCCTTGATCCTCTCTTTTTCCTCATCATAGGCTCCCGAGTTCCATTCACCCTTGTGGACGTTATGGCAAACGCTATTTGTGACACTATTAGCCATCTTCCAAAAATTGTCGCCATCTGCAGTGCTGTGGCGCGGCACCTTCTTGCTACTACACTCAACATACGACTAACATATGAATATGTGTTAGTGAACAAAAAAGGGCATAATTCAAGATGAACTCACTCATATTCAAAGAGATGCCTTCGTGGAGGTGGTGCAGGTGGTGCACGATCTTTAACAGAGCTTGAAGAGGAATTGCGTCCACTCCGACGTGGACGACGGTCGGCGCTCCTTCGTGGGGGTTCATTCTCCTCGTGCTCGGGAAGGGGCCCAAGATTGAATTCTGAAGGAGTGTATGAGCTATGACGTGGAGGGTCATGGGCGCCAGACCTCCGCCTACTTTGTTCAATGGCCCGTGGCGCAATGTCCATTTCTGCGGGCGACATCCCTAATTGCAAGGCATTCCACCTATCTTCGGGGTTATCGCCTCATTGATATCTCGGAGTTCCACGCTCTTCGTCTTCTTCTTTGGATGCGAGGTCCTTTTTTCCGTCTCTTCCGGCCGGTGGTGAGAAGAAGATCCGCCCCATAACCAATGACGGCACCTTAACATTATGCATAGGGAAAAGAAGGACGCAACCGCATTTACACGCTACATTTAAAAACATTAGAACGTTAAAAATAAATGGTTAACTTACATTTTATCCTAGAAAAAATCCATACCAAATCCACACAATGGTGGAGGTGGCGGTGGTGGCGAAGCTAAACCCGAACCACCAACTGGCCTTTGCGAGGTTTAGGGTGTCAATAAGGCTACCAAGCCACGAGAAGTAAAGTTGTGAACAATAGATATGCCATCGCGTCCGCATCCCATGGTTCTTTGGACATGTGCAAAAACTTGCAAGTTATTTATATGGAGTGCGATGAATAACATAGTAGGAAAGCAACAAATGTTAGCAACATGGGAAGTTCATTACAAAACATTGGGATTTGAATAATTAAAAGTGTCTTTATATATTTGGTTATTAGACAATTAAAAAAATTTAATACTCTTAAACATGGCAAGATATACAATATTGTATTCATTCTTTGAGTTGTGACAACAACAATTTTGACATCTCCAAGGCATCCATGCACTTCATGTGTCGTCTTTGTCTCACAACCATGGTAGAAGATATTCCAAAACTTTGTAAGGCTTCAACAACTTGAGGAAGCTTTGGGTCGTGTTGAGAATCGTCTTCACGTGGGCACATCATTCTTGTTTTTGCTCCTCCAACTTGTCAAGGCGTCGTTGGTACATATGGGTTGGATTAATCCATTGGGCATTGTTGTTATTATTAAACCACTCCATTCGTCACATAGCTTGCACGAAAATCGAAGCATCTCATAAATATATCCCAATGCATAGACATCATGAATTTCGTGTCCCCATACATGATCATCATCCTTTGATTTCTCAAACACAGTTTCCTCTAACCATGGATATTTTGCTTGTCCATCCAAAAGTAAGTACCCGACACTTCAACAAGGGACTGACGCTCTTTGGCGTAAAATGAATTGCATTGTCCCAATCACCAATGGCCACCCACACATTTTGGTACTCATCATCAAAATGTAATTTGACTCTCTTGCAATTAAGCTTTGTGTGAGTGAAGTGGCCTTTGTGGATCTCAACGACACCTTACGCTAGGGCAAGAGCTATCTCTAAAACATCTTGATATACAACTCGCATTTTGCTCCCTAAGTTCAGCACCTATGTGTTTGTCGGGTTTTCTTGGCGCTCTAGCAATTGCATTTGACCATCTTCTAAAAGCGTGACAAGTTATTAGGTAAATAGTCAAACAAGTGTGCAAGTGTCTCTCCATTCATGAAAGGTAGAATCACCATTGGCCCTATGGTATCCCCACTAGAGCTAGCAACTTCATATGCAAGTCCAATGGATGTAGCCAAAGCGGGAGGATCGCGGGCTCTTGAAGCGTATGTATCTTTGAGCCATCTCATACGTCTCGCCCTATCTTTGCCCTTGAAAACCCATCCTTTGTATAGCTCATCATCTTGGAAGTGTTGTGTTCCGTTGATCTTGATTTGATACGATGCGATGTGTTGGTTTCTCCTCAATAAGGTATATCACATCCACGGCCTCTACGGGCATGGGATCAACAAAGATTGATGTGTTCATGTGATTCTCAAAGAAAAGTGGGCCTTGCTAGGCCCTGCTCCACTAGAGCTTCCCCTGATGCAAAGCATTTTTAATTACCTCAACCGGCGTGCATTGAGATCCGCAATGATGTTCTTGTGATCTGCCGCGTCGCTTCTTTGAGGAATTCCATGAAGCTACCCATTCCTTGACCACGAGCCTCGGCATTGAGACTTTTAAGGCTGCTTTGAATGCTTCAAACATGTCTTCAGTTCATCCATGGGGTTTCCAATCATTGGCTTTACATGTGTGTCAAGGAGAGAAGTCAACATTTCTTCTTGACCTGGCCATTTTGTGCTAACTCAAATTGGCACTTCCTTTTCACATGTCGACAAAATGGTGCGACCGTTGACCGATTTGCATCTCCGTCCGGGACTTTTGTTAGCACATATCTCATTTATGACCATCGTCTAATCTCACTAATCATTTGTGTCTTCACGGTTGGGGCCATACCTACAAACCAATTTAGATTCATTAATCTTGCTTTGTGACTTTTTCAAACCTTCATTATGAATCTTTACCTACTTTCTTAAGAGTTAGTTTCCCTTTTTTTTTTTTTTTTTTTTAAACCAACTATTTAAATTTTTTCTTGCTCTTAACCACTCCACATGGTGTTTCTTTGACATCCCTAACATCTTTAAAAACAACATTCTTAACTAGAAACCCGAAAATCAATAATGCAATTTTTTTCAAAAACCCCGCCCTTGTCCAATCAGTAAAGATTTCTATTTATTGATATATTAATAAAAAAATAAACAAAGTAGGGCGGTGAGCTTGGACCGGAATACCTAGTCTTCTCCACTCAAGCGGAGCCGACCATGCCCTTTGTCCAAGTCTCCCCAATTTTTTCTAAACTAAATACATTAATCAATAAAATTGCAAGAGTAAGCGGTGAGCTTGGACCCGGAACACCTAGTCTTCTCCACTCAAAGCGGAGCCCACCATGCCCCTTGTCCAAGTCTCCCCAATTTTTTCTAAACTAAATACATTAATCAATAAAATTACAAGAGTAAGCGGTGAGCTTGGACCGGAACACCTAGTCTTCTCCACTCAAGGTGGGGCCGACCATGCCCTTGTCCAAGTCTCCCCAAGTTTTTTTTTAACCTAAATAAAACATTAAAATTTTATTCTCCTACTCAAACTCAAATTCTTACCTAGAATGTCTTGATTGCGAAAAATCGATTTCCAAGAGATTTACGCATTTTGTTATTAGTGTACATGCAAAAAAATAAAGGCATTCAATAATTAGACAACTTAAATAAATAAATAAAAAAAAAAAAAAAAAAAAAGACCATTCACGTTGAAAAGATCATTGACATTAAAACTATTTACATTGTTAATTAAAAAGAATTATATATTGACATGTAAAAAATAAAAAATAAAAAAAAAGGAAGAACATAAAAAGAAGGGGCCTCGTCTTTCAACGACGTCCCCTTCTTGTAATAAAAAATAGAGGAAGAATGGGCCTAGATCTTTCAACGACGTCTTCCATGGAAAAAAAGAAGAAGAAGAAGAAGAAGAAGAAGAAGAAAAGAAGAAGAAGAAGAAGAAGAAGAAGAAGAAGAAGAAGAAGAAGAAGAAGAAGAAGAAGAAGAAGAAGAAGAAGAAGAAAAGAAGAAGAAGAAGAAGAAGAAGAAGAAGAAGAAGAAGAAGAAGAAGAAGAAGAAGAAGAAGAAGGGGAGATAGGAAAGAAAGATTGAATAGAATGAGAAAGTGGTGAAGAAGAAGAAGAAGAAAATGAATAGAAGATTGGAAGAACGGAAGATTAGAAGGAAGAAACCAATGATTGGAAGAAGATTGGAAGAAGAAGGAGGAGGATTCGATTCATACTAAGAAGAGGCGAAATGGATTGAAGAAAAACAAGGATGGAAAGAAGAGGAGGATAGAAATGGGATGGATTGAAAACAAACAAGAAAAAACAAGAAGCCCTAAATCTATCAAACAACAAGCCTAATTCAAAAATAGAGTTGATTGATCCATTGAAATACCTTTGGATGCTTGCTTGAAGCTTGGAAAGGACCGCAAGGATGATCCGCGCCAAAAATCGCCACGAAAAACGCTCCTCCAGCCGCTTAGAACCAAAAAAACTAGGCGGCGGAAAAGCCGGCTCTGTTTTCTGATAAAAAGTTACAGACGTCGTTAAACGACGTCGTTGAACGGCGCTTGAACGGCGTCATTATAATCATGGACCGACGTCCATAACGACGTCTTTGTGTTAAACGACGTGCCCTTTTTTTTATTAAGTTATAATTATAAGTTATTATTATAATTATAATTATTATACAAAGAAGGATTGTTACCCAGTGGAGGGCTGTCATTTATGCAGTAATCTAACTCAGGAAGCTGCTCTTGAACAGGATGTTGAAAGTCCGGTTTGCCTCCACCTCCAGACATTTTTGTGATAGAAAATGTAGAAATCAAACTCAAATTTTTTATCTTTCGACGAACTTAGATGATTAAAAACAGCTTTTCACCGATGGATCGGAGCTGCAATATTCGACCTGCAAAGCGAGAAGCAGAGAAAAGAGGTGGGCGTATTTGCGGGAATGACGCCAATGTGTATACATGGCGTGTTTTTTTTTATTAAGTTACCAACTTAGATCTATTTGTTTTATTACTTATGTTTTTTATCTATATTGTGGTGGCACAAGATAGACCCTTCACCTTAATATAACATATCCTACTCACCTTGAATTTCGAGTTCGAGATATTCAATTTCATTACACTCCATAATGAGTCCATAATGAATGTGACCGCCCATACGGCAATTAATTTGTTGTCGATCACCGATTTGGACGGTTAAGCTATACCTATTCTAGAGCCCGCCCTATGCTTTCATTTGACGACGTTTTGGTTTATAACGGCGTCTTTCTTTTTAATTAAGTTATTATTATTAGCAATCTTTTTTTTTTTATCACGCCCTGTAATTTTTCGTTGAACGGCGTTTATAACGATGTTTCGGTTCCAAACGGCGTGTCCTTTTTTAAGTTAATATTATTAGCAACTTAGATTTGTTTCATTACTTATGTATTTTATCTATTCTTGTTTATGTATCCACTTAGATTTCTCTCCATCCTTGTTTATCTATCCACTTTAATAAACCAGACTTGTGCACCATTGAGCTTCACTTGCATACTTTCATACTAAATCAAGCTTGCGACCACTTGATCATGGCTAGCGGTGCAAACATATGGCTCACCAGGTTGCTCTTACGCATACAATCTACACAAGGCATGCCCAAATACAAATCCATGCAAAGCTGCAAGAAGAGCTTCTTTGATTTGCCATATTCTCTCGTGCATGATCACATACAACTTCATATATGGCTGCAGCCTCTTCATAGATTACTGCTAAGGGTTTTGGACACAGCTTCAGGGTTCAACGACAGTATCCCGCATGCACATCCTAGGCCAATTGACTACGAGTGTGATGGAAGTGAGCTACTTTGGCGCTTCTTGGAGTTGGTGGTCTTCGGCCCGGAACTTGGTCCCAGGGCAATGTCGACGTTCGAGTCCATTGGCAGAGTCCGATCGATGATTCGGGAGAGGGAGGTCGCCGTCCGTCCCCCCAGGGCCACGGGGGAGAGGAAATTTGGGGCAAGCAGCCTCCGGAGGGATTTTAGGGTCCGCTCAAAGCGTCAACACCCCAACTCCACTTCAAGACACGGTATAAGGTCAGGCGAACCGACAAGGAGAGGCCTCAAACGTAAACCCCGTGGGTTGCCGGGCTCTAGAAGGGTTTACGTTTTGGGGGCGAGGTCCTGATACATTGCACTTGGGACTCCGGGCCAGAAGCGGCGGCCAGAATACGGAGCAAGGGGAACCGGCGGGGCCGGAGTTTGGGCTGCAATCCTCCTCCCGATGTGGCAAGTAGAAGTCGGGGGCTTTTGCGATGGCAAGACATTCGTAAATTCGCAATTAATGCATTGCACGAAAATAAATTCGGTTTTGCCATTTGGATCCCTAATTCATCTCCAGCACACACGGCCCAATTTTGAATTTTGAGGAGAAGGTCTAGGTCAGCGGGTTAGCATTAGAAGCGGTCAGGGGGCTCGTTGCGGGGCAACCGAGCTGGCACCCTCCCCAAGTCAAACGAGGCCGAGGGACCTTGCGGGGATCCCTCACAAGAGGGGAGAGTCAGGACCCCGAGGCGGGACCCAAAAAAGTTCCCGGCGGCCCTTCTTCCCGGCCGCTCCTCCCGGTCGCGACGCTAATGACCACCCTCGGAGCCCGGTTCCCCTATCCGGCCGTTGGATCCTCCGTTGGGGCCCCTCTTGGGGAAGGTCAAAAGATTCCAGATCGGTCCGAAAGAACTTGTCAAACCTGGGCGCCCCGGATGTCGGCCTTGTAGAAGCAGACCGTTTTGTCGTTCGCACGCGGGATGTCAGGAATGGCAAATAGACCCCCCCAAATCGTCCGGAATGGCGAAATTACCCTAGGAGCAAGTTACACCGGCCGGTTTTGGCGAAAAGAAGAAAACACTCACGCCCTCCACGACAATTATCCCGCATGCACATCCTAGGCCAATTGACTACGAGTGTGATGGAAGTGAGCTACTTTGGCGCTTCTTGAGTTCGGGTGGTCTTCCGCCACTTTAACTTGGTCCCCGGGGCAATGTCGGCGTTCGAGTCCATTGGCAGAGCCGGATCGCGATTCCAGGAGAGGGGAGGTGCCTCGTCCGGCCCGGAGGGCCTTGGGAGAGGAAATTTGGGGCAAGCGACCCCGGAGGGATTTTAGGGTCCAAGGTCACGGCGCCAACACCCCAACTTCACTTCAAGACACGGGCGCAAGGTTCCGCCGAATCCGACAAGGAGAGGGCCTCCAAACGTAAACCCCGTGGGTTGCCAGGCTCTAGAAGGGTTTACGTTTTGGGGCCGAGTCCCCGGTCTCTGCTGCACTGGGACTGGCCGAAACAAAGAAAGCGAAGACCAGAACACGAGCAAGGGGAACGGACGGAGCGGAGTTTGGGCCTGTCCTCCTCCCGATGTGGCAAGTAGAAGTCGGGGCTTTTTTAAAGATGGCAAGACATTCAGAATTAAGCAATTAATGCATTGCACGAAAAATAAATTCGGTTTTTGCGAAATTTGGATCCCTAGTTCATCTCCAAAGACACGGCCCAATTTTCGGAATTTTCGGAGAAGGTCTAGGTCAACGGGTTAGCATTAGCCAAATCGTCAGGAATGGCGAAATTACCCTAGGGGAGCAAGTTACAAGGTCGGTTTTGGCGAAGAAGGAAACACTCACGCCCTCCACGGCGGTATCCCGCATGCACATCCTAGGCCAATTGACTACGAGTGTGATGGAAGTGAGCTACTTTGGCGCTTCTTGGAGTTCGGGTGGTCTTCGGCCACGGAACTTGGTCCCTGTGGCAATGTCGATGTTCGAGTCCATTGGCGAGTCGGATCGCGATTCCGGGAGGGGGAGGTCGCCCGTCCGGCCCGAGGGTGGCCACGGGGAGAGGAAATTTGGGGCAAGCAGCCTCCGGAGGGATTTTAGGGTCCGCCTCAAGGCGTCAACACCCCAACTCCACTTCAAGACACCGGCGCAAGGTCCGTAGGATCGACAAGGAGAGGGCCCAAACGTAAACCCCGTGGGTTGCCGGGCTCTAGAAGGGTTTACGTTTGGGGGGCGAGTCCCGGGTGTGCTGCACTTGGGACTGGCCGGAAGCGGCAATGAGAATACGGAGCAAGGGGAACCGGCGGAGGCGGAGTTTGGGCCTGTCCTCCTCCCGATGTGGCAAGTAGAAGTCGGGGGCTTTTGCGATGGCAAGACATTCGTGAATTCGCAATTAATGCATTGCCGCGAAAATAAATTCGGTTTTGCCAGCTGGATCCCTAATTCATCTCCGGACACGGCCCAATTTTCGGAATTTTCGGAGAAGGTCTAGGTCAGCGGGTTAGCATTAGAGCGGTCGGGGCAGCCCGACAGGGGGCAACCGAGCTGGCACCCTTCCCCAAGTCAAACGAGGCCGGGACCTTGCGGGGATCCCTCACAAGAGGGGAGAGTCCGGACCGGGGAGGCGGGACCCAAAAAGTTTCGGAGGCCCCTTCTGCTCCTCCAGGGGCCGACGCTAATGACCACCCTCCCGGGCCCGGTTCCCCTATCCGGACCGTTGATCCTCCATTCAGGGGCCCCTCTTCGGGAAGGTCCAAAAAGATTCCAGATTGGTCGGGAGAACTTGTCAAACGGCGGGTTTTGGCGAAAAGAAGGGCGTCCCCGATGTCCTAGGCCCTTGTAGAAGCGGCCTTTGTTTTGTCGTTGGGCAGGGGGGATGCTGGGAGAGGAATGGCAAATAGACCCTGCCAAATCGTCCCGGAATGGCGAGAAATTACCCTAGAGCAAGTTACCGCGAGTACCGGTTTTGCGAAAAGAAGGAAACACTCCGCCCTCCACGGCCGAAGTATCCCATGCACATCCTAGGCCAATTGACTAACGAAAGTGTGTTGGAAGTGAGCTACTTGGGCTTCTTGGAGTTCGGGTGGTCTTCTCTGGCCCGCGGAACTTGGTCCCCGAGGGCAATGTCGAACGTTCCGAGTCCATTGGCGAGTCGGATCGAGCACCGGGAGAGGGGAGGTTAAGCCCACCACCCCGCAAGGGCCTTGGGGAGAGGAAATTTGGGGCAAAGCAGCCTCCAGGAGGATTTTAGGGTCCGGCTCGGCGTCAACACCCCAACTCCACTTCAAGACGGCAGGCAAGGTTCCGGGCCTGGGGAATCGACAAGGAGAGGGGGCCTCAAACGCGTAAACCACGTGGGTTGCCGTGCTCTAGAAAGGGTTTACGTTTTGGGGGCCGAGTCTGGTCTGTTGCACTTGGGACCTGGCCGGAAGCGAAGAGCCGGAATACGAGCAAGGGGAGGCGGACGGGCGGAGTTTGGGCCTGTCCTCCTCCGTCTGGCAAGTAGAAGTCAGGGGCTTTTGCGATGGCAAGACATTCAGAAATTCGCAATTAATGCATTACCACGAAAATAAATTCGGTTTTTGCCCTGGATCCCTAATTCATCTCCGGCCTACGGCCCAATTTTGAATTTTGGAGGAGAAGGTCTAGGTCAGCGGGTTAGCATTAGCGGTCGGGGCAGCCCGTTGCGTGGAACAACAGTGGCACCCTTCCCCAAGTCAAGCGAGGCCGGGACCTTGCGGGGATCCCTCACAGAGGGAGAGTCCAGGACCCGAGGAGGCGGGATCAAAAAAAGTTCAGAAGGCAGCCCTTCTGGCGGCGCTCCCGGTCGCACGCTAATGACCACCCTCCCGAGCCCGGTTCCCCTATCCGGCCGTTGGATCCTCCGACGGGCCCCTCTTCAGGGAAGGTCAAAAGATTCCGATCGGTCAGGAGAACTTGTCAAACCGCTGGGCGCCCGACGATGTCGGCCTTGTAGAAACCGCTTTGTTTTGTCGTTCGAGCACCGGGGATAGGAATGGCAAATAGACCTCGCCAAATCGTCAGGAATGGCGAAATTACCCTAGGGAGCAAGTTACACGGTCGGTTTTGCGTAAAGAAGGAAACACTCCCACGCCCTCCACGACAAGATCCGCATGCACATCCTAGGCCAATTGACTACGAAAGTGTGATGGAAGTGAGCTACTTTGGCTTCTTGGAGTTCGGTGGTCTTCCGCCACTAACTTAACTTGGTCCTGTGGCAATGTCGACGTTCCGAGTCCATTAGCGAGCCGATCATGCATTCCGGAGAGGGGAGGTCGCCTCGCCCGGCCCCGTGTGGCCTTGGGGAGAGGAAATTTGGGGCAAGCACCCCTGAGGGATTTTAGGGTCCAAGGCATACTGGGCCAACACCCCAACTCCACTTCAAGACACGCCAAGCAAGGTCCCTACCGCATCTCGGGACAAGGAGAGGGCCTCCAAACGTAAACCCCGTGGGTTGCCGTGCCTCTAGAAGGGGTTTACGCTTGGGGGTCGAACCCGCGCCACTTTAACTTGATCCCCGTGGCAAGCAGCTGCTCGGGAGAATCACCAGCCAAAGGGGAACCTCCGCGGAGGAGGTTGCCCGGCCCCTCCCCTGTGGCCTTGGGAAGTCGGGGGAAATGGTGCTGGCAAGACACCGGGAGGGGCATAATGCATTGCACGAAAATAAATTCGGTTTTGCCAGCTGGATCCCTAATTCATCTCCAACACCCCAACTCCATTTCAGAAGGTCTAGGTCAAAGTTAGCCGGACCGACAACGGAGGGCCTCCAAACGTAAACCGAAGCCACCCCTGCCCTCGTCAAACGAGGTTTACGTTTTGGGGCCGGATCCCTCACAAGAGGGAGAGTTGGTTCCTAGAGCAATGATCAATGTTCGAGGCAGTCCATTGGCGAGCCAAATCTAATGGTTCGAGCCGGGAGGTTGCCCGTTGGATCTTCCCGGGGCCTTAGGGAGAGGTCCAAAAATTTGGGGCAAGCCCTTGTCAAACCAGCGGGCTTCGGAAGATTTGAAGAAACCGCATTGTTTTGTCGTTCATAAATTTAGGGATGCTCCGGAATGGAGAAATAGACCACGCCAAATCGTTAGAATGGCAAACTTCTAAGAAAGTGCGGCCGCTTTGAAGATGGAAGTGTCCCATTTGTAAGATATCCGCATGCACATCCAAAACCCAATTGACCATTCAGTGTGATGGAAGTGAGCCACCAAGCTTCTTGGAGTTGGGTGGTCTAAAACCGGAAAGTCCCAAAAATGGCAATGTTGAACTCGAGTCCATTGGCATATCCAAAGGAAGAAGGGGAAAAAGCCTGGCCCGTCCTTCAAGTGGCCTTGGGGAGAGGAAATTTGCATGCATGTACCAATGAGGATTTTAGGGTCAAGAGCCAAAACCCCAACTCCAATTCAAAACATATCTTTAAAGGTCAAAAGATCCACTTTGTTCAAAGATACGTAAACCCTGTGGCTTATGGGACCTAGAAGGGTTTACTTTTCCATCCGGAGTCAACCATAGGCCCATATAACAATGATCCCTGTGGCAATGTCGGCGTGCTTGAAGTCCATTGGCGAGCCAAATCGTGCGGTTCGGTGAGGGAGGTTGAGGTCCTTCCCGGGGCCTTGGGGAGGAATTCGGGGCAAGCAGCTTCCGGGAGGAGGATTTTAGTGTCAGGCTGGCGTCAACACCCCAACTCCACTTCAAGACCATCACATAAAAGTCGAATCGACAAGGAGAGGGCCTCCAAAAACGTAAAACCATGGGTTGCCGGGGCTCTAGAAGGGTTTACGTTTTGGGGGCAGTCAAAAATCTTCCCGTGTGAGAACTTGGTTCCTAGAGCAATGTCAATGTGCGGTCCATTGGCAGAGCCAAATCGTGGTTCTGGAGAGGGGAGGTTGCCCGTTCTTCCCCAGGGCCTTAGGGAGAGGAAATTTGGGGCAAGCCCTTTGACCTAGACCAGTGCTTTGGAAGATTTGGAAGATGCAGTTGACTTCAAGCCACAAAGAAACATAAATTTAGTGGCTGCTTCTATCAGTCAGGTTGGAGAAAAAATCCAAGTCGATTTGTCCATCCTAAACTTCTAAGAATGTGCATTTGAAAGATTTAGAATATGGAAGTGTCCCATTTGTAAGAGCTACGGAGAGTCAAACCACAAATAATCTCAAAAGTCTGGTTCTACCATCCAAGTCGAAAATGTCGCGAAACCTCGGGCTCGAAATGGCAAAATCTAAATGAAGAAGGCTGATATCAACGGAAGAATGCAAAATATCTTCAAGAATCCTTCAGATCATGTTCATGCATGTATCAATGCTAGATTGTACCCAAGAGAAAATATAACAATGTACAAAACATAGGTTTATTGAACAAAAGATCACTTGAACAATTCAGCATACTCCTCCGAAGCTTGGCTTATGGTTTCTATCGTGAAGTCCTCCACTTGTCCATCCCCCTTTGAACCATAGCTCCATGTCAAGTATATGTTCAGGCGTCAGCCGTATGTCGGCCCTTAGTATCATGTTAATCTTTGTTTTTTCTGTGGTGCTTCCAAATCGACCATCTTTTTGAACCACCCTCATCGTGCTAGGCAGCTGACTTTGGTTCCTAGCAATTTGGTGAATGCCTTCTCACCAATCACATACTTCTTTAACACCTTCATCCGATGGATCGTTGTTTCATAGTCCTCATCTTGAAGTGGAGGAGGGGTTCTGAGGAGGATTCCCTTCCTTCTCATGCCCTCGGCCGGCTCCTACACCAAGCTATAGATTAGAAAATAGATAAAATACAATAAAGTGTATAAACTCTGAGAGTGTAGCCTTACTTGTGAAGACAGGTTCCATATCTCTCTGCTCTTGAATCCTCATCTCCTCCTGAATCTGGTTCAAGCGTCGAAGCATACCTTCCATGGCAATGTATCCCAAATGCAATAAAGAAAAAACTCTCACAATAAGCGCAATGAAAAACTAGGATCCGGGGATGGCTCGCAATACTCAAATCATAAAAGAAATGGGAAAAATGAAAGCCGGCCGATGACTTTTAAGGAACGAGCGTCGTTTTAAGACGTCTGAGGCGTCGTTTAACGGCGTTAGAGGTCGTTTAACGACGTCTATAACGACGTTCTCGGCTATTTCGACGTCGTACGAAATTTGTTTTGTTTTCGTATGATGAGATGCCATATATATTGCCCTATTAGTCCTCCAGCCTCTCCGCCGCCCTGCGCCCTCCAGCTTCCTCCTCCTCCTCCTTCGTCGGAGCTCCTCACCTACATCGCCATGGCTGCTTCTCGATGCATGCCCGCTTGATGCCGCACTGGAGGCCGTGCGCGAAAGGCTGCTGGAGCACCTCGGAACTGCCTCGATCCAACAGTGTGGCTAGAGGCGAACCTAACCCAAGAAAGGCGGAGTTCAAGCAAGCCATGACAAAGGCCGGCGTGATAGGGGCAAGAAAGACCTCGCCATTCTTCGGGAGGCCGGAACCTTCCCTCAATGGAGACTTCGAGTGCCGGAAGAAATGCATGGTGAGCTCGTTGTGCTTGGCCCGTATGCTAGAGGATGGGGGCCTTTGGGAAGGGAAACATTTCTTTGAAGCCCTACTTTCAAAAGCTGCACCCAGACCAACGGGGGCATGCGGGAAGTGCTCGTACATGAATTCCTTTGGGGGAAAGCAGGACATCAGGAGGGCTTGGATTCCATGCTTGGGGAGGCTTGTTACGCCGGGGTGGAGGAAATCACCGTCGAGCACCTTCGAGCCTGAGTGGATCACACTGGATGCTGATATATACCGCTAGATGTGCACTGGCATCCACTTTGTTTTGTGTATTTGAATTGTGTATGGGTTTTTTATATGAATTTTGTATTTTGAAGGGAATACATATATGATTTTTGTATATGAATCTTGCATTTTGAAGGGAATCTTCACATTTTATGATTAATTAAACATAAAGCGTGCACTCAAGCGTATGTAGGACTGCCACGATCGGGCGCTTGCAAGCCATAGGTCTATACTAGGATGCCAATTAACTTGGCATAAATGTCTATGATAACCCGAAATTGCAATACTAATGTTGCCTAATATGGTTTGTAGTATACACAAATTCTGCATGCCAAAGTATTTTCTTATTCATATGTGGAAAGAAAATATAATCATAATAAAGTAATGAAGGTTCAATCGATGGTAGTCTTCTATCATGACAATAGTCCGCCCCCCTCCCCCCAACCTCCCTATTCGGCCGCCATCTCTTCTTCACCTTCAAATATGCGGGGGGGGCGAGCCTTACATGGAACTAATGAACCACCACTGATCTTGCAAAGGATGCAGGAGCGAAGGTGACCTACAAAACCTCTATTACATTAGTTCCTTTGTTAATGACATATATAAATTTTTATTGCATCCAAGTAAACATACTTGTTCACATTGCTCAACCCTCACGAAAGTGTGTCTTGACCACGATACCGACAAGTTGAATCTAGTGAATACACGAGCCACTCGGATCTTTGCGTATCGTGGCATGAGCACCAAGACACACAAGATCAAACCATTCGGCATCAAACAACATTGTTTTGAATGCACTACGACATCAACCTCCATGATAGTCTTTATAGTACCAATCCATTCCAACATTGCCTCGATTGGGTTTTGGGTCCGCACTACCGGTCGGCAAAGCGTACTAAACTTTGCTGATATACCACAATCATAAGTCGTTTGCCATGATCCACACTTTGTCGTCGAAAGTGAGCACCAGAAGACCATATTGATGCATATGAATTATACTACAAAGTAAAGGAACAAATGTTCAAAATAACGAACAAAACTCGTGAATTATATGCTATTAAGTTGCACTTACAAATAGTGACACGCCTTTAGCATATGCAAATTCTTCGCTAGAAACATGTTCGCCACGTTGCCTTGCCATCTCTAGTTGTTCGAGCAGCCATTTATTGTTTATCTCACTTGGCAGAACCCCTAGATGACACGAAGTGGTTGTTTTGCGATTCTTTTGTCGATAGCGTCTTCTCTCCTCATCTCTCTTTATTTTTTCTTCCTCGTATTTTTTATCCATTTCTCCATGGGAGTGGAGTTGTAGATGAGAAACTTATTGACTTTTGCCTGTTCTTCTAGTGTGAACAATTTCTTCTGTGGTCTTCCTTCGGGAACTTCTCCAATTATAGTTGGAGTGTCTTCATCGGTCCATAATCGTGGAGCATTGGGGTGTAGATCGGCCAAGAACTCGGTGACATAGAATAATGACTCTCGTGCTAACCAACCCTCGGCCATGCAACCCTCTGGCCTTGCCTTCTGACGTACGAAGTCCTTGAGGACCTTGAAGCGTTCTATAAAAAACATCCATCTAGGATTTGTTGTGCCTGCAAGCTCTACTTCATCCACTAAATGCACTAGTAAGTGAGTTTGTATGTCCAGAAAACTTGTTGAGAATTATTTCTCTAGCATACAACATGCCTCAACGACCTTAGTTAGCATGTCCGCCAATTTCATTTGTCGGTATCTCCTTCCTTGTAATCCATCTAAATATCATTTAAGAAAGAAAAAAAAGTTAAGTGAGAGTTGAGCATCGAAAGTGTTTTCTAAATCCATACGAACCTGGAAAACTCGATAGGAGACATATTGCACGTAGTGGACCGTCAAGCAGAGGCGACCCCTCGAACAATAGGCATAACAAAGCGCAACATCTTATGCCAATCATGAGATTTCAACCCGGTTAACTCCCCTTCGTTAGAGAAACAATTACATAGCGAATGCATATATCGTCGGAGTCTTTATTGCCTTGATCGCTACCGAGCGGGTTTCATACATTTTCTAGGCACGATCCAATCCACTTGTGGCCTTATTCCTTCTTCGACATTTAACCATGCTTTAGATTTTGATCCAGCTTCTTGTAGATCTTTCGTTTGCATCGTGTCCTTCGTCCGGTGACATGCCTCCAAATAGGCCTTAGAAACGCGTTTTTTAAAGATGTGCATGGGATCAAGAAGATGATGGATCTTCAATTCGGTCCAATAGGGTAGAAGGAAGAAGGATGCTTTCCACTTCATTCCCTTAACCTTATTTCCTTCAGCGGCATCCCACATGTTACCCCAATCTCTCATTGTCAACCTTTTGGGAGGCTCTTCAGTGCAATGTTTTTCTCTTGGACCTACGTATCGAAGTCGATTTTCCATTGGCAGATATCTCTTGAAGTTTGCATAGACATTTTTGTGCAATGCCGTTGACCGGCGAGAGTTCAACTGTTCAAACCCACACAAGTGACATGCCGCATATCCAGACACTTGGAGTCCAGAGAGTTCATACAAACCAGGCCAATCGCTCGTTGTCCACATTAAGATTGCTCTCAAGGTAAATCTTCGTTCAGCACGAAGTTCTCTTGAGACATCGTAAACTTCAATACCTTCACTCCACAATGTCAAAAGCTCATCAATAACTATTTTCAGATATGGATCTAGACTTTCCGGCTTCTTCGTTCCTGGAACTAATAGTACTACCATTAAATGGCTAGTCTTCATGAGTAACCACGGTGGTAAATTATAGTTGATCAACACTACTGGCCAAGTTGACCACGCGGCTGATTGACGTCCATAAGGATTAACACCATCCGTTGCCAACCCTAATCTGAGATTTCGTGGCTCTCTTCCAAATTCCGGCCATGTTTCATCAATATGCTTCCATTGCTTGCAGTCACTAACCACGCGGAGTACATTGTCACTCGACGCATTAGCGGCACACCAACCCATGAGCGAAGCTAGAGATTCACATCGAAACAATAGCCTTATGCGAGGGATCAATGGAAAGTAGCGAACCACCTTCATCGGGACGGTCTTTCCCTTGGCATCTGCGTTGTACCTAGAGGCACCACATTTAGGGCATGTTTCTGTGTTCTTGTAGATGTCATCCGGATAATATACCATGCAATCATTTGGACAAGCGTGAATCTTATGGTAGCCTAAACCAGTAGCTGCCAATATATTTTTTTTTTCGGTGCGACTTTTGGGCATAGTGTTCCCTTGTGGGAGTATTTTCTCTTGCAATAACCTGTATAAAACAGACCTTTACGTATACATTCAACTACAAATTCAATAAGTCAAGTGATTGCAATTGTACTTACTCTAACAAAGCCGTAACACTGGCATTGCTCCATTTGAATTTGGCTTGAAGGTTTAATATCAATAAAGATGTCGTCAATCTAGATATGCTTGCACCTGGATATAATGCTTTATGCGCCTCCTCCAATAAAAGCGTGATCTTCATGACCATCGTTAGGAGTATTTATATAGTCATCTAGGTGGATTTGTCGAAGATTGGGCCAAATGCATCTAACATGTCGGCTATGGGTTCCTCAACTTCCATGAAGTCGTCCATAGGGGCATTGTCGTCATCTTCATCATCGTATTCCTGTTCATCTTCATCATTGTACTCTTCATTATGCGTTGTGCCCATGTTTGTACCATACTGCTCAATGTATTCTAATTACGCTATCGCAATGACTTTTGATGTCGCCAATTGATGACGCTTGGATGTGGTCTCATATCCACTTGCCTACCCCGCGACGCCGATTAAACGTAAATATATGCGTGATTGATACATACATTGAGAGCCCGTGTTTGTTAAATTTTAAGCATTTAATATTTAAATCGAAATATAAAATTTTATGTCATAATCAAAGCATATATTGAAGATATAATACACATTTATCTTCAATATGTGCAATCTCATTCCAGGGAGGAGGAGGAGGAGGAGGAGGAGGAGGAGGAGGAGGGGAGGGGAGGGGGGAGGAGGAGGAGGAGGAGGAGGAGGAGGGGAGGGGGAGGAGGGGAGGGGGAGGAGGAGGAGGAGGAGGAGGAGGGGAGGGGGGAGGAGGGAGGGGAGGGGGAGGGGGGGAGGAGGGGGGAGGGGAGGAGGAGGGGGGAGGAGGGGGAGGGGAGGGGAGGAGGAGGAGGAGGGAGGAGGAGGAGGAGGAGCAGGGCGGGAGGAGGAGGGGGTGTATTCCAGGGAGGGGGGGGTGCCTAAAATTATATGAGTAATTTGAGTACATCATCAAAGGACCTCGGTATTGGTCTACCGTATTCATATTCAATGAGCAATTCATCACCAATACACAAAGTTTTTTATAGCATAAACCATGATATATCTCGGTCAATTTTACGGCTAAAAAAATCTTCTTGGTCTTTGTTTGCCCTCGACAAATTCACAATTGGTAGCTTCTGTGGATTCTCGATAGAGCTATTAATAAAAGCGACAAGGTTTCCATGGCGAGGGCGACCATCAATATATGTGAAGCTTGCGTGAGTCAACCGGGCTTGGATATTGTTCGTGCATTTGAATTTAGGCCATAGATGAGCATGCTACCAGCGATGCTTACTCAATTTATGCCAAGTGTCCGAAGTTATATTCGGGACCTACATATGGCATTAAAGGAACGATCGTACCATCTTTGACTTTTGTATTCGTCATAATATATAATCCCAGGGGCCAAAGACGGGGCCCGACTATTTTAATCATGTACCGCGCCTACCCCAATATGTAAATTGCTCCCCATAAATAATTGGCTTGCCTCTAGGCCATGCATTGAATTTCTTACGATCTTTATCTGTAAAGGGCTGGACCAAATGGACTAGTGAAGGTGGAAGATTATTTTCTTCTACATGATCTAGTACATTCCAATTTTGATCCATGCAGTCATTCCCTCCAATCTTGGCAACGGCCATTGCACGACGAGTTCTATCAATGTAATGGGATACTCTTTGAGGAAGTTGATGGCTTTCTTTTTGTAGGGTTTTCTATGAACGCATTCATAGTATCAACATCATCTACTTCCAATGACAACATAACCCCAAAATCCGCGCCGAGCTCACTTCATTCTCAATTTCTTCCTAACAAAATACAAGCAAACTAAGTTAAGACATCGATTCAAGTACATGAGAGTAGTTGATTCGAGTTCATAAGATTCGTGTATTATACCTCGTTGGAATACCCCACATGTGCGTCGAGAAACCGATTGGATTTGTCGGGCATTCACCATATTTGTCAACATGGTGGGGACGGTCTTTCTCATCCGTTTTATTTGTCCTTTGCACATCGAACAATTGCAATATAACCGCTCTGTCAAGTACAAAGCAAAAAAAAAAAAAAAAGTAACATCAAGATATAAAGTTAACTAATCATTCGAAACATGTTTATGGTACATACATCGGCGGTGTTCATTTCATGCACACCACCCCAGCCTCTAGGAAGACTAGGTCCACTGGGTCTAATTGGACTATTTGTGGCAATTGTTGGGGTAAGATTCTTGCGCAAGTCGCCATGTAACTTTCTCAAAGCTTTTCGTCTCACTTTACGTTCAAATTCCTTTCGGCGTTAGGTCCATGTTGTTTTCTAGTAAACAATAAAAATATTAATAAAAAACCATGTAATAATATAATAAATATAAATATCCATGTTTTTTTCATGATTTTATCAAATGTTTATTCTTAAGATTCAGATTCATACAACGTTTATGATATTTAGAAAGCATTTGATTGAAGGGTGCCTGAACCCGATACATCTTATAGTCCTCTCCATTTGAAATGGAGTCGACCCGATTACCTTATATTCACGCAACCTTTCAAATCTTTTGTAATCTATGAAGATTGAAACTTACGTTACGAGGTGCATAAACCCGATACATCTAGTCTTCTCCATTCGGGATGGAGCCCGACCCAAGACCTTGATCATGCATCCCTCAAGTTTTGTAATCTATGAAGATTGAAACTTCTGTTCTGAGGTGCATAAACCCGATACATCTAGTCTTCTCCATTCGGGATGGAGCCGACCAGTACCTTGATCATGCATCCCTCAAGTTTTTAACATACTTTCAAGATTCAATCTTCTAATCTATTAGCATTTGGAGGTGTTTAACTCTAAAACCACAAAGATTAAAGCAGAGATCTTACCTTATGAAGACCCACGGGCGCAAAAAAATCCGAAACAAACGAGTGAAAATAACAAGTAAATAACCCGACGGCCGGGTTCCCGCCATATTTAACGTCGTTTATCGACGTCTGTGTGACATCGTTTAACGACGCCAAGCTGACGTCGTCCTGACACCTAGGCATGCCCACGTCGACTTTGCGCCGCCCTCGATGCCCCCTCATATGCCCACGTCGGATGATCATAACGCCGTTTAACGGCGTCAAATGATCATAACGTCGTTAAGCGACCAAGCGTGATTGTTTAACATAACGAAACAACATACAATACAAATAACACAAATAAATAAAAAGCTGATTGTTCCCATTCATAAAATAAACTTATACAACGACAACACAAATAGATAAAAAACTTATTGTTTCCATTCAAAAAAAAGCTTATACATTACTTATGTCCATCCCGGGGGCGGACGGTTTGATGCAACCATTTGCATCATTATACGCACCATTAATGTCGTTTTCTCTTTGTTTGGCTCGGTGAGCCATTCTACCCGGTCGTTCCCGCATGGAACGCCCGGATGTTAGTGCAATCGAAGCTCCTTTTCACTCATCTTTGCCCACGATGGTGAAGGGAGGGTTCTCGGCCGGGAGAAGCGGGGGTTGGCCGGAGTTGTCTTCCCTTGTAGGAGGAGGATTACTGCTAGAAGGAACATATCGCGCGAAGGTGGTCTTCAACTGCCGGACCATTATAGCAAGATAGGGAAGAACACTCAAAAGATAAGAATAACAGCAGCTACTGATGGATCCACTTATAACGTGGATGTAGGGTTAGGGTTAGGGTTAGGGTTTTTATTTGGCAAAAAAAAAAAAAAATTCCTCTGTGTCACGTCGTTTAACGACGTTTAAGCTGACGTGTCCTGGCACGCAGGCAGGCCAGCTTGGCACCAGCACCATGCCACGCAGGCAGACGTGACACGTCAGCGTTGTACAATGTCGTTCAACGACGCCACGCTGACGTCGTCTTGACACGCAGGCTGCCAGCTTGGCAACTGCCCATTTCCACGCATGACGCGGCGCGACGTCAGCTCTGTGAGACGTCGTTGAACGACGTCTAGCTTGCGTGTTTTGACACGCAGGCCTGCCAGCTTGGCAGCAGTACCATGCCACGCAGGCAAATCCGACACGTCAGCCCTGATATACGTCGTTGAACGACGTCGAAACGACGTTATCGTCGTCGAACGACGATGTCGTCGATGTTCGACGAGGATCCGTCGTTTATCGACGTTGCGACGTCGTTGGACGTCGACGATCCCTTGTAGTGTATACTGTAAAAGCTCAATCAAATACTTCCCTAATATATCCCCATTTAGGGTGAAAAAGGTTGGCAGGTCTTCGTAGTATATTCCAAACTTATCACGTAATACATTGTATGCCGTACATCGAAGCAATGCATGATCCTCATCCTCTATTTTATCTTCCCCACATATTTTACAGTATCTTTGATCTCTAGGAATAATATGTCCCCATCTACCCACTTCCACACCTAAATGATGTGAACTAAGCCGAATCCTGCAAATAGCATGTCTTTTTTGGATAGAAATATTTTCCCTCAGGTGCCCTGCCATTTCCAATGTGGGGTTAATATTCTGCTTATACAAAATCATTTTGGTCTTGGGCTGTGACCACGTCTTCTTATCTACCTTCTTGGATATCCATTGTCTTAAATCAGATTTTACTGAGACCACTTCATCCCATTGTATATCCCATTTATTGAAAACTCACCATGGCTGGTAGGATTCTGGTAGCCAAGTCAGTGCTCTGTAGCACTCATGTTTACGCAGCCTCCTGCATACTTGCGCCAGAAAGTGTGGTTAAGGAGTTGGATGACACCATTCGCAATTTTGTTTGGGGAGGGAATGAGGAGGGAGCTACAGTGAAGGTCGCATGGTGGAAGTGTGTGCGTCCCAGACAGGCAGGGGGTTTGGGTATGCTTGATGTGTCGTTGCACACGAAGGTTCTGGTGTCAAAATTCATCTGGCAGTTGTTGCGGGGAGCAACAGATCCCGTGTTTGGCTCTGTTAGCCTGCCGATCGCCGTCACTCTATTGTGTTTAGGAAGCCCGGCTATTCGGCTCGGTTGCCGCGGTGGGCTCTGTTTGAGGATTTGCGGCCATTCCCTCATGCTTCGCCTTTTCTTAAGGGTCTCCTGAAGGCCTGGAAGGTGGTCAAGGTTCTCTTTTCATTGGACCCTAGCGGATGTATGGTAGCCTCATCGCCCTTTTTCTCGGGTACCCTTGGACTCTGCATCTCCCTTGGCCTCTTCCTTACACCCTGTGAATTTCAGTAGCCGATGGATTGCCGCAGGTAACATCCATCCGTGGCCCGGTATTGGGAGGGTCATCTGGCGCCATGGGAGTTTTTTAGGGAGAGATTTGGCCTGCGGCGGTGGGATATACGGACTTGGGCCACAATTGCCAATGCTATTCCATTGCAGTTGTCTTCTCAAGTCAATCGCGTTTGGAAGTCGCATAATGGACTTGATGCATCTCGGTTTGTAGCATCGGCTTATGGGCTCCCTAGCGCCAGGGACACGCGTGTCGCTTCGGATAAGTGGTCACTTAAGCTTCGGGGAGTAAGTGGCCCGCCATGTGGAAGTGGGCGTGGAATACATTGCCTCCTCCTAAAATCCATACCCTTTTGTGGCAGATCTTGCACAAGTAGCCTCGGGGTGAATGTCCGAGTCCACGGGTTCAAGCCTCGTGTAGCGTAAACATGCCCTTTATGTGGGAGGCGACGTGAGACCGTGAAAGCACCGCTTTGTCCCATGCACAGAGGTAGGGGCAGCTTGGTCTGGGTGAGAGCCCTCTTTGGGACTTCATTATGCGGTCGGAAGATTCTCTTGGGAGTCCTTCCTAGCGGTGGGGGCAAAGGGGCTGGGGGCGTTTCATTTATGCAGAGCTTGGCTTTTGTGGCTGATTTGGAAAAGATGGAGAGCGAAGGTCTTTCAGAATGCAGTGCTTAGCCCTTTTCGGTTGGTTCCGGATCTTGAGCTGGCGTACCAAGTCTCAAGCTTGTATGCACGCGATTAAGCGGAAATTTGGTCGACATTCCTACAGATTGTGGATCATGATGGGCTTCATTTCTTAGCACCACACTTATCATTGTACTTGATCGCATTCTAGTGGTTTAATATATTCTTATATTCTTCAAAAAAAAAAAATATCCCATTTATTGAGCCACTTCTTGACATCTTGAAACAAACCATTCTCTTGGCGGCTAACAAAGCCCTACGTGTAAGTCTAGTGTCATCCATGAGTAACACCTTCTTAAAATACGTAATGCATCGAGGATCGCTTCCCCTCCCAAAGGCATGAGACCACATTCTGCTAACATCATAGAGTAGGGGTTTGGGCTTTAACTCCTAATTCAGTCTCAAAAAAATGTTTTAAGACACGCTCAATATCATCCCATAAGCATTGTGGCAAACTTGGTCCCCAAATTTCACATCCATATAAGACTACGGCTCTGCACAAGTGGTGAAAAGAGTCTCACCTTAAGATTCCGTGACCAAAGGTGTGTTCTCCTACACATACTCTGCAATGCATATAAAGCCCTTTGTCCTCCATCAATTCGTTGTGTGATGCATGCATTCCATCTATGATTCCTGCTAAATACAAGGCCCAAATATTTGTATGAATCACATATACTTACCACACTTCCCTTATATCTGAAGATGGGTTCTTGTTTAAGCGCTCCTACAGTCATAATGCTCGTTTTTTCGAGGTTCACCTGCATACCTGTTTGATCACAAAAATCAGCCAAGCCTTCCAAGTGTTTTTGCATATGATCCTTAGAGCGTGCAAAAATGACTACATCATCTGCATACATTAGCAACTGGATCACATATCCATGTATTTCCATGTCTTCTGGGCAATTCTTAAGCAACCAATCCTCTAAACCATCAATAAAAAGTCCAACCAAACAATGTGGGGGATAGCGGACACCCCTGTTTGACCCCAAGTGTACTTTCAATCATGGTCCTGGATATCCAATGAAAATGGAGAGAGAGAGAGAGAGAGAGAGAGAGAGAGAGAGAGAGAGAGAGAGAGAGAGAGAGAGAGAGAGAGAGAGAGAGAGAGAGAGAGAGAGAGAGAGAGAGAGAGAGAGAGAGAGAGAGAGAGAGAGATTTTTACGCCAGAGACAAGCCAAAGATCCCTCTTGGGATATAATGACGCCCCCTCTTCATGAGCACCGCCCTACAAGGATACCAGGGCCAAAGGTCCTAGGGATGCCAAGATCCTAGTGAGGTTCGAACACGAGACCTCAATGTGAGAGAGTGAGAGAGAGAGAGAGAGAGAGAGAGAGAGAGAGAGAGAGAGAGAGAGAGAGAGAGAGAGAGAGAGAGAGAGAGAGAGAGAGAGAGAGAGAGAGAGAAGTGAAGTGTATTATTATGCCTTTGTGAGACCATCGGTCTATAAGATAGTTATATACAATGTCATTTTTAGTCAATCCTCATCTGAGACCCCCTCATGGGATCCTCACACGCTTCCCTCTCCTTCCTCATCTGTCAAGTAGCTCTTAATAGCTTTAGTCCCTGCCTCCCTTTAGTTGCATCATATCGATCAAGAAGCTTGGGTTATAGTGGCTGGTAGGTCAAAAAATTGGTGCAAGCCGCCTCACCCACGGAGTGTGTGCAACCCTCAAAGTCCGTGCACGCTGGGCAATATATGATTGCATGCTCTTCATCCTCTACCTCATCTGACCCACACATACTACATGTCCTATATTCTCAGGAATATTATACCATCTCCCTACCTCAATCCCTAAGTGATGTGCACTTAGTCGCATCCCGCATATGGCGATCTTTTTTTTCAGGAGAGATGTTCTCATTTAGGTATCTCATTTCTTGCAATGTGGGATTCATCTTCTCCTAGTAGTGAAGCATTTTTTACTCCAGGACTATGCCGGACTCTTTCCCTGAACCGTTTCCCTCACCCATTCATGTATTCTATTTTTATTGGTTGCAAGATCTTCTATCCCCGAGACCCCATTTGTGCATCCAATTACGCCCTCTTCTCGCATACCACCCTTTTCTCAAATGTTTCCTTCATAGCCAATCTTGGATAATCTGTCTTCTTCTAGGCCACCTAATTTACGGGTATCCTGTGTACCGTGGTGAGAGCTTCACACTCTAAGGGCATCATCCCACATTCAGCTAGCATCATCTCATAAGGGGTTTGCATTTTGACCATGAGCTCAGACGTAGGAATTTTTTTTTGTATCTTCTCAATCTTTTGCCATAACTCGGAGATAATCCCGCCCCACACCTCGCATCCATAAAGCAACACCGCCTGTACAAGAACTTTAAAGAGCATCTTCTTTTAGTTCAAACCTCCGGATCTCGGCCTTCACACATTTCTTTCTCGCATGGCAA
This sequence comes from Isoetes taiwanensis, assembly GCA_021234155.1. Taxonomy (NCBI): domain Eukaryota; kingdom Viridiplantae; phylum Streptophyta; class Lycopodiopsida; order Isoetales; family Isoetaceae; genus Isoetes; species Isoetes taiwanensis. The sequence continues at coordinate 38,462 of JAJEKV010000539.1, forward strand.
ATAGGGCCTTTAACCCTCCATTTACCCGTTGTTCTACTGTTTGATTCCATCTCGAAATGCTTATCCGGGATCACCCCAAATATTTTATACGTTTGTGTTATTTCAACCGTATCCCGCGATATGTAAATGCAAATTTATGATCCAACGTAGTACCAAAGAGCACAATTTTGGTCTTATTTAGGTTTACCGCATCCCTGTTGCCTCAGCAGAAAGATGCCGTAATATCTAAATGTTTTACGATCCCATCCCTAGCTGCCAAGCGCAAGCGTAACAATATCATCAAGATATAGGAGTATACATATAGTATATCCCCGCCAGCGTGTGCCATCTCCCGAAAGTGTACCTATCCACCTTTCTAGATCATCAATAAAAATGCCAAACATCAGAGGTGATAGGGGGCAGCCTTGCTTAACTCCCATGTTACTTTCAACCCGCTCACCGTGATTCATCTTTATATGGTAAGGACAAATGCACCAAGACTTTCTCATATAACAGTTTTTTTACCGCATCTCCGAGATGACTAGGCACCTTGATTTTCTCCATACTTTCCCATAAGCGGTCCCTACTCACCGGATCGAACGCCTTTAGTAAAATCAACAAAGCTCGCAAATAATGGTCTTCGTGTCCCTTTCATCAATCCATCATAGCTCTAAATGTTACTAGATGATCTATTGTGGATTTTTTTGGTCTAAAGCCCGCTTGCCCTTTAGCACGCATATCATCGTGCCTCGCCCAACCACTTATCTTATGTTCCACAATAGTTGCAAAAGCTTTTGTAAGAGATTGCTTTACCATAATCATGCGGTAGTTGTTTTGCGTCACATGCATCTCCCCTTTATATATGGGGACTACTGCTAATCCGCCATGCCCTCGAAACCCTTCTTGTGTTGTAGCATTAAACATTTCAGTTATTTTCTCCTTCACTCCATCTCCCCGCCCATTTAAGCATCTCGCCACCAATCCCATGGTATCTGCCGCTTTTCCATTTGCTATTTTTTCTAGCCCTTGTTGCACATCTCCATATGTGAACATAAGATCTGTTGTAATACCATTCAGACCTTGTGATATGCCATCCATGTGGTACAACTTCTTCACTTGCGAGATGAGATCCTCAACCTTCAAATGGTGTTGGACTGATCTGCCTTGTTTCATGCGATTCCAGAATTTTTGCGGGTCAGTTAGTAGGTTAGCCACCATCTCATCCTGTTTGAGACGCAGATACGCCCTTTTTTTGCATTTGGCGAGAGTTTTAAACTCTTTAATCAGCCCTACTCTTGCCTGCCCATGGGCACTTTTGTATTGCCTTCTTTTTTGTTTACACTCCTCATCGAACCAGCCATTGCATGGCAGCCCCTTTTTTCTGCGCCCCGACCTAAAACATTTGTTTGCTGCTTCCAGCACCAATGAAGTTAGCATCTCACTTTTTCAAAGAAAGACTTTATGCCATGTTGCACTTGCCACCTTTGATTCACAATATACCCTGTATTCTTTTGATTTCCGCTTGTTTACATGCATGCCGCCTTTCTGTTGTTCTGTTACTCCTTTAGTTCCAGCAATTCTCACATGTGAGATTATGGGCACATGGTCAGATTCACTCCTTGATTCTGGGATGTTCATATATGTTACATGCTCTATAAACTGCTCTGTCGCCATAAAGTAGTCTACAATACTCTTTCCTCTACAAGTGCAACGGCCTGTATCAGGGAATTTTTTGATGCCATTATAGATAACCAAATCAAGACTGCAGCACATATTTAGCACATGAGTTCCCATGGGAGTGGGCCACCTATCCCTATCTGTTGATTCTCTCTTCCATCCTGCAGCGTCCAACTCATGGTCATCAAGTTGATCCATCCAAATTGGGTCACCTGTGTTGTTGGTTATTGATGCCTGCTTCCCTGCTGTTCTGCCATTAAAATCTCCTAGTATCACAATGTCCCCCAATGCCATAAGATCAAGACTATCCTGCTCTAATTGCTGAAACGGATCGTCCATGTCCAGATTATATTTTTGGTAGGTACTTCTCTTTAGCGGTGGGAAATAGCACCCCGCAAAGAAAACTTTTTGCTGCTTCCCAGGCAACTCCACCCATATGTATTGATTAGTATCCCCTTTCTTTATTAGTCTTGCTAAATGCGCCATTTCCTTCCTGATGTAACATGCAATCCCGCCATATCCTCTCCTACGCCATCCTTTTCTATTCCATACTGAATGCAGAACATTAAAACCTTGAATTTCCGGTAAACCACTCTCCTCATGCTCCCAAGTTTCTGTAAAGAAAACCATGTCTACTGTTGCCAGAACATCCGCCATAGTGTCAACCTTTTTACTGGTCAAGTGATTGATGTTCCACGCCATTACCCTGATGGTCTCTAATTCCTATGGAGAATCCGCTTCAATAACGACCCTGTCCCCTCTCCATGTTGCTTTTTTCCCTTCCTTCCTCGCCTCTTTCATTTTTAAGATTTCCCCTTTTTTTTGTTCATACTGCATTTGTGTTAAATCATCGTTAATCCAGATGTTCTCCCCACTCAAGGTTTTGCGTTGCTTCAATACACTTAGCTTGTCTCCTTCGCTTGCAAATCTTACCAGCACATTCCTGTTGTATCCATTTTTCTTTCCTACCCTGTATGTTTCCAGGATGCCCACGGGCTGCACATTCATTTTCTGAGTAAACAAATCCTCCACAACATCCCTGATATTTTCATTATCTGTCTTTGGTAGGCCTGCAATACGGACATTCAAGGATTTCTTCTGCCTTTCTTGTTTTTCTACCAAATCGTTTACACGGTCATGGAGTTTATTGACTACCTGAACAAATGTCTCTTTCCCAGCATCGTCTACTCCTTCATATTGTTGATGTATCCCAGTCTCTTTCAAACTTGCTAACTGATTTTTTATGGATGCATTTTCAGTTTTGATTGCAGAAAAAGCTTCAGTCATACCTTGTAGAAGTCAAAAGATCTCCGCTTCTCTTTGTCTTTGCCTCTCTTGTCTTGACCGCTCCATCATTTCGAATATCTTCATCATCATTGTTCTTGATGCCGACAGCTCGCTCAACATTTGGCACATCATAAATTGCAGACCGGATTGCCCCTGCACTCCCAGATTCCCGCCTCCCATCATGCCAAACAGAGCTGGAGAGGATACAGATGTGGTTCTACCCTGCCCATTTGCATTTACTGACTGTTCGGCCAACCACAGTTCCCCGATTCACGGCCTCCTTGGTGCCACTGTTCCAGCAACCACAGGATCCGATTCACGGCTGTTCCGGCCAACCCCTTGGTGTCATGTGCAAACCCGACCCAAAGATCCCCTAACCATCGCAACTGCTCTACATGGGTTTCCATTTCACTATCCGGTTGTCGGTGGTTCAAGGTGCGACTCCCGATTCCGACCCGCCGGATATTTCAAACTTCTTTTATTCCTTTTTATTGGGGCCCACTTAACCACCCGGTCGCTGTTGGAGGCAGACCATCGACCACAGCCAAGACCTCAAGCCCTCGATTTTCTTCCCTCTAGTTTACCCTGCGCCCATACCCTACCAAGTGAGAGAGAGAGAGAGAGAGAGAGAGAGAGAGAGAGAGAGAGAGAGAGAGAGAGAGAGAGAGAGAGAGAGAGAGGAGAGAGAGAGAGAGAGAGAGAGAGAGAGAGAGAGAGAGAGAGAGATGTGATGTCTCATGGTGATGTCTGATTGCACTCACCGTGATACAATCGAGTTCATCCCCCAAACCAGCTCCATGCCGATCTGGGGCCCTCCACATGACATCGCGGAAGCGTGGATGGTTCCGATTGGGAAAGGTGAAGGGTCATTTACCCGTCTCCCTCGGGGCTACCTAGCCGCGGGCGTAAACATACATGTCGGTATATAATAGCATCACATCTCCACCTCGAAGGGTGGCCCATCAACATGCATAGACAAAGATCAGCACAATACATATGGGGAAATCCTACCCAAGGCTCGGACCGAGGAAGGGGTGGTAGCGGCTTGGGTCTCCAGAGTTCATTGCGCATGTAATTCATGGCAATGGATTTGGCTGGCATAAGAACATGGCTTAGGGTTGTCCACTCCATCCGCCCCTCCTGTGCACACTTTGCGAGGTAGTATTTTGAAAAGTGTTGGGACCTCGATTGTAGCCAGCTAATCTAGTGTGCTAGAGAGGCTAATCTAGGAGCATCTACTACAAAGCTTGAGGTCTCTACCCCCTTCCCAATACAAGGAGTTCACTGAGAGATACATCATCCATATACATTATCAGGAAGAACTAAAGAACTAGATCTAATCTATATCATAGAGTTAGGTTCTTTTAGTTAGAGTCCTGTATCTAGAGATCTAGGTAGTTGCTGCTATGGGCAATTTAATAGGCTAAACCTACTTGATTCAATGACTAGAAGACGGGTTTAGGCTATTAAATTGACCTAAATACCCTGATCCTTTGGTTTGCTCCTCCTTCTGCGAACTCGACCATCCCGCTAAACCGCCGAATCAAGGGAAACTAATGGTGCAATTCGCCGCCGCCCAGTCCGGGAGGCGCTTTTGACCCCTAGGGCAGCCAAAACAGAGCTCTAGAACCCTATGGACGAAAATGGCAAGTTAGGGTTTCTCCTACCTAAATAGACAAGGGGTTGGGGTTAGGGTTTCCAATTATCCCTCTAGGCATGTGGGATAATTGGGAATGGCCCACTTGCCTTTAAGGCCTAGGTGGCATAAATGCATCTACATGGAAAGGTGTGCACCTTAATAAATGTGCACATTGGAAAATGTGCACATTAATAAATGCACATACCTTATACGTTGCCCCCTAGGGGCTACCCACATGGCTACACGCCTACTGTCAGACATCACGCTGGGCCAGTGGCGGTACACGTGAGGCGGCAAGATAAAGATATGTTCTCGGGACCAGATATCGTGGCCGGAACGTCACATTCTCCCCACCTTGAAATGATGCTGTCCGCAGCATCGTGGGTCTCCCCACCTCAGAATCTTCCTAACCTGCAACCAACCTGATGCATACAATATACTACTATAATACGTACACATTTATTAAGATTACCCTAAGGTAATATTTTTAGAACATTATTACGTCATTAGCTTATGAAATAACTTATCAATTCATAACATCGTTAAAACAAGTTATTCAATCATTCACTTATCACGACAATCTAGTTTATTCAAATTTTAAATTATCGCTCGAGGTATTCTTTTTCGCTCTTGCAACACATTCCAACAAAATTTGTGTTGTAAGTCTTCGTGAATTTTCGACCTCCCTTGCCCTCGTGAGCTTCTATTGGCTGCAGGTCGACACCACGCTAGTATCATTTAATTATTAATAAAATTTTGGTTATATGGTGACCACCCCACCTATCTACATGAATGCATGGCTAATCTCCCGGCGTAGGAAGAGGATGCTTCTTCCATCGCGGGTCGAGGAGACAGCCTATAATGCCTATATGCCACTCATGCCTACACCTTTAGTTGCCCAAATATGGAGGATAGGTCCTTCCCTGATATATGGGGCGGAAGGCCAGATTCCTCCTATCAATGCATATATGGGGGCTAGAGGTGCTTTTCCTATAATGCATTCCCTGAATGACCTCCCTTTCTTCGAGGGTCGCCTACTACTCGCGGGGACGTAATAGACTTTCTAATCTACCTTCCACTCATCCGTTTGAAACGCGGCCATGCCTACATTGACATTACACCATGCCCTAGAGATCATCGTGAGTGGTCTCATCATCGGCATCAACGCATGCAACCCATACCTAGCATAGGTTGCATGCGCAGATTAATCTTAACTACACAAGGATTAATCTACACAAATCGACATGCCTCGAGCCGATTTCTTGAGGAGATGACCTTTGCCGCCCCATTGCTCCATAAATCGTGGGTACCGCTTTAATAGATCCTTCTTAAGTACCCACGTCCGCGGTTTTCCACCGGTAGTGTTTCCACTTAACCAAGTATTGAGGAACTCCGACCTCCTTGTTTTCTTTTGAAAGCTTTATCAAGAATCAATTCGGAACTATTTTCAGCTCCTCCGCCATTTTCAACAACGTTGGAGTGTCCAAGACTTCGCCCCGGATTTGGAGTATGCTTCTTCAACAAACTCACGCGGAAGACCTTATGAATCTTTAGGTGTGCCGCAAATCTAGCTTGTAGGATTGATTACCTACTCTCTAGACTATTCCGAAGGTCCAGCCCACCTTGGAGCAAGCTTCTTGCAATTCCCGATCCCCCGAAGCTTACCGCTTCACCTTGATCTTCAGCCAAACATCGCCGCCAACTTGGAACTCCCTAATCGCTCGATGCTTGTCACGATGCTCTTTTGTCGACTCCTTGCTGCTAGGAGATATCCTCAACTTCTTCCACCAATCTGTGATATCGGCCAACATCTGCATGGAACTTCTACTTTTGACACGGATTGTGCCAAATGTCCGATTTAGGCATTGATAGCCGTGAATTGATTATAAACGGCGCACATTTGGGGACGATTCCCGCTTGGTGCTATTATATGCAAACCCACCAAGTGAATAAATTCTTCCCACATACCTTGCTTATTCCGCATATAGTTTCGAAAGCATGTGTCCTCCAAAATTCTGTTGGTCCGCCTCCATTTGGGCATCCGCCCTGAGGGATGATAAGCTGTACTCAAGGATAGCTTCGTCAATTGTCGCTAAGAGATCTTGCCAAAAGCGCCATGAACTTCGATCTCTATCTAAAATGATCTCCCTTGGCATGCCATGGAGCCTAAAGATTTCTTTTGTGAAGAGCTTATTTGTGATCCATAGCCGTATCCGGTGGACTCTAAGGCACAAAATGTGCCATCTTGGACAACTTGTCCACCACTACCATCAAAGCGCCCTTCCTCTTACCGCCCTTGGGAGCCCCGGTTATAAAATCCATGCCGATGACCTCCCACTTAGCGCTTGGCAAACCGCTAATGGCTCCAAGGCTCCCGGGATTCGGCTGCTCCGCTTTGGTCTCGATGACACAACCGGCATTCCTTTAATGTATCTAGCTATCCGCTTCTTCATTCCCCCGCCGTAAATAATTGCTTCAATCTTGAAATAGGTCTTCATAAAAACCCGCATGCCCTAGCTATTGGCCGCTGCGGGCGTGTCAGCGAAGAATTAGCTTCCTTACCGATGATTCTGTGCGCACAACTTATGCTTTATGATACAACAAGGTTGCCTTCCTTCTTATAATGCTTGAAGGCTTCCCATTCAAGTATCGTTTCTAGCCTCCCTAGAAAGGTGTTGCCCCTTTTTGGGCAACATGGACCATCATGATACCTAGAGTTTCAAGATTGGAAGATACTTGTCAAAGTTTGGAAGACTTGTGGTTTCTTTTGAGGTTTCATCTTAAGTTACTTTCTCATCACTCATATGGTAAGAGTTAGTGCTATTTTGATCCTGCTAGAGTTTGGAAGAAATTGGTTCAAGTTTGGAAGACCCTTGGGATCTTGGTTGTATAGCCTAATTCTTTCCTTTGAGGAAGTTTTCTAGTTACATTCTTATTTCTTGAAGACCGTGCAAAAGAATATTGCAAGCTATACAAGGAGTCATTACCATGTTGCTCATATTCACTCATATGAAACTAAATGGAGTTGCACCCATGATTTGGAAGTCACACATATGAAGATGCACTTAGAAGTGGAATTGCTCTTATTTTGGCCTTGAAGATTGGAAGACCTTTTTAGAAGTTTGGAAGACCCTAGGGCCTTGAGCAAAGTTATGTTCATCATAAGGTATGATTTGAGCTTTTGAGATATGATCATGTGCCTGTGGGTTCCAGCCTTTCATCCATTTCATCCATCCTACATCCACCTTCCTTTCATTTTTTTATATACCTCATTTTCACCCTGGCCATGCCTTCTTTCATTACCTCACTACCTATATTTTATTGGCCTCACCTCCACTTGTGAATTGCTCTCAAGAGATCATGAAAAAACCTCAAGAGCAAAGAAGCTTGAATTTTACCTTCATTCTATCACCCTAAATCCTACCATAGCCTTTTTTTTTTTTTTCCTATTTTTCCACCCTTTTCCTATGATTTTTTTCACCATTTCCAAGGTTGAAAATTCATTGACCATGGTCAAAATGGCCAAAATTTCAAGTATCTCAATTTGACCTGAAAACACTCTAGATTTGAAGCTTGGCAAAAATAGCTAGGTTGGCCTTTTCAAAATTCAAAAAAGACATGGGAAACCCCTCAAATATCATTTCTTGGGATGCGTGCCAAAAATAAAAACCTATTCTAGCCTATCTACCCTATCTAATTTTGCATAGTTCCGTGTCACCCCCCATTTTTCCATTGGCGGGCCATGGGGGCTGTGACACGGCCGGTGTCCCCTCTCATTGGCACTTTAAATTTAATAACTGCCTGCATTATTCCTTATATACCTTAGCCATGGGACTCGCTTTGTGCCCTGTGGGATATATCGCCCTTGAGAATTTTTGATAAACCCTAAGAAATAGAGGAACTCGCTAAATCCGCCAATTGCGCCTAAACCCGATTGAATCCCGCCAATTTCCGCCCAAATTAGTTCCTAAACCTTTTCAAAAACCCCTGGAACCCTTTGTGGCACTTGATTGATAGAAACTTGCTCAGATAGGGTCGGAAATCATTGAACCGAGCTGGTTTTTGGGAAGGGACGCTTTTTAACTGGGAATACAGATCATTTTTTTACCCCCTGGAGATATACACCGCGGATCCGGGCGATTTCTATATTCCTCGATATTCTCTTGATCCGTTTCTACCTCAAATTCCCGCTAATCCTCGCCGAGATTGAAGATTGATGTATTATTTTGATTGAAGACCTACTTGTTGTGACTTATTTGACATCAAACTCCTACCGCTACTCAAATTATCTTATTATTTTCTTTCTCGATAATTTTTGGGTTTTGAAGTTGACAATGCCTTGGGATCCGTTCTCAAGCATTATCCCGGTATTACTTGTCGAGAATTTCTAAACTCTCGTGATATCTTATGATTTGAATGCATATTCATTGCCCGGACAAATAGTGTTTCCATCTTCTTTTGTTTCAAGTTGTTCTCACTGCCTAAACTAATAGAAACCAGATATTTAAAGTAGAATCCAAATTAATAGTCGTGTCCCATTCTTTAAAAGGTTTGAGTATTGCTTATATGTAAAGAAAACAAAGAAAAATAGTTTTTTCCATAATCGTCATAAATCGTGATGGTAAATCGAGACTTTGGCCCATCTCAAGAAATATCATAGTGTTTGCTTGTCAAGAAAAAACCTTATGCACATGATCTAGAGTTTATTTTGAAGTCGTTTTATACAAATTCCAACTCAAGATTTATCACCAAACTATATTTGCAAATTTTGGCTCTGTTTTGGCATTGACCAATTTTTGATGAACTTTGACATTGATTTTCTTGGTCTTCCCTATCCAAATCGAGATGACTTTCACCAGTAGTTCCCTCTACTTGTCTATAACTCATACCAAAAACCAAAACTCAAAAATCTTAAAGGGTGTGACTGCAAGATTGATTTTTGCTCTGACAGTTTTTTCTGCTTCAGGGACTGTAGTGATTTTGACAAAACCAGCATTTGAAATTGAGTTCTTTTGCTTTATATGATTAAGGATTGATCACCCTAAGTGATCTGGAGGTCCTGACCAGTTTGTTTACACTTCCTTTGAGGTTAGGCTAAAATTCCAGGTTTTAGGCTAACAAAAGGCTTTCCCATACCTCCTTGAATTCCGCATCCGTTGGCAGGGATTCTTCAATCTTCTTCCCAAAGTCGCTGGAGAGCATTGAAACTGCATTGCAATGCACTCTAGTTGTCAGGGGATGCCTTGAAAGTGCATCCGCTACCACGTTGAGCTTCCCCAGCTTGTAGACTATATCAAAGTCATACTCTTCGAGGAACTCCATCCACCTTCTCCGCCTCGTGTTAAGGTGTGGTGGTTGCGTGAATACATACCGGAGGCTCTCGGTGATGCAGGTCCAATTGGAACTTCCTCCCCAAGAGGTAGTGCCTCCAAATTTTAATGCCCCGACAACCGCAAGCAATTCCTCGATCATGGGTCCGGGCAGCGATTTCGCCACTCATCTTCCCGAATCATACGCTACCACACCGGCCTTCTTTTGCATGAGCACCGCGACTGCGTGGCTATCTTACTTCGCGTGCCTGCAGCAACCAACTTGTCTTTCTCTCGATCCGCATGGTTAAGACGGGGGGTCGCCAAAGCTTCCTTCAACAATTCAAACCCCGCTGGGCTTTCTTGTGCCAATGGTCCGCCCAATCTTTCACCTTTTCCCCCCTCGTCAAGTCTATTAGCGGGCCGCTTATCTTAGCAAAGTTCTTCACGAACTTTTCAGTAGTACCGCTAGGCCAAGGAAACTTCGACCTCATGCACATTCCTCGGGTGCCGCCATCAATGACGGTTTCAATCTTGGTGTGATCCGCCGAAATTCCTTCCTACCGAGATCACATGACCCGGGTATTCCACCCTCCCGGCTATGCGGTGGCACTTTGACAACCACGCATAACCGTGCCTCCTTAGTTTCTCGAAAGCACTCTCCTTAGATGTTGTGCGTGTTCCTCCAGGGGATCTATCAGACACCAAAATGTAATCAAAGAACACTATCACAAAGGTGTCCAAGAACTCCTCAAGATGTCATTCATGAGCCTCATGAATGTTGCTAGGGCATTCGATAAGCCAAAAGGCATTACCGTGAATTCATAGTGCCCATACCGGTCCCCGAAGCCGCCTTGTGAATGTCTTCCTCCTTTATTCTGATCTGGTGATAGCCTGACCTTAGGTCGATTTTGGAGAAGACCTTTGCCCTTGGAGCTGATCCATCAAGTCATCCGATTCTCGAGCGCATATTTATTCTTGATGGTGTGCTTATTCAATCGCTTGTAGTCTATGCACATCCTCAAGCTACCATCCTTCTTCTTTACAAAAAAAATGGGTGCTCCAAAGCGTAGACGCTAGGTCTCTAATGAACCCTAGGTCGAAAGCAATTCCACCGCAATTGCTTCTTTAGTCCGTCGCCTCTTTAAGGCCGTCATTCTCAGATGGGGATTTTTGTTTTTTGGCCCCTGATTCGAAAGTGCTATCTCACACTCGACTCCTCTATACCGAGAGGAAGCCGCTTGATCTCATCCGGGAAGGGAGAAGACCTTTGCCCCTTGAGCTGATCCATCAAGTCATCCGATCTGAGCGTATATTTATTCTTGATGGTGTGCTTATTCAACTGCTTGTAGTCTATGCACATCCTCAAGCTACCATCCTTCTTCTTTACAAAAAAAATGGGTGCTCCAAACGGAAGATTTCAGATTCTCACTGAACCACCGAGGAGACAAATCAACCAGATTTGGTAGGAGTAAGCATGAGAGTGGCTACCGTGATCTACCACTAATGCTACAAATACTCCCAACTTGCCTATTCCTCCACCAGCTCCTCTCTATCGGCCTACAAATATTACAAATATTTCCTCTCGGCCCTCTTCTTCACAAATTCATAAACTTTTTGAACCAGATCAAACCTTTCGCCACTGCTCCTCCATCAAAGACTTTATCATTTTGAGTTGACTATACCGCTTCCCCTTGCTATGATTCTTCCATGAATGCCAACCATTTTCTAAAAACTTTGAAGACTATTATGAAGAACATGGGAGAAAGAAGGGTTCCGTGTTTGCAGAATTCATCAAATGCATGAAGGGTGATGTTTGATCTTGGCCTCGATTTTGAGTCGCCTATAGGTACCAAAGGGGATGAATTGGAACACAAGTTTCTATCAAGGTTTGGTAAGGCTACTTCACCCCGTGATCTTGTCTTTGAACTCAACTCATTTTCCATTAGACCTGGTGAGAGTGTAAAGCAAAGATGTGGAGAGATTTAATTCTTATTTGCTAGTGTGTAACAGAATCGTGTTACTCATCCAACATTGCACCTAGTTGCTTCCTTTATCGAGAGGTTTGATGTCTAGACCTAGGATCTATAGGAAGTTATTAAAATTACAAAAATTTGGTGAGTTGGATTCTATCCATAAAACATTTGTAAAGGCCGTAGATCTGGCGTAACTATTAAGCTATCTTCCCGATGAAGAGATCGAGATCCATTTTATCCTCCTCATCATGGAACCGAACATGATTTACATTTTGCTAATGCCGCCCCCGCTTATGCAAAGACAAAAAAGAGAAGAAGAAGTCCAAGGTCAAGAATTGATCCTCATGTTTCGTGAGATGAAATCGAGATCAAGAAAGTGTCCGAGGCACTTTTGAAGTTACCAAACAATCCCATCAATTAAAAAACAAAGAAAGATGCCCCACCTCCCCGAATGCACAAACCGTGGTAAACCTTACCATAGAGCCGAAAGTGTTTTGCAAGGCAATGTCCTAAGTGTCATAGAAGAGGTCACTTTGGTAGAGAATGTCCTGTTGTTTGCTCTTTTGCAAGGAAATAGGTCATGAGGAGAAGTATTGCGTTGTTAAGGCTTATTTTGAAAAACAAGATAAAGGTAAACAAATGTCAAATATAAGTTTTATTGAGACTTGTGCGTGAGAACAGAAGAGCAAGATGTTATGGTTGTGCGCATACGCATGCGAGCTCATCCAAATGCATCTACATGTTCTGTTCCACCTCATAAGGTAACATTTCAATCAGATCCTCAGAATATAGCTCCTCCTCCCGCTCAAAGGTATAAAATGTAAAGATTCTGAGTTGGATGAATTTGAATTACTTATGAAAAATTCTAAGGTTATCGTGGATTTATTAACTCTGGCGAGAATTGCACCATCATACAGGGAAAAGTTGATCAAAAGCACTCCAGATATTGAAGAGGTTGCTGCTAAACCCACGCAACAATATTTCGTGGCTTTGCCCGAGCAAAACCAAGATCCGTGTGCTTTTTACTTGTAGTGCTACTATAGGAACTTCCCATCTAGACAAAGTTTTGCTGGATGGAGGTTCTTCTTTAATGTTATGCCTTATCATGTTATGAAGGCACTGGATCTCAAGGTAGAAGATAATACTTCCATTGTTCTAAAATCTTTTCAAATGCTAAAGTTGTGCCCTAAGGGAATAGTAAGAAATGTATCCGGGTGAATACGTGGGGAATCATTGTGCCGGGCCACATTTGTGGTTGTTGATTTTGAAAATGTTAATCAAGCTAATATCTATGATCTATTATTAGGAAGGAGATGGATGAAAACAAAGGATGCCGCACCAGATGGTCCGAAGGCACTTGCACCATTTCCAATGGAGCAACTTCTCACAAACCGCAAACAAACTCGATCCATCTCGCTAACATTAGGTTCATAGATGTGGACATACTACAGGAAGAAGATTTGGGTGTTTACAATTTAGGCCCGGATGCTAGTATACATGAAGAGGTTGTCAACTTTGCTTACATGCATGTTGAATCCCCCGACCAAGGCAAAAAGCCTATCTCCGGGTTTGATGGAGGTATGTCAAAAACTGGGATTGCTTCTTCTCACGCTATTTTGAAGGATGATTTTAAGTTGATGACTAAGATAGGGAGAATTCACCCTAATATTTCTTCTAATGCAGCAGAATACAAAGCCCTCATTGCAGTTTACAAGAAGCAAGGTGTATGAGTATTTTCATATTGTTATTTATGGAGACTCACAACTTGTTTGTAGACAAATCTTGGGAGAATATCGAACTAAACATCAAGACATGGAGGATCCGAAAGTGCTCAAGCCAGAGAATTATTAACTTTTTTGATCATTGGGAGATTTTACATATTCCTAGATCTAAGAATTTTGAAGTCGACTCATTGTGTGAAAAAACCCTTATGGAGTATTTGTCCCAAGGAGCTATTCAAGAGGATGTCTTAGATGAAGAGGAGCTTTTCAATTCCATCCCATCTTAACTATCAACCTAGCACAAGAGGAATCACTTAAAGAGCTTGAAGTGCATAAAGGAGGTATATCTAGGACCCCGCAAAATGGGAGACTTATATAATGAAGGTGATCAAGGTAAAATGGTTGAGTTATTTGAGGATTGGGTGGATGTTTTTGCTTGGGGAGTATTCGTAAAACCGAAAGGGGTTGATAAAAAATTTGTGAGTTTGAAATTAAGGTTCGAGAAGATGCCAAAACCGTTATGTGGGTTGAGAAGAATTAATTCTTCACTTTTAGATCTTATCAAGGTGAATTATTCAAAATGCAGAATCAGATTGATAGTTGACATTGTGAACCCTCTTGGGTTTCTTGTATTGTTCCAGCTTCTAAAAAAGAATGGTTCTTTAAGAATATGTGTGGATTATAGAGATCTAAATAAAGCTATCGTTAAAGATTGTTACCCTTTGCCTTTTTGGAAGAAATCCTTTATGCAAGTGGTCGGTAAGTCTATGTACTCATTTTTGGATGGTTTCTCCGGGTTTTAATCAGATTAGCATCAAAAGGAAGATCACCAAAGACATCCTTCATTACTCCATGGGGAACTTATGCAATGAAAAGGATGCCTTTTGGCTTAATGAATGCCCCCGCCACATTTCAGAGAGCCATGGATATCGCCTTTGCAAACATGACTCGAAAGCAATTCGTGAGTTTATCCGATGATTTATGCTTAGGTAATCGATACAAGTGATCATATTTCGTGAGCTAACAAGAATATTCACATTGTGCGCATAAACCTGGAGTTAATCTAAACCCAAAGAAGTGCATCTTTTTAGCATCCAAAGGCCGCAGCTCTTAGGCCATGAGGTTTCTCGCTAAAGGCCTTCAAGTAGTCAAGAGAAGATCATAGCTTTAAAAAGCTTCAAACACCTGTGACAATTAAAGAAGTCAAGGGATTTATGGGAATGACCTCTTTCTTAAGAGTGTATGTGCCTAATTTCTCTCACCTTATTAGTCCTATCTCTAAGTTGACTAGAGTAGGCCAAGTTAGTAAAAGAGAAAGTAAAATATAGGCCTCGTTGTTTGACCGGATGAGTGTGAAAAGCTTTTTTTGCATCATAGAGGCTATTTGTCATTCTACACTTTTAAAAACCTGCACCTTTCATTACCATTTAAAGTTTACATAACTATCACTAAAAAGGTTGGCCGGAGTTGCCATTTTGCGTGATAGACACCCTATTGCTTTTGCAAGCAAACAATGGTCTCAAATCAAGAGAAGTATGCTAAGATAGAAAGGAGTGCCGCTGCTCTCATCTTTTGATCGAGAGACAGGTCATCTTTACAAAAATCCCAAGCCACTATCTACATGCAGCAGTAACCCCATGCCTTTTTTGTATGGTAAGAAATTAGAAAACCTAAGCTTCATAGGTGGGCTTGTAGGCTTCAATCTTATGATTTAAAGGTAAAGGTTATTCATGTATTGAACAATCCGAAGTTTATACCGCCGGCCGCCTACTTTGAACATGAGGAGGTGGTACAAGAAGAAGAAATGACTAACCTTGTTGTAAATGAGCAGACGACGGTCAACTATGCCACCAAGGTTGGCAACAACCTATCGAGATTCCTTCAAGATCAAGAGATACCTTCGAATTTTCAAAAGCCAAGCTTACAAGTTTAAGTTAAAATGTTTGACTTACTCATTGGTTGGTGACATCTTGTGCAAGGTA
This sequence comes from Isoetes taiwanensis, assembly GCA_021234155.1. Lineage (NCBI taxonomy): Eukaryota > Viridiplantae > Streptophyta > Lycopodiopsida > Isoetales > Isoetaceae > Isoetes > Isoetes taiwanensis. The sequence continues at coordinate 54,032 of JAJEKV010000539.1, forward strand.
AATAGGGATGGTGTACTCTTAAGATGTGTTGATGAAGATGAAGTCCGCCCCGTACTTGGCTTAAAAATCATAAAGGTGTTTGTGGTGGTCATTTTGGCAAACAGATACAACCGCCAAAAAATATTAAGGTCCTGGTTATTTCGGCCTCATTTATTTAGAGATTGCTATGATGTCATAAAAAACTTGCCACCAATGCCGACATTTTTGGTAAGAAAATTTTGCATCCCCGCCTCTTCCATCGAATTGTGTCCCCTGTGCCCATTTCAAGTTTGGGGCTAGATTATGTTGGCCCTATAAATCCCTCATCTTCTCGCTTCAAAGATGAATACATTGTTGTGGCTACATTTATTTACCAAATGGTCGAAGCAAAGACTTTGAGAAAAGCAAATGCATATACTACTGCTAGGTTTTTGCATGAAAACATTTGTTCTAGATTTGGGATCCCTTTCAAAATTTTGACCGATAGAGGCTCTACTTTTATTAATGAGGTTATTCAAATTTTGTCTCAAGCCTCAAGATCGACATGTGAAAAGCTCAGCCTATTACCCTCAAGGAAATGGTCAAGCCGAGTCCACTAACAAAGTGCTTAAGGGTATTTTACAAAAAAAACAATTTTGCCAAAACCAAAAAGATTGGCATTTGAAATTATATGATGCTCTTTGGGCTCATAGAATCACCGCTAAAACCGCCACTAATGCTTCTCCCTTCAGCTTGGTTTATGGTGTTGAAGCAGCTTATTCCTCGCTGAGTTGGAGATCCCCTTTTGAGGATGGCACCAAGTTGGATTTGGAGTTTAATGAGGCATTACAACACAGTGTATGAGGTTTTACTAAAGTTGGATGAGGATAGATTTGGTGCGTAAAACTTCAATCTACTTAAGAAGGCTAGAGTGCAAAGAAGCTTTTTAAAGCAGCCTCACAAGCTCCGTGGATAAATTTGCTCCATTGGAACTCGCGGCTCAAAATGGGATGCCGCAAATGAAGGTAAGTTGTCTAAATTTGAAAATCCTTGGGAAGGCCCTTACCAGATTGTAAGAGAAGTCGGGCTGTTCATCTTATTGGCTTAAGGATCTCAAAACAGTTTGGAATTACCCAATCCTACAAATATTCAAAGATTTGAAGATATTGGCCCAACATGCATGTTTAGGCTTTTTGTTCTATATGAACATCTATTTTAACTTAAAATAGGTTAATTGTCGTTGGAAGTTGGAGATTTAAAATTCTTTTGATTGATTTTGTTTATTTCCTTGAGGCTTAAGTCAGAGATTTTGGTTGGTTGGAATTGCTAAATTGTTTCCGATTAGTTGTACTCAAGTTTCTTTTTATACTTGTGCCATCAAGACCATTTTTCCTTTGAGGTGAACTAATTGTGTGTTCTGCTTTTGAAGCGTAAATATTTTTTCAAGATCGACATTTTCAAAAAAAGAGCAAGAGAAAATTCTATTCATCAAAAAGGTACACAAGTTACAAAAAAGAGAGGATCCTCTCATAGAAAACCAATGCTATCAAGATTTCCTCAAGGGATAGTAGGAATCTTGTCCAAGGAGATCCATCCGCAAAGATCTAAGAGATTGTTATATCCGGTAAAAAAATTGTCCATGGTACCAAACACATAATGATCTTCACCTCCAGATTCTCTTCAGGAGTTTGAAATGCATCTCTTTTATCATGAGAAGCATCAAGTAAACTATAGCTATCGCTAGCATCCCGTGGGGAGTAGTATAACCGCTTATACCTGCCAAATTGAGCATCCGTCACCATGATGATGCTTACACAAAAAGTAGTGCATATGTAGCATCCGAATGCATTCCCTTAAAAAAATTCCGCCCATGTAGCCTTTGTGTTCGACACTGCAAAGGTCGCTTAGTTTCTCTTGATAAGTCTTTTGCCCAAGGAAACACCCATGGCAAGGTGATCATGGTTCATGTCTTTTTTTGTAGAGTTCCTTTCTGAGTCGTGGTAGTTTTGGTCAACATTTTTGCCTTCCCATATACACGCCGTAAATGCATGTGCACCGAGTAAATTTCCACGCAGGAAGAGGTTCTTCATTAATTAAAACATTGTCCCATTCTCAGACCAGATGCATTTCTTGCACGTGTCTGATTACACCATAAGGAATAGGTACTCCTCAGAATCGGATCAAGCTCGTGAAGCACTCCTAAATTGCTCTGATCAGCCTGTTACATTGTCCTTATAGGTGTATGGTAAGAAAAAGGAGCCATGATCGGCAAGGGAGGTCGAAGTTTTCTCGGAGCACCCAGCAGGAGGAGCAAATTAGGTTCGAGCTCGATGGTTTGAATTTTTGGTGTGAAGGTTTGAATTTTTAGTTTGAAATACATTCAATGGTTGTATGAGCCAAATTTCTTGAATAGTAGAAGTTTAGTTAAATAGGGTAGATATTTGCTATGCTTTAACAATTTTGAGTGTTGTCATTTCAGTCCATTTGCTCATTACTCTTATTTGTCTTAAGTTGGCCTCTTTCCATCTAGCCCTTGCTTCCATATGAAATTTTCGTGAGTGCTAATCCTACATTGTTACTCATCCCTTTATTTGGCACTCATGCTAATTTGATTATCATTGTCATATGCGTGTTCATCCACTTTTCTCCATATTCAATTGCCTTGAGTTGTCCTACCTCCATTTGATCTTTATTTTCTTATCACTTCCATTACCTTATACTGGCTTCATATTTCCCACCACCGCAGAGTAATTCTATTCCCTCCACCACTTGTTGATATTTTGAAGACCTTCGCTAGCATTTTTTCCTTTGAGGTCGAGGGGACCAGCCTCATTCTTTCCTTTTTGAGGAGATGTTGCCCTTTTGGGCAACATGGACCATCATGATACCTAGAGTTTCAAGATTGGAAGATACTTGTCAAAGTTTGGAAGACTTGTGGTTTCTTTTTGAGGTTTCATCTTAAGTTACTTTTCATCACTCATATGGTAAGAGTTAGTGCTATTTTTGATCCCCGCTAGAGTTTGGAAGAAATTGGTTCAAGTTTGGAAGACCCTTTGGGATCTTGGTTGTATAGCCTAATTCTTTTCCTTTGAGGAAGTTTTCTAGTTACATTCTTATTTCTTGAAGACCGTGCAAAGAATATTGCAAGCTATACAAGGAGTCATTACCATGTTGCTCATATTCACTCATATGAAACTAAATGGAGTTGCACCCATGATTTGAAGTCACACATATGAAGATGCACTTAGAAGTGGAATTGCTCTTATTTTGGCCTTGAAGATTGGAAGACCTTTTTAGAAGTTTGGAAGACCCTAGGGCCTTGAAAGCAAAGTTATGTTCATCATAAGGTATGATTTGAGCTTTTGAGATATGATCATGTGCTACTGTGGGTTCCACCTTCATCCATTTCATCCATCCTACATCCACCTTCCTTTCATTTTTTATATACCTCATTTTCACCCTGGCCATGCCTTCTTTCATTACCTCACTACCTATATTTTATTGGCCTCACCTCCACTTGTGAATTGCTCTCAAGAGATCATGAAAAACCTCAAGAGCAAAGAAGCTTGAATTTTACCTTCATTCTATCACCCTAAATCCTACCATAGCCTTTTTTTTCCTATTTTTCCACCCTTTTCCTATGATTTTTTTCACCATTTCCAAGGTTGAAAATTCATTGACCATGGTCAAAATGGCCAAAATTTCAAGTATCTCAATTTGACCTGAAAAAACACTCTAGATTTGAAGCTTGGCAAAAAATAGCTAGGTTGGCCTTTTCAAAATTCAAAAAGACATGGAAACCCCTCAAATATCATTTTTGGGATGCGTAAAAAAAATAAAAACCTATTCTAGCCTATCTACCCTATCTAATTTTGCATAGTTCCAGGTCACCCCCCCCCATTTTTCCACGTGGCAGCAGGGCGTGGGGGCCAGACACGGGCCGGTGTCCCTCTCAAGGCGGCACGCAAATTTAATAGCTGCCTCAGATTATTCCTTATATACCTTAGCCGCCAGACTCGCTTGTGCCTCGTGGGATATATCGCCCTTGAGAATTTTTGATAAACCCTAAGAAATAGAGGGAACGCAAAACCGCCAATTCGCGCTCGGCCTAAACCCCCGCCAATCCCGCCACCCAAATTAGTTCCTAAACCTTTTCCAAACCCCCGAACCTTTTGTGGCACTTGATTGATAGAAACTTGCTCGATTAGGCCGGAAATCATTGAACCGATGGTTTTTGGGAAGGACAGCTTTTAACTGGGAATACGATCATTTTTTACCCCTGAGATATACCTCCGCGGATCCGGGCGCATTTCTATATTCCCGATATTCTCTTGATCCGTTTCTACCTCAAATTCCGCTAATCCCCGCCGAGATTGAAGATTGATCAGATTTTGATTGAAGACCGACTCTCGTTGTGACTTATTTGACATCAAAACTCCTAATGCTACTCAAATTATCTTATTATTTTCTTTCTCGATAATTTTGGGTTTTCGGTTGACAATGCCTTGGGATCCGCTTCAAGCATTATCCCGGTATTACTTACGAGAATTCTAAACTCCTCGTGATATCTTATGATTTGAATGCATATTCATTGCCCGACAAATAGTGTTTCCATCTTCTTTTGTTTCAAGTTGTTCCGCTCTGCCTAAACTAATAGAAACCAGATATTTAAAGTAGAATCCAAATTAATAGTCAGGTCCCATCTTTTAAAAGGTTTGAGTATTGCTTATATGTAAAGAAAACAAAGAAAAAATAGTTTTTTCCATAACCGCCATAAACCGTGATGTAAATCGGAGACTTTGGCCCATCTCAAGAAATATCATAGTGTTTGCTTGTCAAGAAAACCTTATGCACATGATCTAGAGTTTATTTTGAAGTCGCTTTATACAAATTCCAACTCAAGATTTATCACCAAACTATATTTGCAAATTTTGGCTCTGCTTTGGCATTGACCAATTTTTGATCAACTTTGACATTGATTTTCTTGGTCTTCCCTATCCAAATCGAGATGCACTTTCACCAAGAGTTCTCTACTTGTCTATAACTCATACCAAAACCAAAACTCAAAAATCTTAAAGGGTGGGACTGCAAGATTGATTTTTGCTCGACAGCTTTTTTCTCGCTTCAGGATCAGAGTGATTTTGACAAAACCAAAGATTTGAAATTGAGTTCTTTTTGCTTTATATGATAAGGATTGATCACCCTAAGTGATCTGGAGGTCCCACCAGTTTGTTTTACACTTCCTTTGAGGTTAGGCTAAAAATTCCGTGTTTTAGGCTAACAAAAGGCTTTCCCATACCTCCTTGAATTCCGTGATCCGCTATGGGATTCTTCAATCTTCTTCCCAAAGTCGCCGAGAGCATTGAAACCGCATTGAATGCACTCTAGTTGTCGTGGAGTTTTGAAAGTGCATCCGCTTACCACGCTGAGCTTCCCCGCCTTGTAGACTATATCAAAGTCATACTCTTCGAGAACCCATCCACCTTCTCCAAAGGTAAGGTGTGTGGCGCGAATACATACCGGAGGCTCGTGATCGCGGTCCAATTGGAACTTCCTCCCTAAGAGGTAGTGCCTCCAAATTTTAATGCCCCCACAACCGCAAAGCAATTCTCGATCATGGGCTCCGTGAAGCGATTTCGGCCTACTCATCTTCCCCGAATCATACGCTACCACACTGCCTTCTTGCATGAGCACCGCGACCAGGGCTATCTTACTCTATGCCCGCCGCAAGAACCAACTTGTCTTCTCTTCCCGATCCGCATGGTTAAGACGGGGCGGCTGCCAAAGCTTCCTTCAATAACCAAACCTCGCTGTGGGCTTTCTTGTGCCAAATGGTCTTCCAATCCTTTCACCTTTTCCTACTGCCGTCTATATTAGCTGGCCGCTATCTTAGCAAAGTTCTTCACTAACCAGAAGTACCGCTAGGCCAAGGAAACTTTGACCTCATGCACATTCCTATGTCGCCACCTAATGACGGGCCAATCTTGGCGTGATCCGCCTAAATTCCTTCCACTGAGATCACATGACCTGTATTCCACCCTCCCCCAAGGCGGCGGCACTTTGACAACTTGGCATTACAAACCGGTGCCTCCTTAGTTTCTCGAAAGCACTCTCCTTAGATGTTGTATTTGTTCCTCCAGGATCGCATCAGACACCAAAATGTAATCAAAGAACACTATCACAAAGGTGTCCAAGAACTCCTCGAAGATGTTGGATTTCATGAGCCTCATGAATGTTGGGGTATCTCGATAAGCCAAAAGGCATTACCATGAATTCATAGTGCCCATACCGCGTCCCTAAAAGCCGCCTTTGTGAATATCTTCTTCCTTTATCCGGATCTGGTGATAGCCCTGACCTTTAAGTCGATTTTGGAGAAGACCTTTGCCCTTGGAGTTGATCCATCAAGTCATCCGATCAGGGAAGCGCATATTTGTTCTTGATGGTGTGTTTATTCAACCGCCTATAGTCTATGCACATCCTTAAGCTACCATCCTTCTTCTTTACAAAAAAATGCGCCCAAATGGCGAGACACTAGGTCTAATGAAGCCTAGGTCAGGCAACTCCTCCGCAATTGCTTCTTTACTCCGACAACTCCTGCGTTGCCATTCTATATGGGGATTTGCTTGTTGGCTTCCTGATTCGAAAGTGCTATCTCACACTCGGCTCCTCTATAAGGAGGAAGCTGCTTGATCTCATCCGAAGGGAGAAGATCTTGCCCCTTGAGCTGATCCATCAAGTCATTTGATCTCTCGAGCGATATTTATTCTTGATGGTGTGCTTATTCAACGCTTGTAGTCTATGCACATCCTCAAGCTACCATCCTTCTTCGTTACAAAAAAATGGGTGCTCCAAACTGCCAGACGCTTAGGTCTAATGAACTTGAGGTGCAATTGGAATTGCTTCTTTAGCTTAGAAGACTGCCACATTCGCATGATGGGAACTTGTCGGCCCCCTGATTCGAAAGTTTATCTCACACTCGACTCCTCTATAAGGAGGAAGCCGCTGGATCTCATCCGGGAAGAGATCATGGAACTATGTCACCTTCCGCAACTGGTTGAGCCCCTTATCTTCGCACCTCTTCCGATTCGCTCTTGAATCTCAAGCTTGAAGATATATGCTACATGTTCACTCTTTATGCATCTGAACAGCCGCTACTAGACATGCCCATAATGGGAACAACTTTTACCCCGTGGATCTCTATGATTTTGCCATTTTTCCTATCCTGCCGATCAAGTCCATTTCAATGATTAGGGTCAATTCCAATATTCATTACTTCCCCATCCGGATATTGAATCCTCGCAAATTAATGTCAAGTTTATTCCTTTTGCTCCTTGCCCCCCTTTACTTCCCCGCTTAAGCACATGGGTCTAGGCTTGACTTTATTGGTTTTGAGCTTCAACATTTGAATCATTGGGGATGCAAAGTTATGGCTACTTCCCTAAGTCTATCAAGACCGCGGAATGACTTGGTCTTAGCCTTCCCTTATTGTGGAAATTACCTTTACATTGGCTCTCTCGCTTGTTCAGTATCTATTATGCAAAGATATGACACTCACCCCTCAATGTAGTCGCGGGCTTCCTTCGCCCGCCGTTGTCGCATTGCAGTGTCCCAATCTCCCAACTCGCTAGTCTTTGACTCATGACGTAGGGGCAGCTTCATTGGCCCCTATGGCCTCGGTTGGAAACACCCAAGCAAAGCCGCATTTCTATGCACTCCCCGTCTCTTTTCCTTGGGCATTGCCCGCAAAGGACCGTGACCGCTTTGGAATAGTTTGACCCCCCGCTTGTCTTTGAAGGACACCCGCTTCTTCTCCCGCCGTTTCCCCCGTTTGCCACCATATGGGGCTCTAGCTCGACTGGCTTGCCGCCTAGGGCTATAGCCCCCTGTTGCCTTGCCTTTGTCCCGAAATGCCGCTGCCTCTGCCCGCTATTCGAGGTCCGGCCCTTGCAAGCTTATAGCCTTGGACTCGCCTTCGATATCGCCTTTAGGGTTTATTGCCCTCACAAGACTGGATCTCCTCATTCAGCCCCTTCAATATAGCTTCCATCGCATGCTTTTCACTCAATTTTGGTACATAAAGCCTTAGCCTCATGAATTCCTCTCAGATATTTCTCGACAGACTTGTTGCCTTGCCGCAACCTATAAACCTCGCTTGCATCATACTAGACTTATGTTTCCTTGGGGCGTAATGGGCGCTTTGAAGGCTTTAGCAAACTTCTAACCGAACTTAAGCATCCCTCGCTTAAGCCATGTGCCTTTGCATAACCCTTCCACCAAATTTGGTCGCGGCTCCTTTCAAGTTGGTTGTTGCCACTCTTCCTTTGTCTTTATCCTTCATGCCATAAGCATTATATACGCACTCATCTCGTCCGACCATGCCTTTGCTTCTAATCCCACCGTTTCTCCCCGGAAGAATTTCCCAATTCAAGGGCCTTCCATACATTGCCCAAAGGCGGAATCTACCTTCTTCGGTAGTCGTAATTCGGTGTCCCTTTTGTCGTCCATCAGGTGTTTTTCCGCCTTCCCTCTTCGGTGTTCCTTTGCCTTCCATCTGCTCGGGTCCTGGGCTTGCTCTTCCTCTTCCTCGAAGTCGAGTCCGAGTTTGAGCTTGAAGTCGGAGGAGGAGCTGGGGATCTCCTTCTCTTGCTCCTCTTCTTGTCCCTTCGGCTTTTCGAAGCTGATGCTTGTGGCAATTGAGCATTGCCCAATCAACAACTGCTCCCGCCAGGCGCTAATAGAGCCTTTATCATTTTCAAGGTCCGTCCTCATCAGGATATCTCCTCCTCGGGGTCATGGGTTCCATTTCTTCAAATAAGTTCCTTCCCGGGTGTGGCTTGGCGGGTCCGCATCTTTCCCTAAGGTCTTGGCGTTTGCTCACATCCTTGGGCCTCTAACCGCATACACAAGTAGTTCATGGCTATATGGTTAGTTTTACTTGTTCTCTTGCATTATTTATGGTTTGTTGGTATAATTGTGGAACAAAATATATCAACAAAACATTTAAAGTGCAAAAAGATTATATTCATATATTATATAATATTTTAGTACAAAAAGTGTCCGGATCAAGAGTCTAACTAGTCTTGAAATGCCGGTAAGATGGGTTGTCCTCAAGGAACTTTTAACTTGGGCGTTCCTACCGAAGGCCCTAAAGTTCTCGATGTCTTTGCCGACGACAGCCAAAGGCAAGGTCTCACCAAATCTTCTACCTCGGGTCGGATGTAAGAGCTGCGGTGGACCGGGCCCCGCCGCCGATGGGGTATGGCGGTCGTCGAAAGAGGTCAAGTGCCATTGCTCTCTTGACTGTGACAAAGAGGGGTCGACATTTGGCGCTTATTCGCAGCATGCCCGCCGAAGCCGTAGAGTGCAATGAGCATGAACACTCCTTCTTCACCTCGCCGGGGCTGAACTTGCGGTGGATTACCGCTTATTCTCCCATCTAGCAGCGTGGGCTGAGGTAGTACCTCGTGGACTGTCATTGTGCGTTGCCGGCCTCGGCTTGATTGACCTCCCCGTTCTATGCGTCCCCTCACAGATTCGCCGACCTCTATCTCCATAAGCTCCCTCAGTAGTCCGCATTATGGTGTCGACTACCGAGGTCGATTCCTTCTCCTCTTAATGGAGGTGGTGTCGAAGGTCTCGTGATTAGAATGCTCGCGGGTCTTCCCACGGATCCCCATCTGCTTCTGGAGGGCAAGGAACTCCTCCTCCGCTTGGCAGCTCTTACGCTCCTCCATCATTTGCCTGATATTGCTTTGAGGCCTTGTATACCGAGTGCATTCTCCCAGATAAGTGCTCCGCTTCCTTACTTGAGCGAGTTTGAGGCTCCCGCACGATGAAGTCGCCCAAGTCCGGATTGCCGTGAGTTGGTGGAGTAGTTCATCCAACGGAAGCCTCTCCCCCTCGCATTCGGAAGGTTACGGATGTCGCCGAGGAGTAAATACTACCTCCGATGATGATCCTGGCTAGGCTTGTGATGCCTAGCCAAGTGGGGGAGCAATCGTGGTCCTGCCGGCCCGCCAAGTTGGTCATCTCCTCGCTCGCTTTGCAGCATTTTTCCTCCTCCGGAATGAGTCCGTCTTCATGGGGACACTCTTCTTCTCCGTCTTTTCCTTCTTGCTCTTTGTCTTTTGCAAAAGCATCTGCTCTTCTTCTGAGGCTGCTATGGGGTCCACCTCCATGGGAGGATAGAGGGTTCCCCCATTGGGTTTTCGCGGTGGGATAAGAAGATGGCTAAGGCCACGGTGTAGGAGAATACTTGGTCCTCGGTATCGCCGGGACCATGTAGTCCCCGCACCTCCAGGCTTTGTTGGGGTACTTGGCGATGTTGGGGACATCCCCCAAGGCTGATTGAAGGGATGGGGGAACAAAATAGCCTGCGGCAAGGGGAGCGGACAAGGGAGGGTCCCACCTAGCTTGGAATTCGCTAGGACTTGTCTATATGTCGGGTTGCATTTAGCTGAAGCTTGGATGTCAATTTCTTGCCAAAGACTTGAAAGATGTCATTGACATACGCCTCGCCAGAAAGGCATGGGCCTTTGGCTACCGCACCATCAATTTGAAGTCAAAGTGGCCATTGATCTAGCAAGGAAGGGGGTATCAAACGAATGCAGTAAGGCCAGGAGCCTGGAAGATCGCCTAAGCAAGTGGAGAGCAAACTTGTAGGGTGTCAAATGAAAAATGATGGACCTATTTATAGAAAATGGGAAACCCTAATTTTTGGATGACCTAGAATTTCTTTGAGATTAGGTGATTCTCGACCTATTAAAGGATGCAATTGTAAGTTTGAAGACTACTTCTAGGGTTTGAGCATGCTAAGAACAACTAATGAACCTATTGCAACAACTTGGAGATCATTTGGTGAAGAAAATATTTACGAGGTCTCACACGTTGCGCCCAGACCGATTTTGAGAATCTCATTTTCTGTCCTGGCGCGACGTGTGAGACATGGGTCCTAATTGGGCTAGACTTAATCAATTTGGGTGATTTAAGGCTGTAATTCCACTAAACTCGTCGAAGTTAGGCGTAATTGACCCCCTTATTTGGTCGATTTGGAGCTGTTTTGGGCACTTTTGGGCATGGTCTCACCGTTGCGCCCGGCCCAGATTTTGAGAATCTCAAAATGTTTGACAGGCGATGACGTGTGAGACATCGTCTCAATTTTGCTTAAAAACTCCAATTTTATCAAATCAAAAGCTAGAATTCTATAACTTGACTTAATTAAGCTAGATTAGACACATTATTTATCCACAAAATTCTTTATATTAACAAAATTTCTATTATTTATAAAAAGTCTCAAGGCGTTCTCCCTTGATGTGCTGGCGCAAGATACATGTCTGCCTCATGAGGGTAACCCTCTTGGCGTGTCTTGTGCGAGGCCGTCGGATCTTCAAAATCTTTGCACTATTTTCGCTTCTAATGCTTCACAGCAAGCACTTGACATCTCATCCGGTCACCGCATATACGTATTATACTCCTGCATAACCTCGCGGACCAAGCGTTGAAGCGGTGCGGGGGATCAAGAGTCCGTAACTTCTCACGGAAGTGCGGATTTCCTTGAGGGCTCTGTTCTCCAACTTCTTCTTTGCCGGGCCCGCTTCTTTCTGGGTGTGCTGGGGAGGCTTGGGCTTTGGTGGGGGGGCTTGAGTCCGACTCTTGGTGGGTGTCCGCCTTCAATCGCTTTCTCACCGTGGCTCCGGTAATAGGCATTGTAGGCCTCCCACCGCCATGTATGCGTTTGTGCTAGTTCTTTGATCCTCTTCTGATAGACCTTGGACAGTCTATCACATATGCCTCCCATTGTGGCGTGGGGCTTGACTATCCCACGCCGGATTGGGGGCTTCTCGCACCCTAGAGCCTCCTCCCGCTCTTGTGGCACTACTGGGGCACTTCCTTCTCTACAGGCGGGGGTTTTGACGAACTCGCTCCATCTGTGCCGGGTACGTAGTCTTGGTCCGAGTCGTCGGTGGAAGGCGGGGTCTCTTCGCCTGATGGTTCGTTGATTACGGGACCCGTCGCTCGCTTGCCGACCTTCACAACTTTCCTGCCGGCTGCCTTGATGGCTTTGGCCTTTTTCTTCTTTGGCATTTGGATGTGGTACGGTCGTTTTCCCGACTCTTCGCCTCTTCGCCCTGCTGGCGTTCTTTGGTTTTCATACTTGCTTATGAAGCGTGCAAGATCGGCTTCTTCATCCGGGGTGAGCTTCGGCGGCTGCTGCTCTTCTCTCCCTTGCTCCTCGGCTATTGGCTGCCCTGTCTGCTCCCTTCGCTCCCTGGTCCTCTCCTCCTCCGCTGCGATGTCCTCTAAGATTTGATGCATGATGTCTGGCCGGTCGTCGTCTATGATGTCGGTGTAATTCGCCCGGACCGATCCTCGCATCTTCATTTCGAAGAGGAATAGCCTTCCCGAAAAGGCGTTCTTGTAGGACCCTCTCGAAGAGGCTAGGAGCCATTTGGATGATTCGCTTTGCGAGGCTTCCTTTGGGTACATTTTGTCACGGAGCCATCATTTGTTGCCGTCGTCCGAGCTAAGCCTAAGATCGCCTTGGCGGACACGAGCAATTTTCTAAGGAAGGAGCGTGGAAATGGGAGGGGTCTAGGTCTATTTATAGGGGTCAATTTTAGGTCAACCTTTAAACTATCTTTTGGGTTGCTTAAACATCTCAAACCCCTAATTAAACAAGGTCTCATTGACGTTAAGCCTACACTTTGGGTGAAGAATCTCAAAATACATCTGGCGTGGCGGTATGAGACATGGTGGGACCCACTACTAAGTTTTGTACTTTTAAAACATGTAACATGCCAATTCTAATGATTCTTAGCTTAATTTTAGATTTATCAATTTATTTTCTTTGTGATTTATGACTTTTTTTAAGCGTTTAAAATTTGAATGTCTCACCGCGTTGCTTATTAATTTTGAGAATCTCAAAATCATCTGGCCTTTGACGTGTGGACCATCCCTACTTTTGGAAGGTTGGCTCATCAATTCTTAATATTTTTACGTTTTCGTTTATTTTAATTGTTACTAGCTTAGCAAAACTACAAAAATGAGAAAAAATTTTCCCCATTTTTCGAGGTTTAAGGATCCTATCAAGTTAGTACTCTTTGGGAACATGGTGATTGCTTTGCTCTTGGTCACCAAGAACATTGCTACGATACCCTTTGTGACGTCCCCTACTAGTATCACGGTGCACTCCCGTAAACAAGCAGGAGTTCATCCCCCATACCAGCTCCATCGTCTGCAAGCCCTCCACATAACAAGAAATGGCAGTAGCGGGTTCCGGTGGGAAGAGTGAAGGGTCATTTACCCGTCTCCCTCGGGGTCTACCTAGCTGGAAAAGCGTAAACATACATGTCAGTATATAGCATAAGCACATATCCACCCCCAAGGGTGGTCCATCACATCTGCATAAACAAGGTGAGCACAATACATATGAGGCTCAGACTCAAGGGATGGAGCGGCTTGGGTCTCGAGTTCATTGCGAGCATGAAATTCATGGCAATGGATTTGGGTGGCATATGAACATGGCATAGGGTTGTCCGCTCCATCGCCCCTCCTGTGCACACTTTGCGCAGTAGGCTGAAAAAGTGTTGGGACTGGCCAGAGCCATAGGGTGCATAGCCAAAAGGGCTATTCCTGGGTTTCATCTCCCCAGTCCCGATGGGGCAGGTAGGAATCACTTCCTCCAGAGGTCTACATGCTGACTCAAGGTGACTAGAGGACCACTGCCCGTATTCGACTTGAACCCATTGGAAGGTGAACCCCACCCCACGGGTGTCGAGCCCATGCCTTACCCGCACTCAGTGGTAAGGCATTAGACCTAGTCACAAGGATCCCCGGTAGCACTAACACACCATAGGGATCGTTCAAGAGTCAGAACACGAACCTCCTTCTAAGCCAGTCTGGCCCTTTCACCCACAACCAGGTGTGGTTCTTGTGCACAGGCCGAATCTACAGTGTGCTAGAGAGGCTACTCTAGGAGCATCTACTACCAAGCTTTAGGTCTCTACCCCCCTTCCCAATACAAGGAGCTCATAGAGAAACATCATCCATATACATCACATAAGAACTAAAGAACTAGATCTAATCTATATCATAGAGTTAGGTTCTTTAGTTAGAAGCTGGTATCTAGAGATCTAGAAGGCTGCTATGGGCAATTTAATAGGCTAAACCTACTGATTCTATGACTGAAATAGGGTTTAGACTATTTAATTGGCCAAATACCTGATCCTTAGTGGCTCCTCGACTGGAGCTCGACCATCCTTTGAGCAGCTCGAATCAAGGGAAACTAATGGTGCAATTCTCTCGGGAGAGCGGGATGCGGTTTTGGCTGTTGAGGCAGCCAAAGCGAGTTCTAAAAACCTAGAAAGCGAAAATTGGGCAAGTTAGGGTTTCTCTCCTTTAATAGACAAGGGGTTGGCTAGGGTTTCCAATTATCCCCTTTAGGCATGTGGGATAATTGGGAATGGGCCCACTTGCCTTTAATGGCTAGGTGGCAAAATGTGCCCACATGGAAATGTGTGCCCACATTTAATGTGTACATTGGAAAATGTGCACATTAATTGCACCTATGGGTGTGGCCCACTTGGCATGAAGTGTCCACATGGAAATATGTGCCCACATTAATGTGTACATTGGAAAATGTGCACATTACTAGTTGCCCATATTTCTGGCAAGTTGCCCTCTAGGGCTACTCACTGCTACGTTAGCGTGCAGACGTCGGTCGGAGTGGCGTGTCGGAGCGTGGCAACGCGATCGATATGCGTCACGGGGACCGTATATCGTCACCGGAAACGTCCACGGCGGTTCTTAAGGCCTATTGGTATTGCTCTTCAGGGATATTGTAACGGTGTGCCATCGTCACAGTCACAGGTTCAAGAGTGGACTGGCTCTGATACCAAATTGATACAATGAAGGAAATTTAAACAATTCAAACAACTAAGTACTAATAAAAGCTCCACTTCAATCTTTAGAAGGGATTAACCACCCAACCGGGCTTAGGCTTATTTGCAAGAAATCGTTATCCTGCCTCTTAAATCGCAACCAGATCACTACGCACTAAAGACAAGATCATTCAACACAGAACTTGCAAGGCGGAAGGTTTCTTTAGGACGCTCAATCCGGATTCCTATGTCTAGAACAGAAGATAGCACTTGCTTTTATAGTCAGAAAGATCCTATTTCTGAGTTGCCCTTTTTCGGCCCTAAATATCTTTCTAAAAGGTCAGGGATCCGATTTAGCTGTGATCCGACCAGAAATATCCGGATTCCAATCTGAGGCTGGACCAAATTGACCTTTTTCCATCGGTTTAGGAAGCTTCGATATGGCGGGCTATTTTTAATTTGTCATGCGACCCGATATCAGCCACTCAACATTTATCTTATATTTGAACCATTGGTTTTTATAGTTTTTAAACTACCCATCTAATGTCTAATATCTAATGTTAAATAATTTACCCTTTATGAATTATTTACTAGACCTTGAAACTCTAACTCCAGTTGCGTTTTTGCCTGAGCCTCTCCCCAAGGCGTTAAGCGTAATGAGTTACTACCGGGATTAAAAACCCCGCCGAAGGGTTTTCGAGGAAAAACCGTGGCAACAATCGACCCTTTGACAAAGCTGCTTTCAATATCTGAAATGCAAAACATACAAATATATACATCGATATCTGCAGACCCATAGTGCCGATCACGGCCAAAGGGCAAAGGTGGGCTCGCCAGGATCCATTACCTCGTGATGTACAACCCTAGAGCACGTCTCGACGATGTGTTCATCGGCAAATGTAGGGGCAAGTCCCGTGCATACTAAGAGAACGATTCCGCCCGGATCGACGGTGAATCGCCGGGCAACTCACGGAAAGTCGCGAGACTCATCCTCAATGGCACCCGTTTGATAAAGACTGACAGAGTCTGTCCCGGCGGGGCTCCCCCAAATCCACCCGCCTGGCTCTCGATGGAAGATGGTGGACACCGCGGGCGAATGGAGGCAATGAGTCCAAGGGCTTTTCGTGGGGACCGAACTAGGTAGAGTGCGGGGCCCCGGGCCAACGCGCGGGTTGATGTGCTTTTTGTAATGGGCCGTTTTGACCTGCTGGAGGAGGGATCCCGAGCTTGCCAAGGAAGCAAGCGTCCGAGTACTCCGCGAGGCGGTCACGATCGGCCTCTGTGTCCCACTGCGCATGACGTGCTCTTGCGTTCCATCTGGCGGGTGAACCTCGTATGTGCATACCCTTCCTTCCCCACGCCCGCGGCGGAGGACCTCTTACCATGGATCACGGAGGTGGCGTAGCATCCACGCCGGGAGAACTACACACGATTATCCACAGAGCATAAGAATACCACATAGAACACATATGAATATCTCAGATTATCCATTCCCCACCATAAGGAATGCAACCTTGATGGAATCCATTAGACATTAACTTACCATATTTTCCTTCATGTAATCCCCTTGCCAAACTTACTCATACATCCTATGCCATGTGGGGGTAGTAACTTTCGATGATGAAGACCTTGATAGCAATCCAACATGTCGAGGAAGTCACAAGCCTGGTTGTCATATTGATGTGAATCCAATACCTGTGTACTTCGTCTGTGTTACCTCAACAGTGCTCCATGCCATAGCCGTACTCAAAAGCCCCCCATAAGTTTCCTATGACCCTCTTGGTCAAACTGCTCGATCCTATATGGCTTACTTCAAAAGTTCCATCTCAATAGTTACAATTCAATCATTAGCTATGGTTTTAATATATTTTACTATAAACCTGCTTTCCATAGCAAAGAGATTTAAACATGCAACTAGTGAAAAATCTCAAAACACAGCATTTCCACTTAAGAATCAATATACCATGATGACCGCAATTGCATGTAATCCTTGCTACATTATTCTGAATCATAGCTCCACCTCTTTGCTCCTGATGCTTATGATGTTTCTTTTATTGTCATAGTATCTTTGTTTTGAATTGTTCATGTTCGTATTATCCAAGATGCCAGAGTGTTTCCATGTATGTAGCAGCAGCTATGGGATCCCCACTTAGTCACTGTTTGGTTTGCTCAGTTTGACGTTGTATATATATTGATAATACATTGGGAATATTTGAGCTGTTTGATTTGCTCAATTAGTGATTGGAATATATTAAGTCTGTGAATATGTTGAATGCATAAGCAGAGTTGTCTGTTGAGTTTAGATTGTGGATTTCAATTGCAAAAGAAGATTTAATTCTTCACTTAAATTCACACCAACATAAATCTAGCCTTAAGTTTTGACAAGTTCCCCAGTTGCCAGGAGGGTCAACTCGGCAGGCTCGTCACAGTTGGTATCAGGGAGGGGCTCGAGTTCGAGTCTCCATGGGGGCAAGTATGACCTAGAATACCGTTGGACGGTAGGTCATGACTTGGTCTTGGACACCATGGGATAGTGTGGTCTATGGTTTGTGATGCTCGAGGACAAGCATAGTTCTAGTGGGAGAGAATGTAGCGGGCCCATAGAGACCGCTCAAGTAAATCTGGGTGTCGCGTTCCCGAGACACTGGTATAAATGGGTAGAAGCGACTACGCATGTCGGTTTTGCCCAGAAGCGTCTAGATGGTTTTGCCCAGTTGGCTAACGGCATGTCGGTTAGGAACGTTACAGTTGGTATCAGAGCAACATTGGGACTTAGAGGGAGTTTGAGAATGATTAGTACTCCTGAAGTAATTTGTTACTGCTCCTATTGTCTATGTGCAGAGTATTAAGAGATCATGGATGCTGGTGGTGCTAGTAGTGCAAGGGAAGACAGAGTTCAAGACGTAACATGTATCCTGCAAGCTATCCAACAAGCTCTGCAGCAGAGTGCATCACAGCAAAAGACTGAGGCTGAGAACGCAATTGATAAGGTGTTGAAGGACACCAAAAGAGAAGTGTCCACAGCTGAGAACACAATAGTAGATGATGCTGATGCCTGGCTCCTGTGACGATTAACTATCAGGTCTAGAGCGTGTGATTTGGTTTAATCCAAATCATCGTAGCCTTTACGGTTAGGATGCACAGCTATCACTCCAGAGGTAGTGGGTTCAAGTCCCGTTCAGACCCTTAAATGTGACAGTATGATTTGGATAACTCATGCCCTAGTGGTGTGGGCAACCCGTAATAGGGTTGGGGGTTCAGATGGTTGTCGTCACACTCCTCGGTTTCAGTCCCTTGCAGATCAAATTCGGTCCGCCCCCCAATTTCCTCGGTTGCAAGCCTTCAACGAGGGGTTCAATTTTGATAGAATTTCTTCCTAAAGCAGAGACATCTGGATGATTCTTATTGTGCAACATCTTTGAGTTTTATGTATATTTGCAATATCTTTGAGTTTTATATATATTTGATCGCGGATAATGTTCTGCAGATTTTTGGAGACGTGAGATTAACTATTTAATTCAGTTTGATACAGTAGCAAAATGTTCAGTTCGGCCACCAAAAAAGCGATTATTTTAGTTGTTACTGCCTGGGAGCTGGAATAAAGAATGTAAGACTTACATGATTATTATCATATTTGCTTATTAGTTCTGAAGTCTAAATAATTAGCGTGCCAAGTTTGAACATGGTTGATTAGAAGCTTAGTTTTGTTTGTTGTTGTTGTTTCTAAAGGCAGATGTAATTAGCCACAAAAGGCAGTAGAATGCCATTGTTTCTCCAGCAATATTTTGTCTACACAACATTAAGTTATGCCCAATTTCGACCTGGAAGATAAAGTGGATATGAATATTTCATATGGAATTTGAATGTCAGCCTGCTTGTGAAGGACTATTGCACATCACAAACCTACATAGAATTCGTAAAAACCATAATACCATTCTTTGTATTCTTAGCAGCAGTGTAATGGCATGGCTTTGTCAAACTAAACATTTTAGGGATACAAATATTTCTGTTGGTTCAGTCTTTGCTTTTAGCTAATTGAGCTTTATTGAGCTATCTTTTGTGACATGACGCCATTTACATGCATCAGTTCCTTCAGCTTCAAGTATAATTTACAAAAGTAGTTTTTTCAAGTTTGTTGCTTTACATTCAACATGGCTTAGAGTACTCTGAGGTATGTACTCATACTATTAATAAACTCATGGCAGAACCCTATTATCCCACGTCCTATTTGATGTATGTATTCCTGCAAAGAGTTTGGCATGTCATAAAGCACTCTCATTCTTTCCAATGCAATAACCAAACCTATGTTTACTCCATTCTCTTCAAAAGCAATAGTCAAACCTGTATTTAGAGTCCAAGATGTGGCATATTTGGCCAAAAATGTAGTATATCTAGCCAACCCGTTATCAGCCATGTGGTGTATCTGGCAAAATAAGAGGTATACTCAGCCAAAGAAGGTGGTATATCTGGCCAAAAAATTGATATATCCAGTCGAAAAGTGGTATATTCAAGTATACCCCACAAATGAGAATAGCTATATACGACCCAAAGTAAGGCACTACTCATGAATACGCCCATTCAATAGCTCTCAATGCCCGAAGGTGCCTCTCGTTTGAATATGCACCCAAACAGAAAGGAGTTTCAAGAGGAGTTACATGGTTATATCATTAATATGGTTATGTGGCTATATCAAAAGTTCCTGCATTGGACGGTGCAGCAATAACAAAAGTTCTCAACTATTATTGTAACAAGTCCCTTCATGGGTCATTATT
The DNA here is from genome assembly GCA_021234155.1 of Isoetes taiwanensis. Lineage (NCBI taxonomy): Eukaryota > Viridiplantae > Streptophyta > Lycopodiopsida > Isoetales > Isoetaceae > Isoetes > Isoetes taiwanensis. The sequence continues at coordinate 73,641 of JAJEKV010000539.1, forward strand.
TCCAGGTAGTTCAATTGCCTATTTCCATATAACTGCTTTTTCTAAACACTTCCTCTTAAGTTCCACTTGCATCATGGTTCGATCTTCATCCATGAAGATATCTGGAAATTTCTGCAAGTTCCTCCTCCTTTTCAAAGCTTCTAGCCTCGCTTTTGCTGACCGAAAGCAGATAATCAATGCTGGACTGCGAGTTCCATTGTTCACCTTCCAACATCTATCAATTTCATGATCTTGTATATCAAGATTATGCTGGACAAAATCATTACTACTTGGAAGGATCTAATAAATCCTTCATTCCTATAATTGTGATATTGAAAGCTTTATGGGCTCTCCTTTTCTCTTCTTCTAAGGTGGCTGAAATGGTGTTTTTCATATCATTTAATGGTCAAGGTCTGTGCTTCCTAATCACTTCAACCCACTTATTAGTTTCTGCTGTTGTTCCCTAACAACCGCATGCAGCAATTCCTCAATTTTGTCAATCTGATTTGGTATTGCTTTGATCTTGATAATTTCCTTCTCTGCTTTCATATTAGTAGCTTTCAAACTCATTATTCTAGAGTCCTACTCTACCACCTTAATCTTCAAGCTTACCAGTTCTGTTTCAATTCTAAGCATCCTGTCAAGCATTTCACTCAGATGTCTATTAGAGATTTTGACCATTATGCCTGGTCCAACAGTAGGTGAATAGAGAGTGCCAACTCCTGCATTACACCCAGTCGGTGATTGAACTGGGAAGTCTATAGAGAGTCTTGAACAAACATGTCGGGAGTCTAGAATTGTGAGGAAATTACCGCTGATGGTTGATCAATGAGCCAGGCCCGAAAAGCAAACAACGTAAAAAAGGTCAAAAAGTGGAACGTCAAAAAGTAAAAGGAGGTCGTCGACACCAAAAATTGTCATCGGCCTTCGGTCGGGCTGTGGAGCTTACTTTTGCCCCTCTTGCCATAAATCCTCCTTTGCCAATTTTAGCGAGACCTGTTGGTCTCTAGAGAGAACAATACAACACCTTAACTATTGTGCCCCAACCAACTAAATGTTGAGGTATGGAATCAAAGTTCCTTAAATGTAGTCATTCTTTCCGACCCTTTCAAGTAGGTTTCCTCAACCTCTCTTGGATGAGGAAGTAATCACCCTTCCCGCTCAACCTCCCTTCAACGAGGAAGTGACCTTGTAAAAAATCAAAGCATCCTTTTCGCCGAATTGAACATGCTAGATCTTTTCTTAGAGAATGATACGACACCTTAACTATCGTGCCCCACCAACTAGACGTTGGGGTCTGGAATCAAACTTCCTTAAATGTAATCATCCTTTTTGGCCCTTTCATCAAGTAGGTTTCCCCAACCCCCCTGAACTAGGAAGTAATCACCCTTCTCAACCCTTTCAAATAGGTTCCTCAATATGTTTATTTAAGTTAACAAAACTGACTAAAAGTTAACAAAACTAGAAAATTACACTAAAAATTAAGGCTAGTTTACTATGCTTATGCCCTTGGCTAATTTAAGCTAACTTAACTAGATGTGTGAGAACATAATCTTTAATCTAGTTAAGTTATTTTTAACCAAGATTCTTAGCTAGACATGTGCGAATGGGTTTCACAATCCAACTATATCAAATGTAGGAATTACCCAAGCTAACTATTAGATATAGTTAATTATTGTAATCTTTATGGGATGTTTTCAACTTTCATTTGGAGCCGTTGATGGGCGAATATTCCTCCCTTAATGCGGATCAAGGGCCTCCTTTTTTTGATTGCGAGGACCCATACAAATTTCAAAGGTGCACATCGAACAGAAGCAACCATTGGCCTGCCACATCCTTAAAATTTAAAATAGGTCTGCACTACTCGGCTCCATCGTCTCCGACCGTGCACTGTAATCCGCATGCCGATCATATGGTTCACGCAAAGAGGAATCCATCTACTGCTATTCATCCTGCTTATTTTGTCAAAGCGGCCTCCTCATTACTTTTGTTGTTTGTGAAGATGGCATGTGGGATTTGAACCCACCGGTGCCAAAACTTCCAACCCGGAGAAGCAAAAGAGGGCACAAAAACTACTTCTAATCAATCCCCAATTAATCCTAACCCGATTTGGAGGATTGAACCTCCAGGGCCATCACCGCCTCACGAGAACCCCTTCTATTTGGGCAAACATAATGCCATTGCATAAATGCTACAAGCAGCGGCAAAGACCCGCCCATTTTGTGCCACAAGCCTCAACGATGCATTTCTGTCTTCTCTATCCACCGCAATTGCGCCTCTTTGCCAACACTCACGCCCAAGCAGAGAATAAGAAGAAGAGGTAAGGGTTAGCGCCTCACCTAGCCGCTCCATGCCGATGAGCTCACCTGCTGTGTGCCAAACGCCCTAAAGCCGTGACATGGGGCCCCTGAATCTTAGGCCTTCTTCCCTCCCACCACACCATCCCGGATTTGCCATAATCGGCCTCTCGGCCCAGAGCTGGCCCTTCAAAAGCGAGTCCCCAACACGTTTCCCTCACCATTGAACAGAATTTCCAAAGGTAAAAACCCCAAATAGAAACTTGGCCCCTAAAGCAAACAAGCACCTCAAACATAGACAAACATACGATTTTCAATACGATACAATACCGAAATCTTACTTCCCACCATTGCGTGAAGACCCTCCCCAAATACCAAACGAATTGGGCAAACATAATTGCAAAGGCAACCCATATTGTTTTGGCTGAAGTGGGGCATTTTTTGAAGCAGACGAAGTTTTCCCTCTTCTCAATGGTTTGAAGTGCCCTCAGACTCGCATTAAGAGATGGGCAAAACGGGTGCCGGACTTGGAAGTAAAGTAGCAGAGCAATCAGCTGTTCATGATACAGAGTACATCCAAGCGTTTGTCGACTTCATGAAACAACAATATCTGCCCGACCTTGTAGCCCTTCTCTACTCAGAAGAAATCTATCACCATTACCCCTTCACAATCAGGTGAGTGTCTTTCTTAGCCTGTTCTGTGCAAGAAACTCTTCCAAATGAATCGTACATAAATTGCTTAAGATTCTTTGGATGCTTCGAATAATGTTAATCATTCCATTTCAAATGTACTCTTGCCTTCTGACATTATAACCAATTATCTATATTAAGTTTTACATTGTTGCGCTTTCTCACCTGAAAAACTGATGTTTGTTTTTCAGTTGTGCAGAACTGTTCGAAACAAATCCTGTACTTGCAAATCGGCTTTACCTACTTCCAACAAGGTTTTTGTCACTCTTGGATGAATCAGTACGCGAAGCTCAGGTATCATTCATATTAGTTTAAACATTTGTCAATATCTTCTTTGAAGCAGAATAGATGATATTGCATTTTGAGGAAATTGAATGGCATCCTTAATCAATGGGGATAAAATCACCAACAATTTGAAACCCACCTACAATTTCAAACTCACTTTAAGCAATACGGACAAACTCACCGCCAATTTTAAACTCCGCTTTTTGTCACCATTGCTAAGGTTATATTCGGCTTAAATCGTTTTTGTTCCCTTTTTTAGGCAATTGGGATATGAATGAGCTGATTAATTGGGAAAGGTGATACAATCGTACATTTCCACATGTCGTTCATATTCTTTGTTGTGTTGCCATTTTTATTGTAAAACATTAAGATCTGTTCTGTCTACCATACTCATCCAGAATGCAGACCTTTTTTGACGGAATTTGTAAAATTTTCACATTAGCAGGTGGCAGAACCATAAACTTGTTGTGGCAATGACATTAGGAAACAAGTTGTGATTCGTAGTTAATAAGCATAGCGGAAAAGTCACAAACCAATGCAAAGAAAGAAATACTTATTAACATCTATGGGAGATTTCTGTTCTCGTTGAGCGCATCTTAGGACACCTGCATTATCAACGAATGTGCCGCGCCAGCCAAACTCTCCACATTGTAAATAGCAAAGTTAGAAAAGCCTGCATAGAGAATAGACAAGAACTGATGTTAGCATTTTCGTGGTTCAGTCTAAATGCATAGCATGTTTGATTCTTAGGCTGATGTTTTCAATAGCCATGAAGACTCAGAAAATATGGCAATCAAGCCAAATGTACATGTTCGATTGGTTGTGCATGGATCAGCTCTTGAATGTCCAGGTATACCTTCCTTTCTACCTGGGATGAATTGCTTTGAAAATTCAAGATAGCATTAAATGAGCAGGATAGAATTTAGACAAATTACTGCTACTTAGAAAAATTTATTTTAGTTTGCTTTTAACATCTGTGTCTGTATAATTTTGCTGATGGCCAAGCATGGCTACCGTCAGCGTATGCCATATTACCATTTTGAGGAACATGGATGAAGCTCATTCTCTTACATACAACATGTGCTTTGTTAATGGTCAGAAACACATCCAAGCATTGGACAAATCAGAGTGAAAGATATTGGCAGGCTTGTCACTTTGAAAGGAACAGTAATACGTTCAGGAGGAATAAAAATGCTGGAAGGAGAACGGGAATATGAGTGCACAAAATGCAAGCATAGGTACTGTTTATCTTTCTGGTCAGCCAGTTGATTGTGGAACTTTGGCTGGTTGACGAATTATGCACTCGCCTAGCCTTTGCATAATTATAACATATAACTGAGCATAGGTCTTAGAAGGGCCAATATTTCCTTTTGAATGCTCTGCCTGATATTCAAGAGCAATGTTGCATATGCTTCTTTTCCCAAAAGTCTTACACAAGCAACTTTACATAAATTAGCTATGATCCATCTAGCACGCGACATGCTATTTATTGGGGGGTTTCTTTTCCCAAAGGCCAATCTGTTTGGAGGCAGGTACCACGTGGTGATGTTACCATGGTGCAATTTTAAAAAGCAAGATGAACTCTTATCTGCATACGCTCTTCCTTGTTGGGCTTTTCTGTTCCACATTTTTATCTGGTTATGGAGTTTTTCTATGACAGATGCAGCCTGGATCCATGCTTTTGAAGCAATATGTCATCTCTGAAAATAGGCCGGTGGTATTAATCTTGTTGGCACCTTACTGACATGCTTTTAGGTTGTGACACTAAATTTAATTTTTGCAGATTGCTTGATTAACTGCGGTAGCCTGGTATAGTCGTACTGTATCCTTGTAGATGTTTCCTTTATTTGAAGAGCTGCATTCTAAGACTTTAATTGACATGATGTACTTATGTGTTCTCAGATTCAAGGTTTTCCCTGAAGTTGAACTGGGCAGTACACTGCAACTTCCAGCTGTTTGTCCTTCCGAGGTGATCTCTGTTCTAGCTTCAAGAAGCAAATAATGTCAGGTTTTTTAATTTTTATGCAATGGGCTTATGCAATTATATTTAATTTGTTACTTTTTGTAAAAGAAGAGTATTCAAATTGGAGATGTGTAGTGACTAGAGCCGCGGTGCACATATCAGAGGGAAGAAACATCCTAGGCCACTAAAGCTTTTTATTGGATTATGTGTTAAATGGCTTTTCCTGGTGCTTTTAGGCATGCTTCTATAAAGCACTTCTATTCTTGGAGATATAAATGCAATACATCTTGGCCTTTTGTCACTTCCTGAACCCTCTTTAGAACACGTAAAGCTAGGTCATAGACAAATATAATTTAATGAAGTGAAGCAGATGGAGCAGACTGAAGAAGATAATGAGGATCATATAAGGAAGAACTAAGTCTTCCAAAGGAGTAACAGGCACAAAAAGAAGTGAAAAAGGTTGGACTAGAGGCACAAGGTTTTAGTAGGAAGTTGCAGTTATAGGCAAAGTCATACTGCTGCATTTTGCAGACAAACATAACCTCATTTTTTCGAAATGGAAAGAAGCAGATGGAGCAAGATAATGAATATATAAGGAAAGATTAAGTTCTTCTGAAGGAGCAAGAGGCACAAAAAAGAAGTGAAAAATTCTGACTAGAGACAGAAGATTTTAGTAGGAAATTGCAGTTATAGGCAAAGTCATACTGGTGCATTTTGAATGATATTAAGGTTGGCATTATTATGCTTTCTAGCTTGAAGGACTGTAGATATCATGGTTGTTTTCATGGTCCAATAAAATAAAGAAACATTTATTTGCTTATAGCAGTAGTTGGCCTTGTTAGTTAGGAAAAAGGCTCATCCTCCGGAAAATGCACCTGCCAAAAATGGTATTTGATGGACTGTAATGAACTGAATGTAAAGAAGGCAGAAGACAGATGTAATACAAAGCACCAGCGCTCCAAGTTTTAGAGTAAAAGGCAAGCAAGCTAATGACGCGTGATTATAGCATATATAGTCATGCCATGTCAGCAACAGATGGATGAGTCAGCATGTGGGATCATCGTGCCACGTAGGATAACAAGCAAGCCAATGACACGTGATTATGGCTATATAGCCATGGGATGTCAGGTAGATGGATCAGCATGTTGGTTATCGTGCCACGTAGGATATGATTATATTGTAACACCCCCGATGACTAACATGCCGGAGAGCTGACCAAAAAAAGGAAGAAAAGGCTAAGAGAACAACGAAAAGTAGTGTCATTCCTCCTGGGAAACAACATTAGCGCTGCTTATTCCTTCGTTGAGCAGTAAGAGAGCTTAAGAGACCCAGTTTGAAGTTGCTCCCTTATAGAAAATAATTTGATATCAAGATGCTTGATAAGGAGATGCATTCTATTATCTTTTGCATGCTGAATAGCTCCAGTGCTATTAAATACACATTTGCTGGGGTAACCAGGCATCCTAAATCCTCATACAAGTGGATAAGGCACATCTTTTGCATTGTCGTGCATCAAGCCTTAAGCTCTGCTTCAGTGGCGCTGATACTAGTAGTAGACTCTGACTTAGAAGTCCAGCTTACTGGATTTTCAACGAAAAATGGTGAATACCCTGTATGGTGAATACCCTGGATTTGCCATATTATATTCTGAATGTCTAGTCGAATTTGAGTAAGATATGACAATGCTTCAACCAATTCCCTATACAGAGTAGCATCCACAGCTTCATAATCAGACTCCAAAGTTAATTTCTGCTTTAATCCACGTGGAGTTGGAGATGGCTTGCTGTCTGGCATATGAAATTCCTCTAACAGTTCAGAAATGTATTTCCATTGAATGATATGAATTCCATTGGCAGCCTGTCATACTTCCAGACCAAAACAGTAGTGCATGCAATCCAAGTCTGTAAGTTCAGAATTCTGCTTCGAAAATTCTTTGTAGCAGTAATAGGTTGAGCAGTATCCCCTCTCATAATGGTATCAATTGCTCTTAAAGTGTCCAATCGAACCACAGGTGCAGAGACATCGTCATAGTCAAAGCCTTGCCTGCTGTGTTTAACCTTGGCTACTAGCCGAGCTTTGTATTTATAAATAGAGCCATTGGAATGATACTTTGTTCTAAGAACCCATTTCCCTCCAATAATATTCTTATCTCATGGTCCCTGTTGGTGAAGAAATAGAATCAAACAAATATATCTTAGAATCTTGAGACTTTTCATAAAAAATGCCTTCCAGCCAAGATCTTGACAAAATTTGCATGATCTTGGCTCGGATTTCTTCTGATCCGGATATAGATTGGCTTGATAGAATTCCAATCCGACCTGTGAGAGTTCGGCCTTAGCTCTGAAAGTTTTTACCAAATCTACTTGTTCTAATCATCACACTGTCTTTCTTTTTTAAACTCGCTCTGATGCCATGATGGAGTAATAAATTAAATATAAAGAAGATAGAAGACAGATGTAATACAAAGCACCAGCGCTCCATGTTCTAGAGTAAAACACAAACAAGCTAATGATGTGTGACTATGGCTTATATAGTTCATGCCATTCAGCATGTGGTCATTCTCCATGTAGGATATGATGGATACACAAGCAAGCTAATGACCTGTGACTGGCTTATATAGTGATGTCATGTCAGCCACGGATGGATGAGTCAGCATGTGTGGCCATCGTGCTGCATAGGATATGATAATATTCTAAAAGTAGTAAATGCATGGAAGGTCTTTGTTCCATCGCAACTAACCCAAGTATGGCTTGAAAAAATATTGGTTTGCAAGTTATCAAGTGGGGGCTTGGATCTGATTTGGTGCAATTCAACCTTTCCATATCGTTTAGCTCCCCAAGGATCTTCCTGCAAAAATGCAATTCTGATGTATCTTAGTTGTGTAGTTGAAAATGTTTGGATGTTTATGTTCAGTAAAATTAGAACAGAACATTAGATGAAAGGTTGAGATTGCATATCATACCAAAGTTGGTGCTATCAAATGGGAGCACATCTTATAAACAGCACTCATTGTCCCTTGTTCTACATGACATAATACATCATAAGATTTAGTTAGCTCCGATAGCTCTTACATAGAGGCTGTTCTTAATGGATGATAGATAGTATAAATCCAGATCCACACATTCAAATGGTATGCTGTTGAGAAATGGTACAATCACAGGTGTATGGATAATCCTCTGTTGTCTGTTTTGTTGCGCTTGCAGCGAACCAAGCCATGCAGTGGCAAAACTTTTACATACATAGAGGAGACCAAGGTTTGTCATGATTATCAAGAGATAAAGATTCAAGAAAGCATGCAGACATTAGTTGTAGGATCTGTCCCACGCTCAATAGTTGTGGTGCTTGGGGACGACCTTGTAGATACTGTGAAGGCTGGTGGTAAGCTAAAATCTTGCTTTTTACTGTGATATGTTGATATTTTTCTGAATAATACTGCATCTTTTAGATGATGTAATTGTAACTGGAGTGCTTTTCTCAAAGTGGCGCAATGCTATTAAGGATGTCCGTTGCGACTTGGAGTTGATGTTGCAAGCAAATTATGTCAGGTAGTTCGTTTTTCAAGAAAAACTTGATTATCTTCTCCTATCTGCCGTTCTTTTCCTTTTTTTTTGATAGTATTTTGCCTGCCTGTATTTTACTTACACTTGCAGGAAGGAAGGGAAAGGTTTTTTTTTTTTTTGGGGTTTCTATGAGACTGAAAACATATCGAATTATGGAGCGCAGGGGGTGATAGCCTCAAAACAATAAATATTCAATCAAATTAATAAAAAGCTCCTAGTTGGATTTTCCAGTTGCCATCTCTAATATCGGCGTTTGGCTCTTTTTTATTCCTACCATGTCTTCTCTTCTGAAGAGAAGGTTTATGCTGCTGCCAGTTTTATTCTCTTGAGGTCGCCAATGTCAGTCCTCTAGTATCATGAAGATTCCTTCTCTTTGGGAAGCCATCCATTTGTTGTGACTCATCATTAACAAGCAAGAAGAAATTTCCGCTTGATTTAGACAATTTGGGCTGATGCTGCTTGTGTCGCTGATTTTGCTTCTGAGCAAACTCATGAACAAATAGTGATACACGTTTCTGGCCATAGTACTGCATGAGTTGCTGTAGGTTCAGATGAAATGTTCCTCAAGACTCCACCATGTCTAAATCACAAAAAGTACATTTTCCATCATCCTGGCTAATAATGATTAGCACGCCCCATAATTTCCAGCTGAGGAGAGGACACTGCCCCCATTGAGAACTTTACCTTATTTTGGAGGTCAACATCAAGATATCTAGGTCTTATAATAAAACCATCAGTCAAAATGCTTAGGAAACTCTTGTTGTAAAATCTCCATTAGGTAGGCAACTCGGTGGAGTTTGTTATACATAAAGCTGTTCCAATGGTTGACCTGCTGTCTGGAGGTGCCATCAAGTTGTATCAGAAAGGAGGGGCTTTATCCATAGAGAAGTCAAGAGTATCAAACATCTCAAGGTTCTAAGGAACCAGTATGTCTCATTACTTTGATCAGCCCTAAAGCTTTTGATGAGACATAAGCCAACCAAGGGATTCTTATCTGGCCCTCTTGTGTTTTCCCAAAAAGATGGAACTTATGCAAGAAGGACACTACTTGGAAAGCCACTTCAAGCTTTAAGGGGTTAACATTAAATTCCACAAGCATTATTTCGTGAGGCACCAGGGTTTTAGTTCTGATCATTCTAGTTAAGAGTGATATTTAAAGCCAAGGAAAAAGCAAAGATTTTAGTAATGTTTAATAGAGAATTTAAGGGGCCTGTGCTTAAGTTATCAAATAAATAAATCGATTTTTGGTCATTTATCTAAATGTTTTTAGGGACAGCCATTCATTTCTGATTTAATTATTTTGAAAGAGTCTATCATCTCGTTCATCTTCCACCGCTAGCCCAATTTGAAGGACCCCAATACCATCCTCAAGTTAGTTGGATGTCTGAGTACCCTGACGTGGGAAAACATCATTGGATATAATCAGAAAAGTTGTTATTAGAGACATATGACATATGTGACAGGCCTGACATATGACTACATATGCCAGGCCTTGCCCTTTTGTCATTACCACTTTCTAGACATCAATACATGTGCTGTTTATGTGCGTCTCTCATTCATCCTTGTACGGTTCACGTTTAAACATGGTATGAGCCGGACTACGGAGAAAAATTGCAGGAGGACGCATTGAGAAATCTTGTGCGGTGTTATAATCTCAGTGAAATCTTCCCAGATCTGATGCGCTGTTGCTTCACCAGATCTTTTTATTCAACCTGGCGAGTTTTTTCACAAATTTTCACAAGACGTGTTTATAGAGCGTTTTCTGAGTAGAAGAAATCTCATCAGTTTTTACTCTGATTCAAGCAATTTTTGCAGCTGGGAGCCGGTTTTCGTCTGTCTTCTTCCAGTCTTTAAAATATTTGAGCAGAACTGCTTGCTTTTGGACTGGATTTCAACTTTCTTGCACAGATTCTTGTTTTGTGTTTTGTGCTCACACATTACATCCTGCTTCTGCCCATGTAGCAACAGAAATTCTCAAGGACTATCTATGGCATGCTCGATATGATCTTATAGGTGGTCAGGCACTTGGTGAACTCTCACGTTTGTCCATAGTTGATGAAATGCCTCACGTTTGAATGTGAGGCATGTCACTTGGGCAAACAGACTCACCCATCGTATCCTGATCATGCACCAGATAGGGACAAAATCCTTGGAGCTCTTACACTCAAATTTATGTTACATGCCCACTACATCCTTAGGAGGAGCTCTTTATTTTTTTTATTATAGTTAGTTGATGACTTCTGACATTATATATGGGTACCTGATTCTTGATTATTCTCAAAACCAAGAATCAAGAATCAGGCAATTCACTATTTCAAAGAATTTATCACATTTATAGAATCTCATATGGGTACCAAAGGTAAAGCTCTTAGGACTGACAATGGAACAGAGTATGTTAACTTAGAGTTTGATGCCAGAACTAATGGAATGCAGGCAACGTCATATGAAAACATGGGAGACAATTTCTTAGAGGAGTATAGGGAACCTGAGTTTGTAAGAACTTCCATTGATACGGTGAAGAATAGCATGGGGCATTATCTATTAGAATTGGCCACAGTATGCAATTTGAAAATACTGAATGGAATCTCGCAGTTCACACGGACAAATAAGGACACACGTTTCACTCCCACAGGGACTAGCACAGTCGATTATTTGCTGACTAATAAGCAGGATTCTGTGAAAGACTTCAGGATTTTAGAAAAGGAGGTAGAATCAGATCATACAGGCTTAATGTTTCAACTCACAGGACAGGTAGATATACGGCCTGGGCCTACAACTGGAGTTTTTAAACCCAAAATCTTGTTAAAATTTAGACATAAAGAAAAGTATCAAGAATATCTAAACATCATGCTCATGCATTTGCAAAAGAATGGGATGTTGAAATAGACTCTCACGACTTGATGAGAACAATTTTAGAGGCTGCTCGCATGAGTTTTGGTGTTAGTAAGAAAAGATCAGGAAATATAACAGCTGGTGGGATGATGATTGCAAGAAGGCAAAAGCTCGCTTGCCAAAAGCTTGCAGAATAAAGCCACGATGGTATGAAAACTTCATAAGAACAAAGAAAAGCCAGTTTCTTGCTCAAAAACAGTTCGAGTTTCTCAAACTCTTTTGGAAAACGCTAAGAGGTAAACAGTCTGAGTCCCATTTAGAGGTAGGGGACATCCTCGGTTCAGAAAATCTATTTCAATGCAGATGCAGGAGAAATGCCAATAATGAATATCACAGAAGATATTTTTAGTGAAACTAAAGTTGAGGATCAACTTAAACGAATGAAAAATGGCAAAGCATGGGACTTGATGGGCTTATCATCTGAATTGTTGAAATGTGTCTGATGGAAAGTTAACTCAGAAGGTAACAGAGCTTATGAATATGGCTGTCTGGAATGGGCTGCCGAAATCTTGGAGAGAGTGCAAGATAGTTCCAATACGCAAATTGGGATGCAGAAAAGACATACAGAACTACCATACCATCATGGTAGGCAACGTGTTTTCAAAGCTTTTGGGAGGCCTACTAGAATGAAAAATTAATGAATGGGCAGAAAGACATGATAGGAGGTCCCATTGCCAGGCTAGTTTCAGACAAAAACATAACACTTTAGATCATTTCCTCACTCTGAGGGCACTATTTGAGCAAGCCAATGGACTTGCAGAGCACTTTACGTAGCCTACATCGATTTCAAAAGCCTTTGACACGGTGCCCCGCGAGAACAATTATGGTTAAGGATGGGAAGCTTGCTATCCCAAATGCATGGCGAGGTGCTGTTGAGCGCTTGTATGAAGAAGTGTTAGCCAAATTGTCCACAGAATTGCCAAATGAGATTCGAAGTACAATGGGAGTCAGGCAAGGATGTCCATTGTCACCCACTCTCTTTGGGCTTTACATAGATGAGCTGGAAGAATGGTTGCAGAGCAGGGGACATGCAGGTGCTAAATTAGGAGAGTTTGTGGTACAATTGCTCATGTATGCTGATGACGTAGTGCTCATAGCAGATTCACCAGAAGGGTTACAAGGGCATCTAAACACATTGAGTCTCTTCTGCAAATGAAAGTAAACCTTTTCAAAACGAAGACCATGGTGATTGGTACAGTAAATCATCCATCTTTCATGTATCAAGGACCCATCTTTCATGTATCAAGGGGAGCAGTTAGAAGAAGTGGATTGCTACAAGTACCTAGGTTTGGAAATCTGCTTAAATTATAAGTGGAAAGAATGTGTACGGAAGCGAATCATGGGAGGTAAGACGGCTCTATATGTCTAGATGCCATAGTTCATCATTATCTAGTTGGGGACTAAAAAAAATGCTTTCTAAAACTCCAGACAACAGTATTATATGGCGCTCCTATTTGGGGGCCTTCGCTGCAAAAACATGGAATCAGGTAAAACAGGTGTTGAAAATACTCATGCAAGATGAATTAGGTGTTCTGCCTTTAGAAGCAGCGGCTTTATGTTTGACAATGAATTTTGTAAATAGACTCAGGGAAATGGACGATAGCAGATTACACAAGGTGATAATGGATATACCATCAGGATGGATCAAAGAAGTGCAAGACTGGGCTGGCCGGTGGGGGATCATGGCAGAAAATTGGCAGGATTCTGAGATAGGTGTGAGAGAGGTGGTTCAAGAAAGTTTTGTCAGGAAATTATGGGAGGAGGAGGTAAACCCATCACTCATCTATGCCAGTTCTGATTACTTGTATGCCCCTATTTCAAAACAACTGAAAAGAACAATCGCAAGATACAGAACCGGATCACACTCTTTGAAAATAGAGAGAGGGCGATGGAAGAAACAGGTTCGGGAGGAGAGGATTTGTGACATTTGTAAATCTGGCCAAGTGGAAGATGAGGAGCATGTTTTCTTATATTGCTCGGAATATAAGTACGTAAGAGACAACTATGGCATTTGTCAACCAAATTTCCACTCTCTATTATCATTAAATCCTAGACAATTAGGCGGTCTTGTGAAATCAGTAGAATCTCAGAGGGTTTTTGCTCAGCCTAACACACTAATAGGCGCTACTCTTTGTAACTGTTGCTTCATGACCCTTAGGGTCCAACGAAGCATGATAATACACCACCACCACCACCACCACCACCACCCACCACCACCACCACCATCCTCTTGTAGAGTCTTACTGTTTGTGGAAGTTCTTAATCATGTCCAAGAATCATATTTGCCTCCTGTCATTCTTCACACTATTAGTAAAGCCTGCAGTATATGGTACTGCTTGGGAAACAGCATCAACAAAGGTTTGGCCTGCGCTTTATGTCACGAGGAACTGAAGGTCCATTCATCTTCTCTGCAATCAGATGCCTGACCAAAATGAACTGAATTTAACATCATGGAAATGCCTCTAGAAGTATTGTTTTTACATTGGGGTCCAAACAGTGGAAGCCTTCGTCTGCTGACTGCTGCTTTCAAGCCGCACAGACGGCCTGGAACTTCACACCGACATAGAAGTTGCTACTATTGTATTGCATTTTCTTGTATTACGTTTTTGAAGTTGGGGCTTCTTAATTTGAACTTTATACACCATTTTAAATTAGTCTGGTTTTAGATTTTCAGTAGGTATTAGTATATCTTAATTATCTTACTAATGTTCTGCTTTGGTGGGTGATGGCAATTTGTATCAGGTGATATATTGTCTATTAGAATAAAATTGATTTTTTAGGAGGGAGCTTGATTGCAGCCTGAGATATTTACTATTTCTGCTATCAGAAAGGCAAATGCCCTTAAAATAGGCATGGATGTATCTGAACATATTGTGGAGCAATTTGAGCAATTCTGGGAGAAGTTCAAGGAGTTTCCCTTGAAGGGTAAGAAGTTGTAATTTTGTCTACATAGAAGGCAGTTACATTTGATTCTCTCAAGTGCCATACATACGTATCTTCTTAAAGCTATAGCAAGGGGCAGATACGGGTTAGAGGCAAGTTGCTTATGCTGAACAAATATATTTATAGCATTTGGAGCTAGGATGCCATGGAACTGCTAGCACAAATGTGGCTTGCTTCACAATATTCTGCATGCAGCATCTATAGTAGTAGCATTGAGTTGGCACATTGTTTTTATTATGATCATGCTGTAGCACCAGGCATTAGAATGTTTGTCTTACTGTTCTGCGTTGTTTTTTTTTTCCAAAAAGAATATTTAAGTGTCTTTGTGCTCATATAAGATTGAACTATTGCACTCTTCTTGTTTCTCATAAGCTGGTGTTTTTCTTAGATGTTATTAGTTTCTGGGTTGCTGCTGAACACATGTGATTTTATTCAGGGAGAAATATGATCCTACAGAGCATTTGTCCTCAGGTTTTTGGCTTGTTTACAGTAAAGTTAGCAGGTATACGATTTACTAGCATTTCAGTGAAAAGTGAAAGATCTTAACAATATGTGTGCTCTTCCTGATTCTTTTCAACGCACTGTTCTGGAAAACAGGATTCCACCTCGAACCACCTAGATTTCCAGTTTCCACCATCTTGCTTTCCAGAATGTTAGCAAATCTTTTGTAAACATGTTAAAAAGCACTTGAAAAACTTTGTGGACCTATAACTCTGTCCCATTACTATGCTGTTTACGCTGCTGTGTGCTATATTCATCCTTTCTTAATTATGTTACGGACCTCTTAAATTATGACTAACTAGCTTGATAGGCCAAACGTGGACAAAGTTAACAACATAACAATAATGGGAATATAAAATCAGTTCGATGAAGGATTGTAGTTTTCCTCAGCTAGAGGCCAGTGTTGCTTTGCACAAGGTTAAACCTCAATAAATTTACTACAGATCTAGGACAAGCTCATTGACCTGATAAGCATTAGTATTTTTGAGGTATTACTTGCTGTTTTCTTGATAGAACAGAGCACTTTCTGAGTTATGCCTCTTGACCTTTTCTTATCTGTGCAATCATCCTGGTTATCAATTCTAGTTTGTGCTATTTCAACTAGCTGATGTAGTTTTATTGTTCATAGGCATATTCATATAGGATATAACATAGTAACGGTAGCCTTACATTGCAGTGGCTTTGACATTAATTGGTGGAGTTCAACATGTGGATGCCTCTGGAACAAGAGTACGAGGGGAGTCACACTTGCTCCTTGTTGGGGATCCTGGTCTGATGCTTAGAATCGTTGACAACTAATTCAAACATCTAACACGCAGTGGAAAACTTCTGGCAGGAACTGGCAAGTCACAGTTTTTGAAGTATGCAGCAAAACTGAGTCATCGATCTGTCATTACGACTGGGCTTGGAAGCACTAGTGCTGGACTTACCGTGACAGCTGTAAAGGATGGGGGTGAGCAAAGACAAGCTGACAACAAAGCCATCTGTAGCCAAGCCAAAGTTCTGACTGTTGCATCCTTTTTTCTAGACATATCGTTGGGCCTTGTGTTGTCATTACTTAAGAGAAGAATCTCCCCCTTTGCTGTTTCTTAGAGAACCTGCAAGGCAACAGCTGATATTGTCTTCCTTTTGTTGATAGGAGAATGGATGTTAGAGGCAGGAGCCCTTGTTTTGGCAGATGGAGGATTATGCTGTATTGATGAATTTGACAGGTCTGGATGCAATTTCCTGCAAACTTGGTTTGGATTCTTGCATAACGCATTTCCATTTCAGCATCCGAGAACCGGATAGAGCTACAATACATGAAGCTATGGAGCAACAAACCATCAGCGTCGCAAAGGTCATGCCTTTCTCTTTGAAAATCTGCTTTTTGTACCACAAAGAGAGAAAGCAAAAAAGAAAAGAACACGTGTACTTTGATGTCAAATTGTACAGTGTTCATTGCTGATAGTTACAAGCAAAATTGTGGAAGCTATGGGCATAAATACAGAAATGTTTCCACTTGGTCAGCTTGTGAGAACGAAAAGTGGTACCATGCTTAGGCATATTAAAAGATCGGGAAGACCTGTAGGCAGTGATGGTCATGTGCCCACCAGGCTATGGAGTGAAAATTCCTTGAAGGAAGTTCCGTCTTTGACCCTATTTTATTGTCAATTTCAGGCTGGACTTGTCACAACTTTGAATACCAGAACAACGGTTTTTGGTGTCACAAATCCCAAAGGCCAATACGATCCTAGTCAACGTATGCTTATTTATAGGTTCTAGGAAAGGATTTGGGAGTTAAGGAAGTTCCTTTGGCTTTATCTCATCTACCAAGACCTTAACTTCTTCAGCTCTCTCTGTAAACACCACGCTTTCTGGCCCATTACTGAGTCGATTTGACATTGTGCTGGTGCTCCTCGACACTAAGAACCCTGAATGGGATAATATTGTCTCCAAGCATATACTTTCAGAGGTTTGCACACCATCTTGTACAGTCTGCATTTCTTTTTATGCAGTAAACTATATCAGGTTTGAATTTTTTCTTTTTGTCAGCATACTCAAAAAAAGAAACGCAATTGTGTCAGCAGTCTCACTGGATTCTGGACGCTTGCCATGCTCAGGAGGTAATCAAGATTTCTTAAGCACAATGTGTGTGCCAAGCTTATCAAACAGTATTATTTACTCTTTAAATTGTAATGTATTAATGTCTTCTTCCAGATATATCCAGTATGTCAAGCAAGAAATACAACCTATACTAACTGATGAGGCAGAACAGATTATCATAAGATATTACCAGTTGCAGCGTAAATCCTCTGTGGATAATGCTGGTCTGTCCATCTGTGTATCTTAGCAATTCCAGCTTGTACTTTTCTATCCGTCTTACATCCCTTAATGTTTCTGCATCCTCTGCAGCAAGAACAAAGCCTGATAAGGCTTGCTCAGGGCAGGGAGTCTATGTCTGGAAACTTTTTTGTATCATAGTATTTATTGACATTCTTTTCTTCATACAGCTCATGCAAGATTAATGTACAGAAAACATGTTATGCGCATGGATGCAATAGCAGCTATTGTTTGTACCGAATCTTCCATGATGACTTCCACCATTCTTGATAATATTGGAAATGCACTTCATTCTACGTTTTCGGAGGATCCTGATGTGGAATGTATCCATTGCAATAATAAATGTTGGACTTGGTTGTATAGTTTAATATTTTTCGTTTTTCCCTAACTTATCCAAAGATGTTAAACAGGAGCAGGTAATTCTGGAGAAGTTAAACATACTTGATCCCCAAGCAGTTGGAAGCTCCCACGCTTCAGCTGTTAAAACTTCCAAATATTTTGTCAGATCAGAAAATGATGCAGCTGAAAATGCTGGGACAGCCCCACTTACAATGTCTGTTTTGAAGCCTTGCAGCAGAACAAGGAAGGATACTCACGTTTGAACTTAGTAAAAGCATTACAAATGTTTTGAAAATAAAATTTATCTTGTGAAGTAGGGAGAAGATGGTCCTCCTCGATTTATGCGTTTTTCTTGAGTATGTGTATAGCATGATATTTTAATATACTAATAATAAAGTCTTCTGTAATGTGTGATGAGATTAGTACTCTTTTGGATAGGAGGGAATGATTATCCAAATTCATATTGAGTAGGAATGTCTGTCCGCATGCTCTTGAGTATATGCACACAAGGTTTAAAGGCAAGTGTTATGGTTCAGCTCGGGAGTGACAAAGTATAATAATCTGGTTTTTCAACGTAATAGCGAACGTTCCCCAGCAGCCATTATTTTCATTTAAAATTGGCTGTTCTTGCTGTCCAATGAGAGACATCATCTCTTTTAACTGGTTGGAGCTTGCAGATCGATCCAATTTCCTTCCAATTTCCTTCAGCTGTTGGGCCAATTTTTGCGGCAACCATGACGTGGAGGGGAAATGATATATGAAAGGCCAAGATTTATTTAGGATCATATGCCATGAATTAAAGGGATGGATGGATGGCACGGGCTGAGATAGAGGGCACATTCAATGCGTAAATTCATTTAGGGAATCGTTTGTCATGGAATGTCCTCAAGGAATGTACTAGGGTAAGCTGTCTGGGACAGCATTCCTGCTGTCCGTGGATGCTGCGACCGGCGGCAGCGGGAGCAGCTCACGGAACAAGCAGTGGAATGCTGGACCGCACACAGCTTACCCTAACAACAATATCATAACCGGGGGCGAATTCTTGACCTGCTTTGTGATGGTGATGGAGAAGGATTCTTAACCTGCTTTGCTCCGTGATGCGAGAACAATCAAGGATTTACCATTCCCTCGGATCGGCATGGGCGGCGTGGTCGCGGGAAATTACACCACAGGAAATAATAGCGACCCGGTTATGATATTGTATGCCATACATCGTTTTAGATGTGACAAATAGAGGGTGCCGATTGATAGATGTAAGGCGGAAATAGATAATTGCATTTTTGTGAAGGGTTGTCTTAGGAACCAGATTTCACCAAAATGTATCGGATCTTCTGTCGCCTATATAAAAAACTCGAAATGGTGCCCCGCGTTGCCGGGCATAAGCCGTGAATGGTAAATGATACATTGACGCAATTGTTAAATTAATTGACATTTAAAAAATTACACAATGAAAAATATATGACCACTTTTTGCTCTTTCTTCTTCTCGTTTTCCTTTTCCTTTTGTCCTTTTTCCGTTTTCTTTTTTCGCACGTTTGCACAAACGCGAGTTGAGACTTTGAAGCAATTTGACACTATCCATGTTGCAGCCAGTTGGGATTTTTGTGCATGTGGAGAGCCTCATAGTCGTCCGATACAATCTACGGTGGAGAAAAAACTTGGAAATTCCAGCATGTCTACGTCGAGGGTAGCGTTGGTGGTTATGCCCCGGCTAGAGAGATTGAATTGGCATTACGGCGTTCTGGAAATCGAATTGGCATTATGGCATATAGTAAGTTTGAAAGCGGTGCATTGCTTATTGCTCTTATTTCAGAAGCTATATTCATTTGTTTGCATTATGAATCGTTATGCAGACCAATTCCTAAGCTTTTGAGGGATTCTAGTTCCACTGCATTTGCCAAGTTCCTCATCATCGGATGTGTCAAGTTCCTGGTTGAGAAGGTAAGTCCATAGAAAAAAAACTTCCAATTAGGTCGAAAGAAAGCACCTTTCAATACAGATTTTGGCCGAAAGCAAGATCCGGGGACGACTTGGTGCTGATTTTTTTGCCGGCTTTTAGTTGGCCTTTGCAATGGCGGGCGTCAAGGATTAGGTTAGAATTGGAATGTTAGATGACCTCTTGGCTATGGTGAAAGGGCATTTGCCAAAAGGTTTGATGTTCTTTGCTTGCGCTACAGACTTCACAAGAGACGGTACACTCTTTGCAAAGTAGAATTTGCATGGTAGATCTCTTAGGCCGTGATGGGTGCTTTAAGGAATCTAGAAGCTTACTTAAGGATATATTGCAACTTGATATTTGTCTATGGATGACATTGCTTACGGCTTGCAAGATACACTGCAATATGGAGTTGGGGAGTCATTGCTTTGATGAAATTGTTTGTTTAGACCCATTGTATGTCGTAGGATGCGTGATCATGTCAGACATGTATGCCGAAGCTCATATGAAAGAGGCTGCTAATGAAATCGAAATGTTAAAACATATGCATGGGCACAATCTGGACGAACCTGTATATGATTGATAGCAGTGTAGGTTTGAAACAAAACTTGATCTGGCTATAGGGAATCCTCCCCGGCAACCAATCATGTTTTGAGCATCGTTTGAAAATTTGAACATCAAGAGTTTCACACTCCTAGGAAGTGGTAGCTGCTTCATGTTGTGAGGAGTTGTTTCACCTCTTATCTTTGTTCTCATAAAAAGTTGTAAAAGGGGAACTTATATGGGTCTCTACTATGACATTCAATTAGTGGATGGTATAGGAGCCATTAAGAATATTCATAGCCTTTCCTAAGGGTCTTGGATTGTGGTCGTCTTGCTAGTAGCGAATCCTTGGATTGTGCAATGGTATAAGGTCCTTTGTCTACTGATAATCTAACCTAGGCATCTTACTCATTAAGCCCTTGCGTCTTTCGGAGATTCTGCCACACAAGATACACAGCAAAAGGTGTTAAAAAGGGAATTGACAATCATATGTTCGAATGGAGTGATAAGATGGCCTGAATTGGTAATTTGCGCAGAGGTTCACTTATAGGAATTGGGTATGAAGAAGTTGGCAACCTCTTCATCCATAGTCAATGTCATATTTTCGAGTTACTGTTCTTCTATCCCTTGATGCCATTCTGAGCATGTCTCCTTAGTTGCTTGGACTCTCCCAAGGGCAGAATCAGAAAAGACTCTAGATATTGGGACTTACCAATTAGCATTCAATGAATGGCCATTGGCAATGCTGCATGTCTCTTTAGTTGCTTGCACCCTCCAAGGGAGACTCTAGATATGGGATTGCTTTACCAATTAGCATTCAACCATCTAAACATTTTGACTACCATCTTTAGATTTCAAACCATGCTTCCTTGTGCCCCGAGACAATTTTGATAGTGCAGAAAGGAATTTGACATGGGTGCCTATTAGCTATTGTAGTCCTTTTTCCTGAAATATACTAGTGGGTCCAAGACTTCAAACCCTGCCTGCCCTTGTTGTCTGCACATCAAAGATGGTCAACTTATTCTGCTCAGGAAGTTCCAACACCATTTCCCAAGACTATGATAATGTTTGCATGTTTATAGTCACAAGCTTAAACTTGCAGGAAATTTTCTTGCTGAAATGTATTCTCATACTTAATACTCTTAAAGAATCTGTGTTCGTTTAAACTATTGCCAGATGAGTGAGGTTTCAGCAGTTATGTAGCTGGTTCACTTATAGGACTTGAAGATTGGAAGAAACATGATCTTTTTGCACAGATAAGACAAGGTATGATATAGTGTTTGAAGCATATGAAATTCAGATGGCTATTGAAAAATATCTTCAGATGCCATACAAATAAACGTTTGTTGGCTAGATCATTTGTAACTTATCTGCAAGCAAAATAACAGTCGATGATCATGGACAAGAAAGCCTGATGCGTGTACAAAACTAGATATAGCCATAGTGAACCTGGTGTGCAATGCCTTAAAACTTCAGAGTATCAATTTGCATATCAGAGCGGATCCCAATTGGGATGGCTGATTGAGGCACCTAACTCTGCGGAGCACAAGCATTAGCACAAGCAGTTCCTCTTTTCAAAGACCTCGCTCATCGTTTGCTGGATGCATGCAATGAAGGGCGCAGCTTAATCCTTGGTAGCTGAATACAATTGATGAAAAATAGTGGGCTAGATTTATATGTTGTCTTTATCTGCCTATTTGCCTCTTGTGTCATTTTGGTTGAAACAAACCATGCATTGAGCATGGTTTTTGAGCCAGATCAATCTACATGGATTGCAATTGTTGACACGCTTTCTAAGCTTGGGAAAGATGAAATGGTAGGGCACAAGTCGAACATATATTCTAGCCTATTGAAAGTATGTGACTGCGTTTCTGCAATAGATCAGGACATGAGTATTCAGAAATGTCTGCAGGATATGGCCATAATGGTGAAGGCTTTCTTCCTGCAGCAACAAGGTGGAAATCCAGAAAATTTCATATCTTAAAGGCATGTGCTAGTGAGGAGCTAGAGAGCATGACATGTTTATTCAAAAGCTGGTCATTGAAAGAGGCTTCAACCTGACAGCGTAATTGGTAATACTCATTGACAGGAATGCAAAAATGCAAAAGCTTAGAAGATTCACTTGGTATCTTTGATAGATTACGATATGGGGATGTCGTGGCATGGGGTGCAATGATTGAGAGGTTATGATGAAGGCATTCTTGCTCTCCAATGCTTTGAGCAAGCATATGCAACATGAGAGAATAAAGTCAAGCCAAGGCACATTTGTAAGTCTTCTGCAATATCAACGCCATAGGTCATGGCAGATATATTTGAGAAGCCTAACGTTAGATGGTCAGAAGTTGTTGGACTGGAGAATGCAAAGGAAGCTTTACAAGAGGCAGTCATATAAGCTTTTTACAGGTGAGTCTTGATGCATATTAATTGCAATTGGGATCATGGTCCGGTTATAAAAGACAAATGGACCACTAGGGACAGGGAAATCCTACCTTACAAAAGCAGTGGCCACGGAAGCAAATTCAACATTTTTCAGGTACTTGAGTTTGCCTTTATGGCATTTTACACGTTATCATGAAGTTGAGAAAACATGTACATAACATAGCCAATTCAGCAGTCTGGACTAAAACTGTTAATATAGCCTTTTACAACTGCGGCCTTGGAGTCATGATCATTTCATTATTACATTCAGGATCCATTCTCTAAACCACTTTATTATTAGAAACTGATGACATAGTATTTTGTGCTTTCACATTAGTTTGACGGCTAGATAGCAGCAGAAATAGGTTGCAAGGTTATAAGAGCAATTACATATGGAAAGTGATCGATGAACGGCTTTGAAGTTTGGGATTTGGAAGTTGGGTTTGCAGAATCTTTGGGGGCAATGTAAAATTGTGATTTTTTTGTTTCCGAGATAGTCTACAGTATAGGTGAGTAAACTACAGGGCACGGTCCATATTCTAATTCTAGTAGATGGGCCAGAGGACTAGTAGTTTGCATGGATGTATCAAGGTGATGCCTTCAAGTCAGGTGATGCAGTGTTAATGTGAAATGGAAGACAATTAGCAGATTGAATTGACTATCCCAATGGCAGGAAAATGAAACTGGTGCAGAGATATAGGTTAACGTTGGCTTCCATCTTTGGTTTATTAGCCCATCCCTGCTTTGTTTGTGTTTTGCTCTTGTGCCCAATGGCCAACACTAGATTGCTTGGTGCTCTTGATTACTAATCAATAGAGATAATTACAAAAGCTCTAATAAGAGGTCATAGAACTGTTTCAATGATTGTGGCTGCTAGACATCAAGGTTGTGCCGCAACTTAGCAAGTTGGTATGTTCAGCATGCAAATTTTGCACCAACAGATGCTCTCTAATTACATAAAAGTTTGTTTTTCAGATATTCTCGGTTTTTAACATATTTGGTGCTTTAAACACTATTTATAGATTGCAAATAATGCAAGCTATAAGGAGGTTACAAGTTATACAGCAGAAAATCTGTTATTACCAATTGGTTATATGAAACATGATTTATCTTTGAAGATCCTTGAAGCTTCATTGCATTATCCACATTAGTTTATCCAACAATTTTCAGAGCAAAGCATGTTGGCTACTCCACAAAAATAAGCTCTTGCAGATCCCTGTCAATAAAGCACTCATAAGATCCATTTATAATCTGCCAGACCAGTGTTTTCAATCATTTTCAAAATTACTGAAAGATAACGGGCACAAAAGCTCTTTGGCAAGCTTCCAATTAGAGAAGTTATCAGTTCTGCTGACAAATGCAATTTGAAGGTATTTCTCCCAATGCTACACATTTGTTATGTTTTAAAAGCTTATGGCAATATATTGGGGAAAAACAGAAGAGACATTCTGGCTAGATTCAGGATGGGAAGTCATGATCTAAGAATCGAAAAAGACAGGTGGAGAGGGATAGACAAGGAGGACAGGATATGTAGAATCTGTGACGGTGGGAGAATAGAGGATGAGAATCATATGATTAACGCCCCGCATCTACCGAGACATCAAGGGGCGATCTGAAAAATATAACGAGAATCGCAAGGGATTTGGCGGGCGATCCAAAAAGAATGACGGCATTAACCTGAGAGAAGTGCCGCGAGTGAAAGAGGGTTAAGTAATATGACCTGTACAAAACGGGTCATAAAACCCACACAAATTGCTTTCGATTAAAAAGTTGATTGATAACGACAGCAATCGCGACGGCCCGGGCCGAGGTAAAAGCGGGATGTCGATAATAAAGAAAAAGTCGACCTTCGAGAAAAGGCTACATCATAGCAAATGTGATGTGCTAGTAGCACCCTTTTTTTTAGGGAGCTTCGCCCATGCTACACAAGTCCGGGGGCCTCACGGCACAAGGGACATTAATGTATTCTATTCTATTCTATTCTATATGGCAGGCATTTATAATATTCTAGAAGTACTTCATTAATAACGTTAGTTCATCTAGTTGTAGAGGTAAAGCACCTTCTCCTAGGGGTAGGCATGTTCCAGCCATGTAGAATGACAGATTCCTCATGGTCTTTTGTGGAGTCTGCATGCATGGTTCTTTCTAGGTGTGAATTTAGGGTATGGAATACAAATTAATGTTTAGGCACAATAATCTACATAATTCAATGGAAAAAAACATGCTACCAAAACTCTTGCATATTGTTTGCAACAGGAGAACCTGATTGTTGGATGTGGACTTGATGTGGTTCCAAATTGGCAATTGTTCTTTCAGTTGTTGACATCAAATTGTCATACGTCAAGTGCAGGCAACAGTATTTGGCAGAGCTATCTATAAATATGGTAGGTTGAAATGATTTTAGCTGGAAATTATTCTGCAACCTGTTAAGGTTAGTCTAGCTCAGACAACTCTATTGCGAAACTTATCGGATATTATGATAGCAATGGCAAGACGTTGATGTTGAGTGTTTAAATATCTTGGACCTCAAGTGACCTACCGTATTTTATTTCATTGGGAGAATGTAGAACTTGTAATAATATATTCTCTCTTCTATTTCTCATCTGTCTATACCTTCTTTTCTCTTCTATCCAAGGTAGTGAAACACAAGGCCCAAATTTGGTGGTCCATTGGAGGGCATATGTGGCCTATTTTGAACCTCTTTAATGTAAAACCTTTATAGGGAAGATCCAAATTTCATTATGTTAGTCTGTTGGATCGAGTTTTGTAGTAGTCGCATTGTACTTTGGATGGTACGAGTGGTGCTTGCTACAAACTGCTCATGGCAGGGATGCCAAGCAGCAAAATGTACCTGACCTTCATGTGTGTCTCTAGGAGCAAATGACATTGTCAAGATATTCCTCTTCAATAGATAGGCACCCCAGCTTGCCACCTAGAGAAACCAATGCATGGCAACTACTTAGGAGTTAGAATATTGATAAGAGAAAACCAGAAATTGTCTAAATTAAAACACTCCCCCTGGAAAAATGAATTTTCCCCCCTCATATTGTATTCAGTTCTGAATAGCTTTTTCTACAGTAAGCTCTTTATGAGGCACATTTGCAAACCAAGCAACATCCTTGCTCTTAGGCCAAGAAAATGGATTCTTGTATCCAGGTGGAGCGGGGATGAGACAATGAAGTTCTTCCTTTTCTGGTGGGCAATACCGCTCTCTGTAGATAAGTCTGCACCCGCTTGATGCAGTGGACTTTATGCCCTATTCGTTTTCTTTTTTCAACTCCATTGGATCACTTGTGTTGCGAAATAATATGCAACAAATTGTATGGTGTTGAGGCGTAAAGTAAAAGGCTAGAACTAGAAACCATGAATAGGGCATGATGACTTTTATGCCACACAAGACTTCAGATTCTCCTATCTAGATACTGAACATATCAAGTGCTGGAATGAAGACGCAACTACCTAAATGCATTTTAAGGATTTGTTTGTGCAAGTTCTTTAATAAGTAGACTAGCATTTTCATTAGTCATCTAAACTGTAATAGTAGCATTTCCATTAGAAATAACAATGGATTTGTTACAGCTTATGCCACTGTCAAACCATCCAGTAGACGTGGCTGTCTGTGGCTTTGTGGAATTAATCACATCCCCACAATAACATGTGATCATTACTTGTTATGGCAATCATGGTGTCTTCCTTCTTCTCTGGCGAGCAATGGTAGAGACTGTAGTTTTGGCCTGCATAAAAGTAAATACATATGGTGTAATGTTCATGAGCTTCTATAGGGTGGTTGGGTCCCAAAATAGACAGCTTCTTTCACCATTCCTAAGTTCCAGAGTTGACATATCCTTTGCTCTCGTGCTATGCCTTTTGTCCTGGCCAACTTCAATTTTGCAACTACGGATAAAGATGGTTGGCTGCACACTGGGGACCTTGCTTATGTGGACAAAGATGGTTATTTATTTGTGGGTCAACTGCTAGAACCTCGCTGTAGATACTTATTATTACAAAAATCTTTTAGAAAGATTCTACATTTCATGTGATTGATTCATATTCTGTTTCTGGCAAATTATTGCCTTTCCTCAGGTTTCCCAAATCGTGCATGCAAGTTACATGATACTCTTATGTTTTCTTTCTAGCATTTTGTATCACACTTCTCTCAATAATGAACTTCTTAGATTCTCAAATTGCACTGTAGTATAATATCCGAAATTGTGAAGACTAAAGTGCAGGCTACATGCTAGCTTCTTAATTCCAGAATATATTTTTTTCGTGCCTTTCAGCACTCCAAAATATAGAAAGATGGTGCAACTTCAACGATCTCTGTTGCAACAGAAAGATGTCTAATGTTTCCAAGTAGCCTCATTTTAAGCTTTTGCCTATAAATCACAAAAACCAAGAGTATAGACACTTATCATGCTATTTAGTGCAGGTTCTCTTTGCTTATTTTTCTTCCAGTCCATATTTACAAATAATCTAGATTCTCTTATTTCATATTCATTGAGGAGGTTGAACGTTGATCATGGTTTCGATTTAAGCTCTTTACAGTCAGCTGGTATCTTTCACACTTTCGTTCAGCTGGCGCTATATCTCTGTGCATCCATCCTTATTTTTTTACAGATGTGCTGGTAATTCTGCTTGAATTTCTACATGATGTTAATGATGTTTTAGTTGTTTTGCCATGCACTTTGTATCATCTCTTTTTAAATGTTATCCTACTAGTCATTCAATGGTGCCTGCACCATTGCAATATCATCAGAAATGCAAAATCTATCTTCCATGGTTCAAAATTAAATACCTGCAGCATTATAGTATGATCAGAAATGCCAAATTGATGTTCCATAATCTAACTTTTTTATGCATGATAATCTGAAGTAATTACAGAACAACATATCTTGTTTCTCCTACATGAGATGTGTTGTATCCACATCCATGTGCAAAACTGAAGTTGAGTGTACCTAGATGCCTTGTAGGATTTTACTTTAAGACAAGCTTGCACATATTTACAATGCAAGAGCAGAATTGCAGAGATTGCATTGAAAAATGCAGAGATTGCAGAGGTGCGAAATCCAGAGATTGCATTGCAACCTCTAAGCCATGTAGCAGATACAATATAGGCAAGAATGACAGAAATTTTTTCTCATCAGGTTGCAGAGGTGTTAACCATGCAACTTGGTCTTGCTTTAACAAAATTGATGCTCTCAGGATTGCTAGTCTCAGCATACTTTTCCAGGATATTCATGTTTGCCTTATAGAGTAACTATTTCAGTCTTTCTAAGGCTAGAGTTGCTCTCACCTAGAGCCCCACACTTATACTACATAATCCCGCCTGGTCTCCAGTTCCCATGGTTAGTTTAAAGGATTGATGTGTCAAAGGATCTAGCTAGGACATGAACCTATATTTTTGTTCTTCTACCCTTAAGGTACCAAAATAAACCAAATCAATTGATCTTCCAAATACATGAAATCACATATAAATATAGGAATCGTATGCCTTACACTAATGTTTTGCAAGAAATATTACAACAATCTATTTCCATCCCGCCTTACATCCAATTTTCCACTAAATCATTAGTAATCTTAAATTACACAACCTCTCGTTTGCCTAAGTACAACAATTCAATGCGATGTTTCAAAATAGATTTCATTACTCTTTAAAATAATCAAAAAATAGATTTTTATGTGGACACAACATATCCAAGCAGTAATAATCCCTAGACCTTTCTATAAATTTATGCATGACATAGAATTCTAGATACAAAGCAAAAGAAATAAAAATCGAGTAGGTTGCCTTTTGTTGATATGCCCATGTAACTAAGTGTCTCTTTGTCTGTCTCATGTAGTTAAATGTTTGTTGTTGGTCTTTTGTTGATCGTCTTTTGTACTTGAAAGCTTTCCTAGCTTAAAAGATTCACACAAGTCTAACTAAGCATGCCTTTGGTCATACAGATCTACAAATTGAGAAGCTTGAGAAATAGAAAGGTTTTTGTTGCTGCATTTGAAAACGCTTAGTTTTACCATCAACTATGTCTTTGAACAAAAGATTATGCTGGTCTGTCATAGGGGTCTGTATCCTATACACCATTCAAATTTGTTCAATTGCTCAATAGCTAATTAAACTTTTGTAGTCTTACTATAGTATGACCCTCAAGGTCAAAGTATAAGAATAATACGCTCAACAGAGGTAAACAGTTAACAGCATGTCAACATTAAATACTTTTGCCTAATTTTACTACCATTCCAAGAAGCTGCTGCATCCAAGCCACTAAGTCAAGAAGAAGTAGATGCTAAAGTCCCTCCAGGTTCCACAAACAAATATGTCGACAATCTAATAGGAATCATCAAACAAATTCACAAGGATATCATCTTAATGCGAGACGCACTGATTCAATTTAATCAAGGCTTATTCACTACAACCATGCATATAACACAAGCAAAGCTAGATGAGATCCATACAGGACTCGCAAGAGAAAAAATAATTGCAAAATTACACGTGCAATCATTGCGAGAGATGATCCACACATTGGAGTGCATACGCTGTTAAAGAATTAGACTTTGCAACTTATATACACTTCTATTATATTGAACATTGTTGCGACCAAGTTCAAAGATACTTGATCTTTCAAATCTCTTTCAATCTTTTAAATTTGTTTTAATTTGCCTCTTTGAATTCACTATTAAACTTTGCAAGTTCTGTGTTCTATTATGTTGAATGCTTTTAAATTTGTTTGAATTTGCTTTCCTTGCACAACAATGTGAACTTTCTAGATCAACATAATAATCTACAAATTGACAAATCCCAAGCAAATAATATACATTGAATACCATCTATTTGAATTTCCAAATGTCCAATTAAGCATTACATATCGAGATAGCTCTTGTCTTTCCATGCATTCTTGTTATAGCTCTTGTCCTTACCCATACCACATCCTACAATTTGCTATGCAAAGTAATCAAACGTGCTTTTCACTAGTTTTTTTCCTATTTTTCCATTATCACATTCCAACCTATTCTTTTTTTCGTTTTCCTTTTCCATTTTTTTTTTTCACTTGCCTTCTCTTTTATCATATTTTTTTCTTCTTTTTCATACTTTTTTTTTATCATACTTTTCTTTTTTCAATTTTCACTTTTTGCCCTTCCTTGCTCTTCCTTTTTTCCCATTCTCCATTTTCATTTCTCATCTTTCCTCCCTTTTTTTTTTTTTCATTTTTCTATTCTTGCTTCTTTCCTTTTCCTATTTTCCCCTTCACCTTTTTCCTCTCCCTTTTCTCCTCTTACCTTTTCCTATTTGCTCTCCCCTTTCAGTTTTCACCTTTTCCCTCTTTCTCCCTTCCTTTTCTCTTTCCCCTTTTGCCCTTCCCATTTTTTCATTTTCCCTTGTCCTTTTTTTCCCTTTTCTCTTTCCCCCTCCATTTTTGTTCCCTTTTTCCTTTCCCTTTTCCCCTTTTCTTTTTTATCCTCTTTCCTTTTCTATTTTCACCTCCCCCTTCCCCTTTTTTAGCATTTCTCTATTTCCCCCTCCTTACTTCCGCCTCCTTTGCCTTCCCTTTTCCTTTACCTTTTTCTCATTTTTTCCCTTTGTTTCCCTTTCCCCTTCCCCTTTTCCTTTTTTTCACTTATCTTTTCCACTGTCTCTCTTCCTCTTTTCCCTGTGTTCTTTTTCCTTTTCGCCTCCCTTTCTCTTTTCCCATCCTTTTCCTAAGGTAGCGAAATTCCTTGTCGCACAAGTAGCGACCTGCACGAATGGTGTAACGACTGCCCTTTCTTTTCCCTTTTCTCATGCCCTTTTCCCTTCTTTTCTCGCCACCCTTTTCCTTTTTCCCCTGCCTTTTTTCCCTTCTATTTTCCTCGTGTCCTTACCCTTTCCCTCTTCCACTTTTCTTGGTGTCCTCTGCCTTCTTCCCTTTCTCCTCCTTTTCTTTTTCTTTACCCTTACCTTTTCCTGTGCCTTTTTCCTTTCTTTTTCCCCTTTCCCTCATTCGCTTTTCCCTGTGCCTTTTTGCTCTTCACATTTTCCCTTTCCTCCTACTTTTTTTCTTTTGCCCTTTCCCTTTAAAAGATCAAAGCATGATCAATTATAGTGGTGGGAAGTCATGCGATAAATCTCGGCCTTCGAATGCAATTCGATGATCTCAGCCATCCAAATTAGCTTTTGATTCATGACATACTTACGCTATAATTTTATAATATAGGAAAATAGGTTAAATTGTAAAAACGCCCTTGTATTTTGATGAATTTATCAAGATAGCCCTGTATTTCTGATATTCATCAAAATGCTCTATTCCTCTGTGATCTAACCGATGTTCTATAGATCAATGGCTCACTATTCGTCTACTGCGACCATGGATGTGAGATCCTTGATTCTGCAAATAACCCGTCAATTCTTATGTTGAAATAACCCATCAATTCTCAGCTTAAAGCGAACGAATTTGTGAATATAGGATAGATCAGAAAACAAATTTATGGGTCTTGAGTACATGTGAAGAGTTTTAGGATTGCTGTGGCAAACTATCTCTGTGATATGAGAGGGATTGCCTCTGGATAATTCAAAGTAAGCGGCAGGTCAAAAGCTCAAAGACTTGCTGGAAGCTTCAAAACGAATTGAAAAGGCCACATGTCTAGAAAGGAGACAGATTCGTTCTCACAAGGGCATTTTGATATATATAAGAATAATATAAACGTATTTCGATACATACATCAAAATACAAGGTAATTTTTAGAATTTTCGCTATAAAATATGTACCAGATATAACCTAACAGGATAAAAATATACTGGATTTTATATTAAATTATGTTTTTTCTCATTGAAATTTTTTCGGCACCAAAAATTCTGACCAAAATTTTTTTAATTAGACCAAACAAACAAAGGAGATTACTAGATATTCTCGAATCCCGAACGGAAGCTAATCACGTTATCCAAAAATAATTTGTTGTCATAGTTTGATGCAAATCACTGGATTGCATTCTGGGCCAAATTGTTGCCTTTTTTTATAACAATTCTTTAAATGGAATGGCATGCAACATAGAAATGATTTGCTCCTTGCTTGTGTTCCTGGCGATTGAGCAATGATTTTTGTAGGTGCTCGCTGTTAGAGAAGAGGAGAAGATGGTTTGCTCCTTGCTTGTGTCCAATATTGTGACGTGACCTGCCGAGTTGACCCTCTTGGCAACTCAGGATCTTGTCAAAACTTGCGCCAACTCTAGGTTGGTATGCTTAAGCTAGACATACAAAATTGTAATTGGTGAAGAATTGAATCTTAGTTACTGTTGAACCTTTATACTTCAAATTCAATGGACAAATGCTTATGCATTCCATATAATCAGTAATATTAACATCCAAAGGAATCAATATTCTCAATTGATACAACATCCAACTTTATCAAGTCAACTTCGAAGCTTCCAACTCAACCACGATCCTCGGTTGCACGCGCCCATTTCCTTGCTCTCTCTTTTGCACAACACAAACCATTAACATCAACATATAAAATTAAATCCCCAACACATAACAACCAACACATAACAACCAGTGACATTAACAAGCAACACATAACTACCATTGACATTAATTGCACAACCATTGGGTCCAACACATTTAAATTAAAATCCCCCTTAAGCCCCCCTTTGGTTTGGGTGCATATTCACCACGGGGAGGTGACTCTAGAACGCAGAGCTGTTGGATAGGCATATTCACCTATTCCTTAATCTACACATGTCATTAAAAGTTCACCGTTTGTGGGGTATGCAAGTACAAAATTTGCTATCTTGTATAACAAGATTAGCAAAATACTATAAGATTTCCAAGCGGAATACTATATGGTGTTGATTTAAATGCGTGCAAAAAAATACAATTATGAGGGCTCTCGGCGCCCTCGTCACCCCGATGTGAATATGCCCAAACCAAAGGGGTTTGGGGGGATTTTAATTTAAATGTGTTGGACCCAATGGTTGTGTTAATTAATGTCAATGGTAATGTGTTGGTTGTTAATGTCAATGGTTGTTATGTGTTGGGGATTTAATTTTTATATGTTAGATGTTAATGGTTTATGTTGCAAATTTTTTTTTTTTTTTTGGCCCTTCTGGGCCTAAGGGACCCCTCCCGGTGTGACAAAAATTTTAGAATTCAAACCAGAAAAAACTAGAATTCATTTGAGGCTTTATCACCGTCGCTTTTGAATTTCATCGCAATAAAACAAATAGAACATAAGTAAAAGTTACGATAAAGATAGAGCGGATTGATCCCATTATTCTGAAAGTCATAAAGTTTGCAACACCTATACACAAACATTTTCCAACTGGAATTTAACAGCCTTTGGCCTCCATGGATTCTTGTGGTGAGAAACCAAAGTGGGAAACTTTTCTCGCTTGTCGGACAAGGATCTAGAAGCCTTAGAATTTGCTTAATAAGCGCCTCAAAATCTAAAAATGCATGGTAATTTTTGCAACCTTCATTGGAATGAGCCATAAAACAATATCCAATAAGCGCAATCTCAGATTAATCACCGGTAGGATGAAAGCCTACCAAACCCGGCCGACAAATTGCTGTTTTAGCATAGATAACTTAACCAAACATATCCATATTATACACTATCAAAAGATCTCGGAGAGAGCTTTCCAACGTAATAAAAATCATCTCAAACAGAGTTCGGATCAAAAGTTATGATAAGAAATGTGTTTAAGCGGGAAACCGCACTACATGCGCCCTTCAAGCCCTTCATGTGCCCATTATGCACCACACACACAAAAAGAGGGCTTTTGTTGTGAGCCATTGGTTGTTGACCATTATGCACCACACGCACAAAAGAGGGCTTTTGTTGTGAGCCATTGGTTGTTGACCATTATGCACCACACGCACAAAAAAAGGGCTTTTGTTGTGAGCCATTGGTTGTTGACCATTGGAAAAAAAAAAAGGCTAAAATCAATGGCTCAGAAATGGTGCACTCTAGATATACGCATTAGTACATCCAATGAATACATCACGAAATCATAGGAAAACCTTAGTGAAAAGCGTACAAAAATACAAAGAAAACCCCCTGTTATTATGCTACATATGCACTCACTGGGGTTAGTCCTCGTGACTAAGTGGAGATCCCTGGATGCCACTGCATGCATTGAACATCTTAGAAAGCATCTATGGCTGAGACACAATCCAGGATTGTACCGGCCTTGAGGTGAAATAAACACAAGTCAGGATTTAGGCTTATTAGCATAACTAATTGTCGCCTTTGTAGATCCGACATTATTGGCTGATGCCTTCTGCCACAATATAGCTTGGATGCAGCTACAGTATTTCTTGAACACCACTATAGTATTTATTGGTTCAGCTTTTTTGTTGGTTGCCGCCTCTTAATAGTCCACGACCTCCTTTTTGGATTGGCCGCAGGGCAAACCCTCTAGATTGATATGGTGAACAAAGAACATGCTTAGAACATTCTATTTAACTGACCAGATTATGGGAGAGGTATGATCTGAAGGCTGAGATGGCATGAGAACTAAACTCAATTTGAAAGCGTTGAAAATTGGGTAGTTTTTATTTGGAGTGCCAGTTCAGTGGAGATGAGGCATGCATCAATTGAAGTTGGCATTATATCGGATTGCTTGCAGTAGTGGGAGCTTAGAATCAAGATGGGCCGCTGTGGATGGGTGACTGTCACTGTAGACTGCCGTTGTAGATTGCTTGCTTAGAATCGAGATGGATGTGGGAGAGATTGCCACTGTAGATGAATGTCTGAATCAAGGATCTAACCCAGAAATTCAAGGCATTTTAGTGGCCACCATAACCCATCTCTATGTTGCGATCAACAACAAAGTGGATGTGAGTGCTGTTCTGTCTAAAACAGGTCTTCTCTCTTTCCAAAGTAGTAAATATACTGGAGAATCCAATAATACTAGTAAGATGAAAATAAAAAAACTCAATTTTGAGCTGGAGGTGGTGGCGCCGTTGCTCTAGCTTTGCTTTGCAATAAGACCTTTTTACCAGTTAGGATTCCACTTACTATTGTCCTGATGCAATAGTCATTAGCATCTATAGCAGAGTAATCTCTTTAGCATTGGATGTTTGGAGATGATCCTTTGGCAGATCATGGCAAGATATCTTATGCACAATTTTGGTTCTGGAATTTTCGAATGATCAAGGGATAAGATTTGTGCGATTAGTTAACATGATGTTATGTGGAATGGCTTTTGAAATGATTCCCATGACCCAACAGTGACTGGAACACTGAGAGCCCCATGGGATGTTATAGGCGACCAACTTTTCTAGGAGCTATTGAGGTGTGGGAATGGTGGATCAATTGCCATTCCACCTAACGTCATGTCCAGCTCTGTGTCCTATACATTACCATGAAAACTTCTATGTACCACCTACCGCAAAAGGATATTCACCTTTGGAGAAACATACTTCAATCACATATTCTTCCAAATTACACCATATAGGCACTTGAAGCTGTTCTTTTGAATGAGGCTGTAGGGACAACTTTTGAAATAATACTCGATAACAAGTTTGCACCAATTTCTCGTCCATAGAAATAGGAATAATAGACGTCCAAATCTGCTGATTTCCAACATTCATCAAATTTTCAACTCTATCCCAGATCCTTATATCTCAACACTTCAATTTATAATTATCTCAAATCTATTGTCATAGACCAAGTTGTCCATCCACATATGAAGCTTCAAAAGTATGAACTCCTGCCCACAACAATTGCTTCTGGGTAGGATTGGACGACCATTGATCTAGAATGATTGCTGCGCCTCCCCTGTACACTGGCCATTTCTTTTGCAAGCCGACTGCCCTGACCTTGCAAAGCTCTTCCTTATGGTTACACAATTGAAGAGGAAAGAGGTCCTCTTATACCCGGGGATACCACTTAGTGTATAAGGGATACGCCATGTGCGAGGAAGGGGTCATAAAAAACCCCTTCGTATACGCTTTTTTTAAGGTCTAAAAAAACCCCTTTCCGTATGAAATACATCACTAGAGATTGGATTTTTTAAGGTCTAAAGAACCCTTCCCTGCATTTATAAATGACGCTTTAGGTTAAAAAAAACCCCTTATCGTCCACTCACATGGTATATACGGCCTACACTATGTGAATCCCCCGGGCTCTTATACTAAAAAACAAGTACCATGCTGAATATATAGGCGGCTGAGAGCATCATGAAACCGATCTAAAAAATGTCGATGATTATCAAGCCTTGCCGCTCCCACTCTAGTAGCATAGACAACTCCAACAACCTTCCGATGCATGATGTTAGTGAAGAAATGCAGAGCCTCATCCACAGCATGGGCATCCATTTCTGCCTCTTGCAACCCCTATAATACGCAAGGTCAAGGTACTAGTAGCAGCATGTATTGAGGCAACATGGTCATGTTTGCTAGTTTGACGTCGTGGCTCCTGGTCCACTACAGAGTGTGGAGATTTCTGTGTTCCCACCTCAACATGTTCCCTTCCAAATTTCTACTTCTGCTGTGATGGTAATTCTGACTCTAATATCTGCATTTACTGGCCATTAGAGTATGGGACCAAGGCATGCATTAACTGTAACAATTGTGTCCATCTCACAATAGATACGGTCATAGATGTGGCCGTCATCCCTTCTTTAGAATGAATAGTTTATACCTGATCACGAAGTGTGGGCGGGAAACCTTGAACTTGCAGGTATAGGGGCACTTTGTAGATTCTCTTATTCTATAGGGTCACCAAACAATTTAATCCTTTAGGTATTCTTTAACCCTCTTGTTGTTTTCTAAGCCACTCTTATGTGTTGTATGATATAACAGTCTATGTTCCAAGTGTACAACTATGCGTTCAAATTCCCCTCTATCTTTTAACCCGCATGTCATTGGGCTTTATGATTTAACGTCGTCATAGACCTTTGAATTGTTAGTCATCATGCTGTTTTGTGATGATGTCATGCCGCTGTTGTAGCATTATAAATGACTTGGCCTACTCATATAAGCCATAGTCATGCCCTATTTTAGAGAGTGAGCCTTCTTGAGAGTCGTAAGTTAGCTATAGCCATCAGGGTGCCTCCCTTGCATTTTCTGATTCTTCCTGAATATCCATATCTAGTATAATGTGGATAGTTATTTTCCTACTACCCCCAACTTGTATTGACATTCTAGCCCTATGCTAAATTACAACTCCGTATAACCCATTCGGTTCAACTACATATGATCCAAGCGAGGATCATGTTGCTTTCTACCCTTTGGTGTTCTATGCAAGACACATTTGAACTTCTAGCAGGTAACTGTTAATTGCCACCCAACCAAGGACTGTACTGTAGTACCCATTCAACCCCATCACTTTGAGTTCTATTCTATTGTCCATTGCTATTTATTTTAAATGCCAACTACAACATCCTACCTTGGTCTTCCGCACATTGTATGTTGTCTGCACGTTATAGATAGACTGCAAACCCTTCACTACTAAGTTTCGGGGTCACTTACCTTTTCCTCTCAGTGTCGTTGCATAGACCACTCCACCAAATTGTATATCATACGTATACATGCCACCAAATTGTATATCATACGTATACATGGTATGTATTGCTTTAACTTTGTGAAAGCATAAACCTTGGTACTTTTCCTAGCGCAAAACCCATTGCCTATGTGCAATTATGTGGCTGACCCACCGCCGCCAAATTGATAGCGTCCAACTCTATGTTGGAATTGCATAGGATGCCTAAATTTTAATAGGGTTCCAAAGCATTTCAACCATCCCTTTAGTGCCTTATGGTACTTCAATCACGTATTTCTAATAGGATTATAACAAAATTCCAAAAGATAGTACCCCATTTTAGCAAGCCCAAGTACAAAGTGTTTCCTCCCATTTCAACTCTCATGCCTCCCATTCCAAAATGGACTAATGTAGATGTAAGCCTATCTATAGCCCCTAAGAAAATTGGGCAATACATGATTGTCCAAATTATGAGAGAGAGGGAGGGAGGCAGAAATAGGAGGGACTCTAGAGGGAGGGAGGGAAATGGGTAGGGTGGGGGAAGGGATGATAATGTATATATGCCTACAATTTTAGGGTCAATTATAGCAGAATTGTATCTACAAGTCACACATCGGGGCAATCATTATTGATGTGGAATTGTTTATGATGTGTGTTATTTGGTCATCTGCTATTACTAAGCTTATAAAACCTATACTCCTATGGCATTCATAGGATATATTAGTCTATATCAACTTCCTTACGATTAGTCTATATCAACTTCCTTACGATTAGTCTTAAATTGAAGGTCCATATGATAACCTGCCTCTAAGATCCATAGGTTACAACCTCCATAGGATCACTCTTAGGGTGTTAATATGCACCTAACTTGACCAGAGGAAACTCAAGTTGGATTTGATTTGCTCTCATCGGAATGATGGGCTCACTTACTTTGTCAATATCCCTATTTTTTAAGTTTAGTCCCATTATGGAAACATAGTTTTACACTGACGAATGCAATCCATAGGGTGCCAACTCCATAGGATCATTCTTACACGAAAGGCCCATATAGGACATACATTTATTTATCCGCGACAATGCCAGGCACACGTTTACTAGTACATGCTTTTGCATGAATCCTATAATAGCTATAAAGGGTCCATTTACCAGTCTTGTATCGATGGCCCATATAAACACACGCTTCTACTTATGCACGGCAACGCTGCGCACACGTTTATTAGTAGCATCTATATACAATTTGCTAATGAATGAATGACCATGAATGAATATGTCAAGTGCTATTGATGACGCGGCAATTCTTGCAAATTTGGCCATCTTGGCCAGTCTTCACATCGATCTCACTCATCTTTATCATGGCATTTGCAAAGTTTTTGAAGAACACCTTCTTGTTAGGGAAATGGAGGAGTCTGTGAGAAGAGTTGCATCGGATGGCCAAAGCGAGATTGAAAAATGGACGTGCGCCTATTTTCTTGGATCTTTTGTCCTTTGCTCACATTTTCTGTTACAAGCCATTTCTTGACTATTTCTGTGATAGGAAGTACTTTCTTTGATCTCTGAAGCAAAATTCTGGTTGATTGATTGCTGCCCTTGTAGAGGGGTAGCTCTAGACGGATTCTCATCGTTGCTAGCTGCATTTTGAACACCAATTTCATACATTTATGAAGTCAGCCTCTGCTTTTAATTCATCTTCTTATGGAAACAAAAGTTTTTACAATTATCGTGGAATCATCTAGAATTACTTGTGGATTCCTAAGGGCTCCGCCTCTAACTTTGGAACTCATTGATTATACACCGGTATTCCCCTCGAAGAGCTATTTACATCGTAGTACTCCTTGTCCCAAGTACGCTTTGAATTTGAAGTTGAAATCACCAATTCTGGTTGGAAGAATTTGTTGGATCCAGCTCGAAACTCGCCGAAACATTGTGGTTCACCGTGGATTGGACGGATACAAAATTTCTGTTCAAATTTACTCGATTGAATCATCTCAATTGTTCGATCTTTCCCCATAAGATCTTTTCGCTTTTAGGCTGATAATGCTCAAAGTAATGGCATGGTATGGCAATTGGAATGGCGATCCGATCTCTTTTAGTTAAATTTCTTTCTCTCTAATGGTCTCACCCCTGTTTTCTCCTTTTCCCCTTTTTGGCATTCAATTTTCTGCATGATGTACTTTTTGTTTTTTCCCCGAACATTACGCAATGGTCTTTAATTTTCCAGAAAACCCTAAAATTTAGCCTTCCTTCACGCCTTTACAATGTTCCCGATCAAGAAAGAGCTCCGTTCTCCTAACCTCGCTTTCCTTTCAAAATAAGCCTCCCAAGATACCATCCTTTTCGAAATTTTGCAACCGGCTTTCAATCAATGGACCCAATTGCATGAAGTCCCCTTTGGGACAATCTTCCGCTGATCCCGATCACAGGGCATTCTACATATAAACCTCCATACTCAAGCTCCTTCCTTATGGAGTTACGAGGAGGCATGAGGAATTGGCGCCAGATGAAGAATTAGATGGCGATCGCAAGGACCAGGATCGGGCCATATATCAAGCAAAGGAAGATGAATCTCTACAATGGTATTTCTTTAAATCTTCCTATTGTTCATTCCAAAGTTGATGCTCCACAAAATCTGCTGTTATTGTCAAGATTCAAAAATGTGGTATTAAGTCGATAAGCTTTGGGGCTTAACCTAAATAAAGGCATCATAATTCAGGCCGCTTATCGCTCAACTTTCCGTAGACATCATGATTGAATGTGGTAATTCCGTGGACTGCCAATTTCTTCCTCAACTATGGCCCGCTGGACCCATGAAACCTCCCAATTGACATTTCAAATGGCACCAAGCTTTGACATTGACCAAATGAATGCCTTTTTGCATTGCCTCAACTTCCCTTTTTGGCCTTAATCCTATTTTATCGGGATGAAGAACGCCCAAGATTCTCTTCAATTCCATTGGTACTTACATCTCAACAGTAGTACTCTCCTCTAGACCCCCCAAGAGCTTTTTGTCCAACTCGACCGTCCAAAGAGATACCTCTCTCAATCCCCTTTCACGTATGCCTTTGGAGTAGAATCATCTTTACCTCTTAGATGGTCCGGATCATTTTCTCAATGCCGTAAATGTTTCCAAAGGCACTTCGTACTTTCGACCGCAAATTATCTTCCGAACTCAAAGAAGACAATGGACTTCATATGGCTACAGATGAAAATATCAGTAAGATTCCACCTGGTTTGGGGGGAAGCAAAGTGGATCAAGCAGCTAATGAAACTATATCCCAAGCTAATCATGGAAAGAAAATTGATTCCTTCCATAATCTGCCAGAAAATGAAAAGTTCAAATGGACCAGGGTAAATGGCAGTTATAGAAGGATTCAAAAACAAAAGGCATCAAGAGGAGATGAAAGACAAAGGCAAGCTAGATGAATGATTGATTTCTAGTCATAGGAGAAATAATGGTATAACAATTGAGAACCCAAGGTTTTGGTGAAAGGGACTATCTCAGAGAAAACCTAATCAGGTTGCCACGATGTTTTAAGCATTACTTTTAACATCATCAATGATGCTAAGATCCGCAACAAGGGTGCTGCTTCTTACACCCGATTGACTTCCCCATAAAAAATACAAGCAAGAATGGGTCACTAATTATGAAATCTCAAGGCATGGTTGAACCCTGGTGAATTCTCTTCAAAGAATTCCCGCGACCTAAATCAGCTTCTACAAAGAATAATATTATCTCAACATAATCTTCGCTTCAAGTCACCAACTATAACTCAAAGTATACCAATTGGTCGAAGACTCGACTTTGACTAAGCCCAAAAGTCAAAATACTAAAGTCTTCAATCAGGATACTAATCAACACCAGGTCAACCAACCAAGTCAAGCGCCAAAATTGCTGTGTATTATCCGACCCAAATAATAACCTGGATTTTGAATTGGTTAAGAGCAAAGCATGTCCCCTCATCTCATAATATTTTAACTTCCCATCACATATTGTCATGGATCGATTCCATACCTCGCCCATCCCTCCCATCAGTAGCCTCTCTTCCATCACTTATTGACCTTTTGATTGCCCAATGGTTGAAGAATTTTCTAGTCCTCCAAGAATATTATAAAATTGCGGATCACTAGCTACGCTTCAATTTCATATGCTACATGAAGAAAATGCCCAGGTTGATTCTCATACCAAAGAAGCAAATGAGATGGACTCTCCGATTTTTGTCCCCGAGACTCCGTGAAGACAAAGTTAAGGAACTTGAGGAGCTCCAAGAAAATGCGGTCATAAGGCAAGTTTTCGGATTCTGTTCCTTTAAATACGGCTTAAAAAATAATTCTATGTTTCATTTTTATCCGGGTGGTGGTTGTTCCGGACTTTTAGTGATAGTGAGGATTTTGGTTCCGATAAAGAAAAATTGGGGAAAAGAAGATTATCTTATGGAATGCAATGCTCAAATCCCTAATTCTGATATTAAACAACCTCCTAAGAAGTCTGAACATAAAAAAGGGAAAAACTTAGGAAAGATCTTATCTGACATAAACAAAATCCCTGCTCAAAACACTAGAAGTAAGAGAAAATCTAAAAAGTCTAGAATATAACTTCTCTTTGCCTTTTTCCTTTGGATTTCTCATGAAGATCCTTTCATGGAATCTAAGAGGCATCAAAGGTCCTCTTAAAAGAAGGCGTGCAATAGCTGGGGATTAGACTCTATAATGTCGATGTCATCCTCCTCCTTCGTGAGATTAAACTCCCCTCTTGAATGCAAGACTTGGGGAGTGGATTTATCCTAATTCCACCTCCATTTGGATTGAATCTAGTGGTGCAAGTGGTGGCCTTGCTATAATTTGGAAGAGAGATCTCAATCATATCTCCTTCTACAATGGTCCCTCTAAATCTTGGCAAGCTGTCATTCTCTCCACCTCCAACTCTATCTTTTGGCATTATCAATGTCTATGCCCCAACTAATCCTAAGGATAGGGAACCAACTGTCCGAAATTAATTGTTGGTTGGGTTCTCAAAATATTGACAATTGGATTATTGTCGGAGATTTTAATAATACCCATCTTGGGATCTCAAGCTTGGAAACAAAATCAATATGACCAGATCCGAAAGAGTAACTTGGGATTCTCTTATTACCCGACAATGGTATGATTTATGTTCCTTCATCTTCCGCTACTTATACCGGTCCAATAAGCAAAAGGACAAAGATAGGGTCTACTGCACTCTGGACAGATTCTATGTTTCCAACCCTTCCACACCCTTTTGGGATAACAGCTATGTCACTAGTGATGAAGGTACTTCAATCTCTGATCACCAGCCTCGGTTTCTTTCATACTCCTCATATCACCAAAATTCAAAAAGGTGGAAGTACTCCTTATAAGTTTAATACTTCTTCTTGATAATGAGAATTTCTGTTCTCAATTCATTTGGATTCTATGAGAATCTTTCCCTCAACATGGATAACTCGGCTCATGATAATGGGTCCCTGCCCCCCAGAAACAACTTCTACTCTAAAATTAAAGCTATAAAGGCTTGGATCAAGAGTTGGTCTAAATCTATGTATCTCCTCCAAAGAGGGGAGAAAAAAACCGGGATGATGTTTATGAAAAGACATTAGATCCCTTCTTCAAGATGATCCTTCTAATTTAAATTTGCATATAGGGGGAAGAAATTTAGAGAGAAAAATTAAAAGTATTGAGGAAGTGGAAGCCAAGGGATCCGGCCATAAGATGCAAGATAAAATATACTAATGATATGGATTCAGGCAGCTCTAAGTTCTTTTTTCGGGTTTCTAAGAGCAGGGTTTTGAGGAAATCTATTGGTGAAGTTCAAGATGAAAATGGTAGAAACCTTACATCTCATTCAGATATATCTGATTTCTTTAAAGCTAGATATATGGACATTTTCCACAACCAGCCAATACCCTCCAATAAAATTGCAGAGGCAAATGATTTTATGAACATTGTGAATAATATTATCCCTTCTTCACCTGATTCTATGGATGATTCTATCACTGCTCTTCCTTCTCAACAGGAGATTTTGGCTACTCTTTCCTCCTTCAATAAAGGAAAATCTCCTGGTCTTGATGGATTGCCTGCAGAATTTTATGTCAAATTCTGGGACATTCTAAAAAATGATCTCACCCTAATGGTTCATGACTTCTGGAATAATGATTGTCTTCAAACATCTGTTGCTACTGGTTTTATCTCTTTGATTCCTAAAGTAGATCATCCTGCCAACTTCCAGGATTGGAGACCTATATCTCTAACCAATTCTACTTATAAGTTGTGTGCTAAAATCATTGCTCTAAGGATCAATAGCTACCTTCAAAGAAATATCAGCCACAATCTGCCTTTCTTCCCAAGAGATACATTCTAGATAATTATGTGGCAGCTATGGAAGGTTTGCACTGGAATAATATCTCTAAACAAAATTGTATTCTTCTCAAACTGGATTTCAAGCGTGCCTTTGACTCTGTCAGGTGGGACTTTCTTCAATTTGCAATGTCTAAGCTTGGGTTCCCTGACAAGCTAATCAATCTTATCATTGGGTTGAACTCAAGGGCCAAATCGGCTGTTCTCATTAATGGGGTGCCCTCTGCTTTCTTCCCCCTGTCCTGTGGTGTGAGACAAGGCTGCCCCCTTGCTCCTTATTTATTTCTTATTGCTGCAGACTTGCTCACAAAGGTTATCTGTCACTATCAAGATAATGGTCTCATTAAAGGTTTAAATCTGCCTAACTCAAATGAATATTTGACTATGCTTCAATATGCAGATGACACCTTCTCCTTTCTTCATGCTGATCTGAACAATATTGAGTGCTTTCTTAAAGTCATAAATCAATTCTCGCGACCCTCGTATTTTGTCTCAATATCAACAAAGTCTTATCATTGGGATATTCCTCAACAGCAATTGCTTGGTATCAATGTTCTTCCTTCTGGTCAAGCTACTAAATTGCTTGGAATGCCTCTTTCTTTGAATCAGAGTTTAAAAGGCCTCCGGAGCCTATTCTTCTAAGGATAAAGAAGAAGTTGAACAACCATGTGAATTATCTTTTCCTCGGGCTGGTAGGACAATCATTGCCAATTCGGTTCTTGCTAGCTCTCATGTGTACTCTAACGCTTTCACAGGTTGCTCCTAAAAGT
The DNA here is from genome assembly GCA_021234155.1 of Isoetes taiwanensis. NCBI lineage: Eukaryota > Viridiplantae > Streptophyta > Lycopodiopsida > Isoetales > Isoetaceae > Isoetes > Isoetes taiwanensis. The sequence goes on from JAJEKV010000539.1 coordinate 117,900, forward strand.
GTCTATCTAGAGTTGGAAAAGATTATAAGGAATTTTATTTGAAAGGCTGTCATCTTGTTAATTGGATATCTATTTGCAAAGTCAAGAATTTGGGTGGCCTTGGCTGCAAAAATCTTTTTCTCGGGCCCGCCTCTTGCGTAAATTTGTCCTGAAGGCTATTCATGGAAGTCAATCCCTCGCTTTATAAGTTTATCGATATCGGGTAAGTCTAAGCCATCCCTATGGCCATCCTTCCATTGATCATTTATTCCCCAATTCGTGGCGCCCCTACTCATATACGTGCACCCATACAAAACAAACAGAGTTCATCCCCATACCAGCTCCATGCTAATATAGGGCCCTCCACATTATCACCGCAACCTTGAAGAGTTCCGTGGGAAGAATGAAGGGTCCTTTACCCTGCCTCCCCGTGTGGCCTACCTAGCTGGAAGCGTGAACATACATGTCGCGTTAGTACATACATCAACATCATATGACCATCACGGAAGGATGGTCCTCCACATATCGCATAGACAACAAAGATCAGCACATCACATAGGGAATCCTACCCAAGGCTCGGGACTCAAAGGGATGACTCCACGGCTTGGGTCTCCAGAGTTCATTATTCATGCAATTCATGGCAATGGATTTGGGTGGCATAAGAACATGGCATAGGGTTGTCCCTCCATCCGCCCTCCTGTGTGCACACTTTGCGAGAGTAGGCTGAAAAGTGTCGGGACTGACTGTAGCCGCCCGGATGCATAGCCAAAGGGCTACTCACGGGTCATCATCCGGGATTCAGATGGGGCAGGTAGGGATCACTCCCTCCAGAGGTCTACATGCTTCGGACTCAAGGTGACTAGAGGGCCACTTTGACGGGACCGGATCGAACTCCACTGGAAAGTCATGAACACCACTTCACGGGTGTCGAGCCCATGCCTTACCCACACTCGGGGGGTAAGCCATTAGACCTAGTCACAATGATCCTCAGGTAGACCTTACACACCGAGGAGGGATCGCTCAAGAGCTCGAACACGAACCTCCTTCTTAGCCAGGCCCGGCCCCTTCACCCACAAACTGTGTGTGGTTCTTGTACACAGCCGAATCTATGGTGTGCTAGAGAGGCTAATCTAGGAGCATCTACTACCAAGCTTGAAGTCTCTACCCCCTTCCCAATACAAGGAGTTCATAGAGATACATCATCCATATACATCCTGAGGAAGAACTAAAAGAACATAGATCTAATCTATATCATAGAGTTAGGTTCTTTAGTTAGAGTTCGGTATCTACTCATCTAGAGATCTAGATAGTTGGCTAAAGGGCATTTAATAGGCTAAACCTACCGATACAATGACCGGAAAACGGTTTAGACCATTAAATCGACTACATACCTGATCCATGAGTTGCTCCTCCTGACCGAGTTCGACCATCCCATCGAACCGCCGAATCAAGGGAAACTAATGGTGCCATTCTCTCGAACCCAGTCCGGGAGGCGGTTTTGACTCCTAAGCCAAACAGAGCTCTAAAACCCTAGGAACGAAAATGGGCAAGTTAGGGTTCTTCTACTTAAATAGGCAAGGGTTGGGGCTTAGGGTTTCCAATTATCCCTTTAGGCATGTGGGATATTGGAAATGGGCCCACTTGCCTTTAATGGCTAGGTGGCCAAATGTGCCTACATGGAAATGTGTGCGCCTAAATGTGCCCACATGGAAATGTGTGCACCTTAATAAATGTGCATGTGCACATTAATAAGAAATGCACATACCTAGCAAGTTGCCCCTAGGGCTACTCACTGGTTACACGTCATTACACGTCGGTTGAGGGCGTGGTAATGCAGCGTGACCAGACAAGACAAAGATATCGTCCGGGTATAGATAATCGTGGCCGGAACGCCACAAATTCGGCCTTTGTTGGGATCAAACCTTCTACCAACATCTCTCCTCTAATGAGCAATTTAATAAAGGCTTGGAACTTCGGTTTCCCCATATTTCCAATTCACCTCTCTACGATAAACTTCATATTGATCGACCTATCTTCTGGAACCCTATCACGGCTGATCAAAACTCTCCATTTTGGCCATCAAGCACCCTAGGATGCGTAAGAAATGGCATGAAGTGGCTTCTATGTTATTAAAGATCTTTTCTCCGGAGGTAGACTCATATCTTGACTACTCTCAAAAATATCATCAAGGGAACCTCTTAGATAAAAGGTTTATGCCTTTATCAAACCTCTTATCTCTAACCCTTCCCAAACCCCTCGGTAAAGGAGATTGGACTCTAAGGGGAAAGCTGACTACAAAGTAAAAGATATTTATAATGCTCTCTCCTTTGATCCCAATAGCAGTAAAGCTTTTTGATAAAATGGGGTTCAATTGTGCTCAACTTAAGTCTCTCTTCTATAATGTCCTGAACTCTTTACATCCACCTAAAATGTCCCACTTTTATTTGGCTTATTGCAAATGGCAGCTTGAATAACTTATATACTTTGTCTAAAAAGAAATCCAAATATTCAGCCTAACTGCCCGATGGGTTGCAATGTTTTAGAGGACATGACTCATATTTTCTGTCCAAAAGTTAAGTAGTTTTTGGCAATGGATTTCAGACAAATTTGGTATTGTGTATGATGGAAACTTAATTTCTCTTATCCAAAAGAATGATAGCTTTCAAAATACAGTTATATATATTGCTCTTTGGAACATTTGGAAAGCTAGGAATCGTGTATTGTTTGGAAAGAAAAATTTCTCTACCTTTTGGATAAAGATGCATTTTCAATTTGATTTTGAGACTATTGCCACTGCTCACAAAAGAAAATCTTCGACTAATCATGACAGGAACTGGGAGAATTTTGGTACATTCAAGGGTTATTTAAATCTTTTTGCTTCAAATTTAAATGTGGTGGATTCTAATGCTTTTCTTTCTGATGATCCTAGAGTATCTTAACTTCCTTCGTGGGCGATGGGGGTAAGGAAATTAGATGACAAGACACCATTTGGCCAATCTCCAAAAAAGACAAAGATCATGAAGAATGATATTGCTTCATCTATGGAATCCTACCTCATGAAAAGAGGGCACAGAGGATATCTGAAAGAAAGTGAGGATCTGTGGGCTTCCATTTTCTGTAGAGAAGTGGTTCAGATTCATTGTCTCTGGGTTTTCCTATCAAATCACAATTTCATCCTCACCGAAAAGGGCGGTGATCGGAATCTGGAACTATGTATTACAATCACAAACTGCTGGCTGATTTGTATGGATCTTTACCGATACTCTTTGAGGACAAGGATAAATTTCGGCTATTTTACAATAACAATTGGGACCAATCATTACTTCTTTGCTCCATCGATCCCTTTTAATGCCTATTTCAACTTTATTTTCTTCCATGAGTCATAAACTCTTTCCTTGCTCCCCCGTTTTTGCACATGCTCCTCGCTCTTTTCTAATTCGATCGAGGTTTATTTTGGAAAGGTTATCCGTTTTCTCGGGTGCTTACAATTCAAGGAAAGTTCCATCAAAAGCGCAATGTCTTATCTTCGATCGATCTTCGGCATCTTGGATCACTTTGGCTATCTTCATATCTTCACTACCGTGGTGCTTTCATATGACTGTTATTGAGCTCATAATCCTTATTATATGAAGCTCTAGGCTGATTTTCATTTTTCATTATGTGTTTTCATCCAAAACACATTTATGCTATGCACTTGAGATTTTATAATTAATGATAAAACCGTCTCTTGCTTTCAAAAAAAAAAAAAAAAAAAAAGAGTTGCATCGGATGCGAAGAGACCTTTGTTGTGGGTCAATCCAATATAATACTTGTTATCAAACTTGGTGGAAGATTCATCCATGTCGATCAATGTGGAGGTGTCAAAGTTTTGGGGGCAAGACTTTTTAAGTTTTTTTGCGAGGTGGGAATTGAGGGATCTGTATTGAAAGCGGTGCTAAAGTTGTAAAGCCTGGTGATGAAGGAGCTGCAATGTGAGAAGCCAATGCAATGACCACCTGCAATGCAAATACCAGCTCAGTTAGTCTAACTTAAACCCATAACTAACCACCTAAGGTAAGCAGTCTACTCAAAAACTTTACCAGATAGGATGACCATTTCCTCTTGGGAGAGGCCTTTGGAATCAAAGATTTGGGTAAGCCACGTTAGATTTGAAGTGGGAGGGGAGAGGTTGGCATTGGCAATAGTATCAGATGAAACGGTGCCATCTCTTCTGCCGGATCTATTTAATTCCTATTTAAATTGTATGAGCTAAGTTTTGCGCTTGCAAAAACATATCATATCTCTCAAATTAATTGCATAGAGCTTATAATATGTGTATTCGGACAGTATATTATGCTGGAACGTCACAGATTCCCACCCCAGCGTTGCTAAGCATATGTAGGGTGCGGGCTTTTGTAAATGTTGTAACATTGGAGGCCTTGATTGTCTCATCGTATAAACGTGTGCCCGTCGTTGCCGCAATGTAAGGCATATATTTATGTGGGTTTCAAAAAAAGATTGGATGATCCGAAAGCAATCCTTCGTGGATGTTCATCTGCAAAAACTTCTGCAGAAAGCACCATATACAAACCTTAAGATGCATCGATCTTTCTGATAAAGGATTCTGATCATTGCTATAGGACTTCACAATCGGCCGCTATCTCTTCGTCGGGGACGAGACCTCTGTTCTGCCATCTCTTATTCATGTGAGCTCATGCCATCTCTTCTTGCAGAGGCAGGTTCTAGCATTTTATCGACGTTTTCTTTGTATTTTGGGGCTGTGGTGCTCTGGATACCGGCAGATAGACCATATCCAAGGGCTCGAAGCCAGTTGGAGTTCCGATTTGGTGTTTCTTTTCTGGTTTCTGACCGTGGTTCCTAATCTTGGTCGCTTTTAGTGTTTCTTGTCTTCCGGCTGGGAGTTCTGTCTTGGAGTTTCTTGTGAAGTCCTTTGTTATGCTTGCTTTGCTTCATATTATGCTTTGCTTTGTATTTGCTTATTTCTTGCTGCTTGTTCTGTCATTTTTCACCGTTTCTTCCATAGTTCTGCAAATAAGATACACAGGATTTCAACGGCCGATGCTTGGTCTGTCATTTTTAGTATCAAACGGGTCAGATGATCAAGCTTTTCAGCTTTAGATTCGCGCAGGAGGCTTTCATTAGACAAATAAAGCTAAGTTCATGCGTTACCAATCCATGCAAACCATGGTTGTCGAAGCTTAGCTCTTCAGTACAGTTAAATCTGGATTCGTCAGTCCATAGTCTTTGCTGGTGCGAACTTTGTTTCTATATAAATATATGACCTGCTAACCAGGTAATCCAGAATTCTTTGACCCAATTGTTATTCCTTATTATTGGCGCATACCACGTGGCATCACGGAAATGCACCATTCACCAAAAAAAATGACCCAACAATGATATTGTTGAAGGTTACCACACATAGTTACATTGTTTATGTGTTTATTTTACTTTTTTCCTAGAGGAGGAGATGGGAAGTTCAAGAAGGAGCTATGGAGACAGTTAATTATCCATTGATTTTTTATTTTTGTTTTGCAGGATTCAGAACTTGGCCTAAGTTTACTTGGGCGGATCATTGGTTTAAACCCTGGACACATATCAGATTAGCATACTCCTTCTGTAACCAGAAGGTTATTCAGCTTCAAATACTGGAAGAACTAGCGAAAGCACGTCATGTGACAGAGGAAAGATTAATTTATCATTCTATAGAACATGTAATTGCAAGATCGTTTTCCTTGTAGAAAACTGGTTATTACATTAGTTCCTGTGCATTTATTTTGTTTGCGACATCTAATAGTTTGTACACTTTGACAGATGGTCATTGCCCCTTCCATTTCTTCTCACCCCTTTCTTTTGCAGTAATCTGCACCTAGAATAAATTTGATTAAACGACTTAGTTGTTAACAACGTGGATGCAATATCAGGTTAGCACATTCCTCCTGTTAATTAGAGTAGATGGAAATGTTTCTAATAAATCATACACATTTTTGCATGGCAACAATACAGGAATATATAGGTTGGATATTGAAATGTGGTGCCACAGGTAAAAAGTTTCGATTCTCTCATTCTTTCTTAGACAACACATAATTGATGACTTGCTATACACATTTAGAAGTGCTGGTTAGAAAATATCACTTAGGATTGTTGTAGCAAAGCATTGCATACATATGTTACTACTATAGGTTTAGAAGCTTGCACAAAATGTTGCTTTCCAACCTGACGGTTTAGCTTCAACCACATCGTTGACACACAACACTATGGGTATTTATTGGACACATCATGGTAACACAATTAGTTTACATGTTTGCATTCAAACAATACATTCTCAAAATAATGCTCAGGATTTCTTTTATAGTAAGCCAAAATAATTCTTTCAAAGCCTTATGGTCTAGACACAAACCATAGCTTTGCAACCTGCACAAAATGTATTTTCCCAAGGGCAAAGGGAAGTCATTATGGAGTGCTGCAATCCACCATCTTTGGAGGCATAAGGCATCTACATTATTCTCCCTATAAATTATCTTTCAATATAAGGATTTTTTATTGTTACTAATATTTTTTATGCCTAAAGATGTGGAAAGGCATTGCTATGGCTGTATTCTATCTCAATGAAGCAGAGCTGGCCAGACTTTTGCACAAGAGAAAGAGCTAAGAGAAACTTGACATTGGTAAGAATATGATTACAGAGAGACAGATAGAGAGAGTAGGTCGCAAATCTAAAAGTATGATGGAATGTTTACCTGTTTTACATGTGCAGCTGCATCAATCACACGATGGATCTTATACCTGTTGGAGAAAACTCGACATGCTTCCTTGATCAAGCTGCTCCATATATACCTTTAGAGATAGCATAGTCGAGCCTTGGATATCTGCTCCTTTCCCAGTCTTGCTAGGTCGGGTGGCCCCTTCTCCAGCCTTGCTAGTTCAGGTCTGCTATTTCCCCACGGCTTTGCTGGTGAAGGATTTTTTTTGAAACCCCTGCTAATTCAAAGCCGATTTTCAGACGAAATCAAGAGCCCATTTGCTCCCAAATCAAACACGAAACATAGTTTAGGGATAATAGCCTTTCGACACCGCTTTTAGCATATATGCACGTTGGATACAACTCTTTCATTTTTGTACAATTTTAAGGGCTTATTTATGCCACATGGAATGAAGTTACATTTTGTGAACCCTTGCATTTCTTGCATTAAGAGGTCTAGATCTATGCCACGTGGCATAATGTGGGCCGTTGATCAGGGCAGAGGGACAGACAGATCCCACAGTTTTATAATATAGTAGGATTGTTGCTAGGTGCTAACATGTATGTACGCTTCCGCTATATAGGACTCCCATAGAAGGCATGGAACGAATGACACCTCCGTGTCCTTCACCCAAACACTTGCCCATCATAAGTGGTCCGAGTCAGACGGACCGGGTGATGGAGTCGCCATGGGAGCAGAATTTCCTGTATTTATACGATGGGAGCATCATATAGGTTCGGGGAGCGTCACATGATAGAGACTATTAGTGGTTTACAGTGGCTCTGAAGAAATATTTTGCCTAGGCTCCCCTATAGCCCACCAGAACTTCCCTGAGCAAAATGGGAGATGCTAGGCTAGGGTTGGAAAAAATTAGTGAATTCAAAATCTAGAGTTCTTGGCTAATCTCAACTTCATTGGCAATGACAGAGCAACAATCAATTACTCTACATTAGAGAGCATTGCCAGGGATGCTGGAATAGATAACCAAGTTTGGCTCCTCCACTTCTTTGTGTTTGAAGAATACAAAGCACTCTGAAGAATGCACTGAATGCAAGAAAAACATGGTTTAATGATGGTTTTGTTTTCACATATTCCAAGAGCTATCATCTCATAGAACATAAACTTACGTTCAAGATATCGAAAGCATACTTATTTTCTGAATCTAAGTGCAGAAAGTGCAATATACAACACCTATTGGCATTGAAGAAAGAAAAAAAAGACATCATAGCAGATCTAGCATGATGTTGAGAAACATCTTTCTTTTATTGCCGTTTTAAATACTATAGCATTTGAATCTTATCTTCTAAAAGGTATTATGATTATCAGGGCAGCCATATCTAAAGTAAAGGCTATCCTTTCCCGTTTCTTGATATATTCGAAGTTCTTATTTTAAAGAAAATAAGCAAGCAATTTATAGGAGACTGGATGCAAAAAGGAAGAGGTAGGTGAGGCTGAAGTGGAAGAGTCACGAGTCAGATCCCATGATAACTGATATGCCTAGTATATGGAGGGAAAAGTTAATCAAGGTGTTTATTGATTACTTCAACAAGAATTGTAGCAGAGTCTTGACATAAATTAAGGCAGATACAGTGTCTTCATATCCGCCTTTGCTAATAAAATTTTTCTGATATTATGGATTATGAGGTTATGAGTGTTGCCAGTGCTAATCCTAAAAAGTCTAAAATGTCAGAGAGACTTGCCAATTTGCTGGGTGCCCCTGCTTCTAATATTAGACATCAATCTAAGATTACTATTAGAAGTCAATCTAGAAGCCATGTTTAGCTCTTGGTCTTTGTCAACTCCCGTATCGATTTTCTAATAAAGATCCTATCTTGGAACTTAAGGGGCATTATGGGACACTTGGAAAGAAAAAGACCAATTACTCAAATTAGAGATTATCATGCAAACATTATTATGTTGCCAGAGCTTAGGTTACCAAACTTTGAGAACTCTAATCTAGCTGATTGGATTGGCCCTGGCTATTCCTCTATATGGATTGAAGCTACAGGCATCTCTGGTGCATTATGCACTATTTGGAAAAACATCAATGATTGCTATTTTTGTAACAGTCCATCTAACGATTATTAAGCAATAATATTTAAACACAAAGATTTAGTCTTTGGTGTTTTAAATATCTATGCATCTACTAACTTCAAGGAAAGAGCAAACCTTTGGTCTCAAATAAATGATTGGCTCCAAAATCAAAGCCCTATAACATGAATCATTGATGGAGACTTTAATGATACTCTAAGTTGGGATTTAAAAGTTGAGAAAATTTAAAACATGACTAGAACTGAAAAAGTCGATTGGGACTGTCTTCTTGATTCTCATTTATTCACGTAAATCCCTTCTTCAATTGCCAAATTTATCTGATCTAAAAAGTAGGATGGTAAATCGATAGTGTTCTGTGCTTTACACATGTTTTATATCAATAATTCAGACAATTCCCTTTGGAACAATAACACCCTTTCTAGTGACAAGTGCACTTCTATATCTGACCCCATCAGCCCTAGTTCTTAGAAATCAAGCATGTGATTAGCATTAAAAGTCAAAGTAATACCCCTTTTAAGTTAAATTGTGCCCTCCTTATTAATGAGAAATTCTGCGATGAATTTAAACAATTTTATACTGGCCTTCCGAGAGTGCAGAATCTGAATTCCATGAGAGACTCTTATTCAAACATTAAGTCTGCAAAATCTTGGATTACGCAAAGGACTAAAGAAGATTATGATCTCAAAAAAGCAGAGAGAGAAATCTATTTGTTGGAAATAAAAATAGTGAGACTCAATCTTCAAAGTGACCCCCCTAGACCTTGATCTTTATTTGCAAGAAGGGAATCTCGAAAATGCCATCAAAACCATGGAAGAATTTGAAGCCAAAAGAGCTGCCATTGAGAGCAAAATTAAATACCACTCTAATATGGACATCAATTATTCAAAATTATTTTTTAAATTACCAGAAGTAGATTGCTCAGAAGCTAAATATCTACAGTTAAAAATGACTAAAATGTTACCCTCAATGATCTCAAGGATATAGTTGATTGCTTTCATATGAACTACTCAAATATTTTTTCTGCCAAAGCTAATGCTTCCTGACAAAGCACTCAAGCTAGGGATTTCTTACAACTTATGGATTCCTTGTCTACTAATATCATTGATCCTTTCTCTGCTCAAATTGTGAATATACCTCTTGAAGATGAGATTAAGTTCACCATCAAAAGCTTTGCCAAGGGAAAAGTCCTAGCCCTTATGGTCTTTTCCCAGAGTTCTATATTGAATTTTGGGAGTTGATTAAAGGTGATCTAGTTCAAAAGGTTCATGGTTTTTGGTTTTCCAACCATGTGCATCCAGCTATAACATCTAGACTTATTATTCTTATTCTTAAAGTTGACAATTCAGAAACTTTCAGTGACTGGAGGTCAATTTCATTGACCAAGACTACATATAAGATTTGTGCTAAAATCTTGGCCAATAGAATTAAATGCTTCTTGCAGAAGAATATTAATTTACACCAATCTGCTGTCCTTTCAAACATGTTCATTCTTAATAATTATGTTGGTGCAATTGAGGGCTTCCACTGGCGTAGAATCTTAAACCAAATCTGTGTTCTCCTTAAGCTTAATTCCCAACGCATTCGATACAATTAGGTGGGATTTCTTAGAATTGGCCCTCAAAAAGATAGGCTTCCCTACCAAATTAATTGTTCTGATTTTGGAACTCAATTATAGAGCTCAATCTTTTGTATTGCTTGATGATTAGCTTGGTAAATTCTTTTCCTTACAAAAGGGAGTGAGGCAAGATTGTCCTTTTGCCCCTTGCATATTTATTCTGGTTGTTGAACAACTTACCAAGGCAATTCTTCATCATCAAAACATTGAAAATCTTTAAGGTTTAGTTACGTGAACCAGTTGACAATGTTACAATATGTTGATGATTCATTCAGTTTCCCGAAGAATGACATTAATAATAATAAGTTTTTTCTATAGTTAGTTAATAGCTTTAGTGTTGCCTCTGCAGTTTACCTCAACTTGCAAAAATGTATCATTATTGAAGAGCTACAATTATTGGAGAGCCAACCAACTAGATATTCTTAGGATCAAGTGTATTGTTGCTAATCAAGCTACTACCTTATTAGACGTGCCTTTAGCTTTGGATATTAGCACAAAATATTTATGGTCTCCAATTGTTGTCAGGATTAGAAAAAGCTATATAGTTATGGCAGTTGTTTATCTCTTATTGGATAGTCTATTGCTGCATCATCTGTCATTGCAAGCTTTCATATTTATTCTCCTCAGCCTTGCATGCTCCCTAATGTGTATATCAGCAGTTTGAGAGAATTGTAAATTTGAGGGTAAAATCATATGGTGAATTGGAAGCTTGTGACGGGATATGTTTTGGCAAGTAAATATATCTGAAAAATTCTTTTCATCCAAAATAATCTTGTAACCAACTTCATTCACTATTGGTTGAATAGAAGTAATCTCGACAGTCATCCATCCATTGAACACTCTTTGTCATCTTCTACCTTCTATGATATTTAGCATGTTGCTTTGTCGTAATAGGGGTTTGCCTCAAGAGAGCTTCCCTTACACGTAGCTTTCCCTGCAAACAACTAGAGCTCAAAAACTTGAGCTAAAAAAAAAGCTCAAAAAATAGAGATCCTCCATTGGGCATCCGTGCTCCATATCGGCGCTATGCTGTCATTGCAAACCTTCGAATCAGTGCATTAACGGCAAGCTCTCGTCCTCGAGAGTTACTGCAAAAAAAAAAAAATTTGGGCCATGGCCATTGCAAAAATGGCTCAGGTGTGTGCCATTTTGTTCATGGTAACGTGGCCCTCAATAAGTTTTATCTTTTCAGTAAGAAATTTCTCAAACAACTTGATTCAGTACCTTTGAGATTTTAAATCTAACAGAAAAGGTTCTTTCTTGCCGGGGGATGCACCTTTATATAGTGCAAATATATAGGGTAGCTTCTTGCCGGGGGATGCACCTTTATATAGTGCAAATATATAGGGTAGCAAACCCCTCGTATACGAATTTTTAAAACCAAATTTAAACCCCTCCATATGCAATTTACCCCAAATAAATACAAAAACACTCCCAAAGAACTATCCTTTCGTTCTTACATACAAAAATTGGTCAAAAGAACTCTCCTAAATTTGCACTATGAAAATAAGTACAAAATGTGAAACCCCTTGCTTTTCTGTGATTGTCCAAAACATGGCTTGAACTTTTTTGTTGACACCATTTTGAATTCATGTAGACTAGGGAAGACATGCAGAGGAAGACAAAAATGAACCACACATCTGTCTAACTCGTACATCTATGACGATTGTTGTTCTTGAGTGCTCTGACTTGTCTCTAAGGTCCAACTATGTGGCCTTCTTCGACAACGTTGCGATTCGACCAGGTAACTATTTAGCTTTCGGCCGTCGTGGACATGGTTGGAATAGTCAACTACATCCTTCCACCAACAAATTACCAAATTACCTATGGATTGCATGTTAAGGCATATAACTAGGAATAACTAGGAATATTCTGGCATATATCGACGTATTCCCACCCATCATCATAGCGAGGTCGCCTTGCAATCCAAAAATTGTAAATGGACTTTTGGAAGGAGTAATTCAAAGGAGCTTAAAATTTCATACGAAATTTTATAGCTTCTTCGAATTACTCCAACGAAAAAAGAGGCGCCCTCCAGAATCTGTTGTGCCTTTTGTTTTTGATCTTCTGCAGTTTGTTCTCTTCAAACCGACCTTTTTCTCTTCAAATCGATTTGCAAATCCTTAAATATACTCAAGATATGGCCAAAAACAGAGCTCCAGATTTCTTGCCATATTTTTTGCTCAAGAAGCCGATGCTTCTTTTCCTGCTCTTAATGAATCACACTCTGATTCTTCTGGTCTCCTTCGATTCTTCCTCGATCTACGGCTATTTGCTTATCAAAGGGGGAGGAGAGCCAAAAGATTTCGGCATCAAATTTTTGAAAAAATGAGGTGAATATGGAAATTTAAGCCCTCCCCTCTTTTTCGTTAAAATTACCCAACAATTACACACTCTTAAATCATGCAATTTCATTTGTGATGTGGCCTAATTTCAATAAAGGTTTAATTTGCTTTATATAGAAAGCCTTTATGGGCTTTTACTTGCGTAAGGGGCTCTGCGATCTTTAGCCGGTGAACATGTAGCCCCCGTGGTTCGCTCGCCACCTTGCCTCACATCTAGCCTCTTACACCACGTCAGGCAATGTTGTTAAAAAACCCGTTTTTTATTTTTAAAGTACTTCTATAAAAATCCTCATTATTTTAAAGGATTTTTATGATTTGGTATGGCCAAAAATGAAAAATATAAAATTGCACATTCTTTTTAACTGCTTTATTGGACATATTTGCTACTATTAAAATGCACATTTTGCTACAAATTATAAGGCGTAGCATGTAGACAAATAAATCAAAGCTTATGCTACTATTAGAAACTATTAAGTTCAAGTACAAAGATACAATAGTTTGTTTTGCCATGCAACTCTTAAGAAAGTTGAAAAACATTATTATAGAGGTTAAAAAGTATAAGAATTTTATATACAAAAAGATAAATAAGTTCAAAGAATATCATATATTTGGATAAAAAAAATCATAGTCTAAGGATTTGTAAAGATTTTAAGGATTTTTAAAGGATTTTTAAAGATTTTTAACGTATTTTATATGAAATACGTTTTAAAGATTTTTTTCAAAATTTTTAAAAATCTTTAAAAAATCTTGAAAAACGTTTTTTAAACGTACGGATTTTGACGTACTTAACAACATTGACGTCAGGGTAAGTGAGTCTACGTTCTTGCAAAATCTGAGATCTTTCTTATCCAGAATGGTAAATCGCCCCCTAAAAATCGGTAGAATAAGGTAATCTTACCTTGACGTAGTGGAGCAAGAAGGGTTTGCCCCCTAAAAATCGGTAGAATAAGGTAATCTTACCTTGACGTAGTGGAGCAAGAAGGGGTAAGGTATTCTTGCTAGCCCTTTGCAGGTCAGGATGCCCTCCCCCTTCCACATCAAGTAAAAATCATCCCCCTTCCACATCAAGTAAAAATCACATAAAAAACAGTATGCCCTCCCCCTTCCACATCAAGTAAAAATCACGTAAAAAACACTTAGGAATCATTCTGCCGCATCCGCTAGTGGTAGCATGCCACGTGGCGGCGTTTCAAAACAAGAATGTAAGTAAAATTTTGGGTTGAACGATGGAGCTGCTATGGCGGGCTGCTGCGACGTTTTTACATGCATTCTCAGGTTTTACTCCACATTCCGGCTCTTTTACCCTGCATTCTAAGAACTTAGCTTGCATTATGAAGGTTTTTACTGGGCGCAGAATGATTCCTAAGTGTTTCCACGTAACAAGAAAGGCAATCTACTTGCCTTCCCTGGCATGTCAACATGGCGCGCTTCGCGCGTCACCCTATTTCCATGCCACGGAAGGCAACTGTATACATAAAATCACAAAGGCTCCTTAATACGAACATTCACAAGTGAGGAAGGAAGGAAGGAAGGAAGGTACTTTTATCGTCCACGGAGACCAATCGGTCTATGGGACCCAATATTAAAACGCAGCCCGGATTACCGCCCGGATTAAAAACCCCTAGGAAGAGTTTCGCCGAGGGAAAACCGTGGCGACAATCGGCCTGGCCCGACAAACCGCGTGCTAATCATATAAAATGCAGAAACATCCCAATATATCTGGTCATGCACCACCCGCGTAGTGCCTAGCGTGAAAATGACGGTGAGGGGGCAAAGGTGACCTCGCAGGTCGTACCTCTGGATGTATGACCCCGAGGGACGCGACCGGCGGTGTGTTCATCGACAAATGTGCGGAACGTCCGTCGGTGATACTAAGGGAGCGTGATCCGGCCCGACTGGAAATCAATTTGGGCAACTCTGGAAAGTGTGAGACTCATCCTCAATGGCACCCGTTTGGCCAATGACGGACAGAGCTGTCACCGGGGGACCCCCAATCCACCCCGCCGCCTCTCGATGCGAAGATGGTGGGCACCTGTGCGAATGGAGGCAATGAGTCTGCGCGAAAAAGGACCTAAGAAATACCCTCCAGACACACGTTTTTATGATGGCAGACAGCAGACAGGAATCCCATCTTGGCCTTATGAATGTGCTTAAATCTCTATTATCTCCCTAGTCGTCAATTGGTCAGAGGTTGAATTCATCATAAATGGTCACGAAAATCTCTAATTGTCGATTAATGGTCAATCCAGAACGTGGTCTTAACAAAAATGGTCATCTCGATGAAGTTGAATACCACGCCGGCCTCCAGATTAGATTTTGCTTAAACCGGCAAAATGCCGTGCTTTGTTGGTACTTACCGGATTTTTCAGAAAATATCCTCTAATTTGCCGGATTTAACAAGGATTTTACTAAATTTTGACCGGAAATTTTCCGGCATCTATTAAAGAAACCGGATTTTAACAACTTCAACCGGAAATTCTAGGGAGGAACCCCCCTAATCTGGAGCCCTGATACCACGTGGAAGAAAATTGCAATTCCAACCTCTGGTCTTTAAAGAAAACGTGCTCTTTGGCATCTGTATAAATACAACAGCCATTTGAAGTTCTCAAACCAAATCAACTGCAAACGGCAAAGAGGTCTGATACACCATAGCCAATCCAATACAACAGCACCGGAATCCTTCTGTTCTGCTCGGCTATGGCTTGCCCTCAAGACCTCGCTTCTGTTGGTTTGTGCAAAAATGCCAGGGTCGAAGACCCCCTCAATTGGGCAAAATCTGTTGAATACACTAAAAGGAGTCATTTTGAGGAAGTGAAGGATATGGTGGAGGAGTATTCAAGCTCGCCAGAGGTTTGGATCAGAGGCCAGACTCTAACTGTGGCACAAGTTGCAGCGGTAGCCAGAAGATCAGACGTGAAGGTTAGTCTGGATGAAGAAATTGCAAAGGAAAGGGTGGACGAGAGCTCCAATTGGGTTCTCAACAATGTGATGAAGGGCACTGATACATATGGAGTCACCACCACCGGATTTGGGGCCACATCTCACCGCCGGACTAATCAAGGGGTGGAGCTCAGAAGGAATTGATCCGATTTCTGAATGCCGGAGTGTTTGGAAAGGGCAATGCAAATACTCTGCCCTGTTCTACGGCCAGAGCAGCCATGTTGGTGCGGACCAATACTCTGCTGCAGGGCTATTCCGGCATCAGATGGAAGATTTTGGATTCTATGTGCAAGCTCCTCAATGCCGGAATTACTCCTCTGCTTCCTCTCAGAGGCACAATCACTGCCTCCGGTGATCTGGTTCCTCTGTCTTACATAGCAGGCCTTTTGACAGCCCGCCCCAATTCCAAGGCCATGAGAAAGGAAGGAGAATTGTTTGGTGCAGAAGAAGCTTTGAAGCTCGCCGGAATTGAAGAGCCCTTTGTGCTGCAGCCCAAGGAAGGGCTTGCTCTTGTAAACGGCACCTCTGTAGGGGAGCAGCTTTGGCATCCATAGTCTGCTACGATGCCAACATTTTGGCTCTTTTTGGCCGAAGTAATTTCTGCGTTTTTTTTTGTGAAGTGATGCAAGGCAAGCGAGTACACTGATCCTCTCACTCACAGAATTGAAGCATCACCCTGGACAGATCGAAGCTGCTGCTATTCAGGAATTTGTGCTAGAGGGCAGCTCTTACATGAAAGCCGCTGCAAAATTGCACGAAACAGACCCCCCTCAAGAAGCCCAAACAGGACAGATATGCTCTCAGAACCTCGCCGCAGTGGCTGGGTCCCCAAATCGAAGTGATCAGAGCTGCCACTCATTCAATTGAGAGAGAGATCAATTCCGTCAACGATAATCCGATTATCGATGTTAGCAGAGATAAAGCCCTTCATGGCGGAAATTTTCAAAGGCACCCCAATTGGTGTTTCCATGGATAACACCCGTCTGGCCATAGCTGCAATTGGGAAGCTCATGTTCGCCCAATTCTCAGGAGCTTGTCAACGATTACTACAACAATGGATTGCCTTCAAATCTCAGCGGAGGCCCTAATCCGAGCCTCGATTATGGCATGAAAGGGGCCGAAATTGCCATGGCTTCTTACACCTCCGAGCTCCAATTCCTTGCAAATCCGGTCACAAATCATGTGCAGAGCGCAGAGCAGCATAATCAGGATGTAAATTCTCTTGGCTTGATCTCTGCCAGGAAGACCGAAGAGGCTGTTGAGATTTTGAAGCTCATGAGCTCCACTTTCCTCATCGCCCTTTGTCAGGCAGTCGATTTGCGGCATCTTGAAGAGATGATGCAGTCTACTGTCAAGCAGATCGTGGCCAGAGTTGCAAAAAAGACCCTTTTGATAGATGAAACAGGGGAACTGTCTCCTCTCAGATTCTGCGAAAAGGATCTGCTCCGAGTTGTGGATCATCAGCATGTGTTTAGCTACATCGATGACGCTGCCAATGCTTCGTATCCTCTGATTCAGGAGCTCAGAAAGGTTTTGGTCGAATTCGGATTGAAAAATTCAAAAACAGCAGATGCTTCCCTGTTTGCCAAAATTCAGAGGTTCGAGCAAGAATTAGCAAGGGAGCTGACAGAGGAGATTTTCGCAGCAAGAGAGAAATATGACAAAGGTGTTCATGCTGTGCCCAATAGAATTGAAGAGTGTCGGACTTGGTTCTTATATGAATTCGTGAGAAAGGAGGCGGGAACAAGGCTGTTAAGTGGCACAGAAAAAGACATCTCTGGGGAAGAAATCAACAAAAGGTTTTCATGGCATTGTCTGATGGCAAAATAGTTGCTCCTTTGCTTCGTTGTATGGATGGATGGAATGGAGCTCCTCGCGCTTTGCAGTAGCCTATCAATTCAAAGATTCAATTCAATTTCAATAAACAGGAACCTTGCTCACATTAAGCTGTGTGAAATATACTAAACATCAATGCCAATTGTATTCCAATTGACTATGAACTAAAGCTCTTATTTTATTCTGCATGGTTAGCAGGCTTGCCTATCCCACCCTGCAACAATCTCTCCAATTCTAGCCTATTCATTGCATCTATTAATTTCTAATCTAACGGTTGTGAGAAATTGAAAATCCATGGAAATTTTATCCCCCTCTTCTTCAATAGAGCTCGACTTCTTCTTTGGGTGAGGCCTCCCTTTTTTATGCCTTAGCTGTTAATTCTTTGCTCTTTAAACATTTCCTTTGTGTCAGAGTCTGGGGGAGTCGACATTTCTACAAGAAGGAGAAAAATGATATGTCTAATCTGTGCATCGACACAAGGACTCTAATCTAATTCGAACTGCTCTGTTAATGAGTATAAATGTATTTTTGAGATGTTATCACTATCTGCATTTCAATCAAATGAGTTAACTCTCCCTGAATATATGTTTCAAAAGCTGCAACATGCTTTTTAGAACCGAAGATCATAGGCTCACATAGCTGGGCATTCCAGAAGCCGCACAATCAAGCCTACAGAGCAGAAGTTCTGGCATGTTTTGCGCAAGCACAAAATCCTCTATCTGTCTTCTAGTTTGTTAATTACTTCCTTGTCTGATATAGACACAGTGCTCGAATTTGACGGCCCGCCCTTGATTTTCTAGGGACGGGCAAAATAATTTTTCCCTTTTCGCGTGAGAGGTAGTTCCTAAATTCAAGCCTTTCAAATGCAATAAAAAATTTTAACATGACAGAAACCAGTTTTTTCCCTAAAACAAACATAGATGGATAGAAAGAAGGTTATTCAAGTGGCATTTTCTCCTTTCCTTCGCTTCATACCTATCCTTGTAATAGCTTGCCAATCTATGTTTTCAAAAGGTTCATTCCACAATGATACACACATTGTGGCATCAAGTGTTTCTAAGTTCATGCTTGATCTTATAGCACTCTTAATAGCATTTTGACGGGAGAAACCTCTCTCACAAGAGGTCATGCTTCTAGGAATGACCAATATTGCCATAATTTCATCAATGCTAAAAAACTTTCCCACCAACTCATGTTTCATTTTCATCTTTACAAATAGTCCAAGCCATCACCATCCCTTTGTTCTTGGCAGCCCTGAAAAGTGTCTCAACAAAATCCTCCCTCTCACTCAAACATCTAGCCATGTCTACTTTTGAAGCAAACTTGGCAAGCAATTTTTCTAACCATTCTTTAGTCTTGTCATCCCTTACAACATCATCCACAGCATATGCAGATGGATTGAAGAACTTCATGGCATTAAATATCTCACTCACATCTTCAAACCTCCTAGCAAGTGCATCCAATACATCACTCAATGGTTCGTTGGTTTCTAGAATGTATATTTTAAATTCGTTTAGAAAATGGGATAATAATCTATTTCAATATAAATTATAGAATTTATATATAGATATATAGCAAGGAAAAATGTGGGCATTTTCTACGTTTCTAGCCTTTCAAATGGCGAGTATGTCTTGTAGTTGTCAAATCCCTATGGCGGGCAATTGTCAAAAATGTTGCCCTTCATTTGCCATACAAAAATTTTCCACACTTTTTGGCCGGGCAAAAATCCAAAAGCAGTGTGGCCGTCAAATTTGAGCCTGTATAGACACAACCCTAGATTGAAGTGCGGATCGGCAATTAATTGAACATCCATAGTAAGTTAAATACGAGATGATATCATATAGCGACATAGCCTCGGTTTCCAATATATGCGGTAAGTGTGGTAGCTTGAATAATGCATAGTGGGTGTTCAATAGCATGAGAGTTAGAAACACATTTTCATAGAATGTTAGCTGCACACCATGGGCATGGTAAAGAGGCTCTTAATCTTTTTAGGTAAAATGCGAAACATAGGCTTGCTAAAGATAAGTTAATGCTTCGGTTTCTTGACGGCGGGTAAGCTAATTCATGCGTAATATTGATGATGATTATAAATCAAATTTTGTACTTATGAATGCCCATATTGATATGCATGAGAAGTGTAGAATGTTAAATATTACCAGAGAACATTTGATAGCCTTCAATGGAAGAATTTGATCAGGGGCTTTAGCCTTCAATGGAAGAATTTGATCACGGGGCTTCTATAATTACATCATATGTCCAATATGGAAATGGAAAGCAGGCTTTAGAACTCTATCAAGAAATGGAAGGCCAAGGAGCAAGATCGGATAAATTACTTTGAATCGTATTTTAAACGGATATTCCTATGCAAATGTACTTTGTGAATATATATGAAAAATGTGGAAACATGGAAAAAGTGCCTTTTTAGTAAGTTAGAAAGGAAGCTGTTGTGATTGCATATGGGTGACATGGTTATGGAGAAAAAGCTTCATTGTTGTTTGATAGAATGTTGCAAGAAGGCATATGGCCCGGATCAGATAGTCTTTCTCGGTTGCGTGCGATTACATGGGCCATAGATAGGAGATGCCAGCATTTTTAATTCAATTAGCAAAGATCACATGATGACACAATGACTGAGTACTATGAATGTATGGTTGACATGCTTGGGCGTTAGAGTGGTTTATGAGATAGACATCTTATTAAGAGAATGCCATTCACAAAAAAAGTCTTGAGTGGAATGCCTTGCTTTAAGTCTACAATTTATGTCGGTCATGAGAATCACTTTGCTAGTTGGGTTTACAATTTATGTAGGAAATTTATACTAGAAAGGTATAGCTTGCGTGCATTTGCCGTTGTCTGACAACATTAGTTCCATATACTTGCATTGCTTGAAACAATAACACGTTTGTTCTACCATGTGCGTTTTCTAATAATTACTCTAAATTGCCAAGCTTGCTAGTAGTGAAATATTTGCTACATCCTTTGCCTGGCTTCGTTTGCTTCAAGTTGAACCCTCTTATCTTTATGCAGGCTCTAGATTTGGCACAATTTCAATTTGTGCGATTATGTATGAAGTTATAACATCCTATACTTGATGTTGTGCAACAAACATGAGTTTCTGATTAATTGAATAAAATGATGACAAGGTTGTGCTATTAGAGTTAAGCCACCAGAGCGACAATCGTCCTTGAAAAGAATTGACAATGCTCTTAACATCGTACACCTTCTTGTGAAGTTTACTTTGGTATTGGCAGTCACATAATGCATACCTAACACGAGCTGGCCCTCATACCATAATATCTTAATATCACTAGTAATGTCTAAGTAATTATATAACAAACTCTATTTTCAGGATATAAGGGGCAGAAATGTATCCTTGCAGATAAGCAATCCCAATTCTTTGATAAAAGGGTACATATATATAGATCACAACGAATGGAACCTATGAAGCTTGCACTTTATATATCATTCCATATATAAAGCAGTATCATTTATGTTCTTAAAAAATAAGAAACTAATTTTTCTGGGCTGAGCACAGCCCTGGCCCAGACACGTATGCTCCCAATGCATTTTTCAATTCCAATAAAATAAAAAATCTCCAGCCCGCCACGTGCCAGAGGCGAACTCATTTATTAGCATTTAGGGCGGAGGAAGAACGCGTGCGCATCTTCCTCTCATTCTTTGCTGCAGTTTAAGCTTTTTTTTTTCTTTGTTCCATCCTTCTGCTCCAAAATCTTTCATTCCAGCCACGAGAAGCAGGAAGAATCGTCGCCCCACAGCCTCTTTAAGTGCCCAACGGGATTCTTAAACATTACAATGTCTCATTTTTTATGCAGAATCTGCTCTTTTTGTGGGTTCAAGCAATCTGAGGCCTGTTTTGATTGCAATGTAGGCTCTGATTCCATCAAAGTTCAGAGTGGTGCGTTCTCCTATTTAAAAAATACAATTTGAGGCCCTTAAAGCCGTCCAACATCTGTGATCCCCTGCGCAAAGAGGTAGTTTTTCCTTAAGTTTGATTTGAAATTTAGATTAGAGCTTGATTGCAATTTAAGGCCTGATTCTATCAAAGTTCAGAGTGCCTCAATCCGATCCACGTTCTTACATTAATACATATCGAAGCTTTTTATTGCCAATGAGTGCTTCACTGAGGCAAATCCATTTCCTTGGCATAGGTGCCAGCTTTGATATGCGGGAAATAAATTTCAGGGGATTTAGCTGCCAACTGCTTTCTGGCGAGAGATGGTTTACACTTCCCTGAAGCCGTTAAAGCAGAGGAGGCTTTGAGAAAAATTAAAAAGACACTAGTTGATTTCATAAAATCTCATGGTCCACAGATGATAATTCTGGTGCGGATTATACTTGCCTTTGTGACAAACCTTTGATATCATCATAACTCTGTAATAGGGAAATAGCATCATAACGCAGAGGGGCTTGAGGTAGCTAAAATTGAGCTCCAGACCCCTGCTGTTTAGCAATTCTATTAAAATCGCTGATTCTCCAGAGCAATTGCCCTCTTTTGAGGGCAGAGCCCATGCCATTGCTGACTGCCGAGTTCTCCATTCGCCTTAGATTTTGCAAAGAGCTCTGTGCAATTCGATAGAGCCTTGGCGGGGCCGTCTCTGGACTGTTGTGGAATTCACGAGAATTGTGCCCAAAATCAAGGCCGTCATGATGAGGTAAAGATTTTGCAGCCTTGGAATGGATATACGGTCTGCCCATGCTATATGTCAGTGCAATTAAATTTACATTTATTGAATAGGAAGTCAATGCCGAAAATGATTTAGTGAAGTTTGCAAATTTGTCACAGAGGGCCATGAATGAGAAAGCTTCAAGTTACGGATTGGGCCCAATCCAGTTTGCAGAGCTCGAATTCAGGTAAATCGATCCTCCAGGCCTCCTCTGGGTCAAGCACAATTTAGAAAAAAAAATCAGCCTTGAGAATCAAACATGGCGGAAAATTACACTGCACTTGCTGCCATCCCATATCGTATTAAGCTTCTCACGGATTCGTTTTCTCTGTTTGCCAAACCCGGTCGATCAGGTATGCCACGGTCTAAAAGCTGGAGCACTATTATACGCCATATAGGCGAAAATCAAAGGAACCTTTAGAATCGTAAAAAGCCGAATCGAGCGCATATATGCAATAAGGTCTTGTTTTTGTTTAGAGTGTAATGGGGAACCAAGAGCTCTGCTGGCTATGCCAAAAGAGCGCTTTGAGGCGACTTGGAAAGTACAACATGAAATTTTGTCGTTGAAATCGAACATTTTGGAGCTCTTTACGCCATGCTTTTAGTCCTCTTAAAGCTGCTAGAATCTGACGGGTCCACGTAAACTTGATTGTTGAACAAAATTCTAGATTCTACGGCATTGCAAAAAAGCATAAACATCTAAATGCGAGAGGTGGATCTTGGAAACAAATAGGCTAACCTAAGGCACGTTCCCATGAGCCCTACTTAGGACTTCGAAATTCAAAGGTGTCAACCTCGACTTTTCGAAAATCCTCTCCCATTTAGAAAACTTCGAAGTCAACTTTTGGCAATAATTTGAAGTAGGGCCTGAGATGGGAGCGTACCCTAAGAGGTCTTTGAAACCCGGAAAGGGCAACAGGAGTAGTTTAGATTCCACATACATATCGCCAAATCCCCCCGCTTGGGTTGAGAAACAATTGCGAGGCCAGAAGACCACGTATGATGGCGCTCCTAGACCCGAGAGTTGTAACTACAAAGCGGGGACCCGCGAAATAATCGAGCTTGCAAGAAAAGGAAGCAGCCATTCCTTTCCATAGTTGCAAACCCTACATTAAATTGGATTCTCTTCGTGTTTTTGGCTTTGTTAGGACCTTATGATCTATTGAAGTACCATACTCTGTTCTGCCCTTATTCGCCAAGGTACACCCAACATTGGGACTCTGCAACTCTAGATTTTCTCAAAACCACAAAAGGTCCATCCAAGTTTGGATGATTCCGTCAAATGGGCACATTTGGATCTCCTGTTTTGTAAGCACATTATGATTGCAATGAGATTTTCAAAGTTCTAAAATATAATTGTCTATGTGGCAGTGACGAGATGGCATTCAAGTCGGTCTGCCAAATCGACAACAGACATCAAGTTCCAACAGGTTTCACTCCCTAAATGGGTATGGGTGTTGCTGAACAACCCGCTTATCGGATGCTCATGTTTTTACTCCATGATATTGAACCATTACAAGCTAAATTACTCATTTAGAAAATGTCCTCCATGCCTATACCTATTAGACATTATTTCATGTACCCCTATGGCAACACGTTAGGCATTATGCTTTGTGCACCTAGGTAACCCAAGATGTTGGGCAACGAACAACCTAGGGCAACCATGCAACGTAATTCTATGCTGCACCCGAAGCTTTGCGACCATGTCATTTTCCCAGCTGCCAAGGGGAAGAGAAATGTTCGCGGCGGCCGCTAGGCCGCCGCGATAAGTTTCTTGTATTTATAAATTTGACATGTGGCTCATATAGGATAATCAACCTCTCTATTGGGAGTTGTTGTTTGCAAGAATACAACCCAAGTAAAAAAGATATGTCAATGAGACCACAATATTCTGTATTTAGAACTCTCCTCTCTATATATACTAGAAGTTTCAAAGCATCAATGGGTGTAATTACATCTATCTTCCTTCTAATAAAGTTTCCTGTTACAGCATTTTGTTGTCAACAACAAGAACAGAAACCGATTTCTGATCGATTACAGGCTGCTCTATGCTGTAAAGAGGTTGATAGGTGGAGGAATTATATGACATGTTCAAGACGTGGTGTCATAAGCCCATTCAACTGTTTCGTGCTCTAGTTTCATGTCTGAGTATCAATTGTAAAACACACCACCACTTTGACATAATAGAAGTTTTGTCATCGGATTCAACTGTATATGGTACCTGAGTATCTTTAGCTATCATTAAAGATAAGATAAGAAGTGTTTTAACGTCCACGAGAACCCACTGGGTTATGGGGTAGATAACGTCCTCTCCCGAGGAGTTATGGGCCAGGAAAATGGGCAGTGGCCATGTGGCCCGCGAAATTCGAGGGAATGCGTCGGCGGTCTGGTAGGGAATTCGCCACCAGGCCGCTTTTCTGGCCCTCCCGAGGAGGAATTATCGGCCTTGCGATCGTCGTGGCGAGGCATTTGGCGGTAGCCATAGCCAAGCAACTTGGCGGCCCGCACTACATTCGGCAAAGAAAGATAAACCAAATGTAAGTCCTGTTTTCTGTTTTCTCTGGTAGAGGAGGCGTGCTTTTGCTCATTTTTACATTTGTATGATTTTCTCTTGCTCATCAACCTTTGTTACCAATGCGGAACTATCCATTTCCGGATCCTTGAAGGTCTTGTGCTGTCTTGAATAAACTTCGATCAGCGGGCCAAAGCGAGTTTGAAAACATCGATGGAACTAAATCACTCCACCGATGCTTAGCGGCACATTTGAAATAACAATCACGATGGCCAAATCGTTTCATTGTCTGATTAAATTCCTCTCTGATCTTTGTATGATGGGAGGAGTAGGGCGGAATCATTTGGGCATATTATCGAGGAAGAAGCAAAGCATCTCTTGACCATTAGAAGGCCCTTCCTTTTCGCCTCTCTTTGCACATAAATCACGCAAACCAGGATCATCACGGAATTTCTAGCAACAGTACATCGATTTCATCTAAAGATCTCCTAGGCTGCAAGAATCTCATCCACAAGCAAGACATCTTGGGAACTACAAAATTTCTACAAAGGGGCAAGTGGATCCGGGCAGAAGCCATGTATCGACACAATTTACATGGAGGTAGGAGGCTGGCTATCCGGCGCCTTTTGCGATCTACCCAGGTTGCAATCGGATCTAAGACCGATTCTTCAAGAATAGCCTGAAAATTGCTTTCTTCTTGGCTTCCCATACGTACAAGAACTTCGGCTCGTTATAAAGCAGAGATGCCACACGGATTGGAACTTAAGAATCGGCGAAGCCGCTGGAGGCCGCCTAGAGGTGCGGCTATGGCTTGGAGGTTCGGCTATGGAGGCGAGGAGGCACGGCTATGGCGACCTTACGGGATCTACCGCAGAGTGCAGCCCGGAAAAATACCACGTGGGAGCAGAGGATGTTATGGATATAACATCCTTGTTATGGACATAGCAGTTTGGCCAAATTATTCTTGGATATAACCTCTTAGAATAGGCGGCTGGGATTTCATCCCTGCGGCTAAATCACGAGAGGCCGGGGCGTTAAGGGACAAAAAGAGGGCAAAAGCCCCAGCGGTACCAGGGGACTATGCCCCATAAGAAATCACAACTAGGGGATGAACCCCGATACAAAGGAAAAGACCACTAAAACCAACAAAAAGCAGTATAGATGTTGGATGCGCTATGACGAATATCCCAGCCAGGGATTCTGGGGCCGTTGATTGCAGATAATGGCCGTGCCTCCTCTGTATACTGCCCACTTTTTTTGCAGCCTAGCCTCTCGTACTCTGCACAACTCTCCCCGTCGTCTTGTGAGCTGTATCGGGGAGAGATCTTCCTGGACAGAGAAATGAGTATTCTTCAAGTGGGTCAATTCATTATTTCAGCAAACATGTTTGAATCCATGGTCAAAGAAAATGGTTGGTACTACATGGCAAGCATAGTATTGTATATTATATCTGCATTACCTTGTACATGGATTTGTGCATTGTTGCCATTCATCACGCATCAGGGAATCTGAAGCGAGCATTGTATGTTTGGGCATTGAGCCATTTGCATGCATGATTACTGCGACCTAAAAGGACCAAGAACATGTTGTGCATTAGCTTACAAGAGCAAAAGAATTGAACCTTTTCAAGAAAGAAAAGGCATCTAATATAGGTCGTTTATAGACAAAGTCGTATAGCATGTGCATCTCCATTATCACTACATAACAAAATTAACCTTATACACAATGCCATCCGTCAAGCTATTAGTCAACATAAATAAGCCCAGGCCTATGCAAATTACAACCAAATAGAAGATCCTGATGCCAACCTATTCGAAACAAAAGCATTTCAAACATAAAAATAATTTTTATTCTTTCATTCTCAATGATCAAGTTCTATTCAAACTTTTGAAAATTACAACTAAATACAAGATCTTGATGCCAACCTATAAACTCCCAAGGTTTTCTCCCAAAAACTCATTGGGGTGGAATTTTTTAATCCTGACAATAATACGCTTGTTGTTTTCTTTGTTGGGGTCCCATAGACATGTTGGTCCTAGTAAACGATAAAAATACATTCTATTCTATTCTATTCTATTTTATTCTATTCTATTCTTTTCTATTCTATTCTATTCTATTCTATTCTATTCTATTCTATTCTATTCTATTCTATTCTATTCTATTCTATTCTCAATGGAGGATTGCCGGGGATTCTCACAAACGAATGGCGGGGAATTTTTGCGGGCCACCACGCTAGAAGCGGCCGGATGAGCTACCGATCGGTTGCTAGAACCACAACAGGAAGGTATTTTGAGAGAACCCATCCACGAAGTATATCAGAAACCACAACCTTCCCGCATAATCGGTGGTTTGATGCGGAATGTAAGGAACACAAATGCACGATTCGCGGATCACTAAATAAATATAAGCCCGGGCCTTGCACAATATCACGCTTTCCTGAAGGCTAAGAACTGCGGTACCTCGCAAGACACCAGGGGAAAATGTTACCTACTTGACAGTCGTCCCAAAACCTTTTGGCGAAGGGTGCTTCGGAAGCTAGTATAGCCTACAAGGCACATCACTACTGGGCAGTGGGAGCAGTACTTGCAGCAGCTCTATGATCCTCCTGGGACGTGAACATCCATACCCCCACAGAATCATCCAGCATTAGAACTCATAGAGAATGATGCCATCCAGGGTCTACAACGTCTGGCCAATGGGAAAGCAGCGGATCTGGACGGTATGCAAGCAGAATTGCTCAAGTGGGCAGGGCAGCATATAGTACCGATCCTCACTACCATGTTCAACAGAGCACTACAAGAAAGTTTCCCTCGGCAATGGACCACAAGCAGGGTTGTTCCTATTCACAAGGCCAGAGATCCACATTGTCCAGCCAGCTATTGGACAACCATGGTCAGTCTGGTGTTTGCTAAATTGTTAGTTGGCATTCTCAAAGCCGCACTTGACCCGGATGGAGTAGGCGTGAGACGTCGCGGGCCCCTCACACAAAGCAGGGCGGACATTGATCATATCTTCATATTGAGGACCTTGATTTAAGACATCAAGAACCCGCCTATATTCTTTGCTTTGTTGACTTAGCGAAGGCTTTTGACACTTTGCCTCGGGGAAAAGGCGTGGGCAAGGTTGCATGGCCCGAGGCTTCACGTGGAAATGCGAGAATCACGGTTGTATAGGATGTATGAGAGCAGCCCGACAGGACAATCATTCTTGTAGTATCGGGGTCCCACAGGATGTCCTCTCTCCAACTTGTTTGGCCTTTACATTGACCGGTTGGAAACCGGCTCCGCCCGACTATGGTGGTGGTGGTTGGTGGGTGGGGAGGGAGGGTGGCACCCGGCTTTTTGCATCAAGTCATCGGGTAGCTCATCTATGCGGATGATGTCGACCTCCTAGCCCACACTTTGGAGATATGCAATCTCATTTAGGCGTCTTGGATGCATTCTGCCGGGCCATAGACATCTTGGCGTCAATCGGTCAAGACTAAGGTGGTCTTCATATCATCCTCCACGCCACCAACCCCCCTTCACTCACCCATCGGGAACAAATTGTGGAGGTGATGTCCACCCTGAGGTTTTGGAGTGGAATTTCTTTCTTCACTATGCTGGGACACATCCCTCCGATTGAGGGTGATGGCAGGCAACAACCACAAAACCGAGCTCTATGATTGAGGTCATCAGGCATATCTGTTCAGGGTATTAGTGGAACCCGTTCTTCTATATGGAGTCAAGATTTGAGGCCCGGTGGCATCCCTGGCATCTTGGAATGACTTAGAGCAGGTGCAGAAAGCCTTTCTGGCACGGACACTGGGGCTGAAATCCACAGTCCCATATCAAATCTACTCCAAAGAGACGGGATTTTTGCCTCTTTAGAGGCAGCCCTTGATAGACACATCGTCTATTTCCAGGACGATGGTCGTCTTCCGCACCTGGCTTACACCATAGCAATGGGATCGCAGTGGCTCAAGGCTTGTTGGAAGGACAAGAGAGTTTGCCGAGATGGAATGTGCGGTGCCGCGGTTGCATACAAAGTGAACACATAAGCAGACCGGGATAGTCTGAGGCATTATCTTGACACTTGTTTCCTCAACAAGCTTTGGGATCCTGGGGCCCTGGAGCAAGTCAAAATGGAAGGAACACATAAACCCCACATTGGTCCGCGGCCTACAATGCTACTTGCATTCACATCTGCCCATGAAAAAGTGCATGCACATCGCCTCCATTCGCACAGGTCCTACCATCTCCGAATTGAGACAGGCAGGTGGATTAGAGAGCGACGCTAGGATAGGCTTTGTCAGTGCTGCCAGATAGGAGCCATTGAGGATGAATGTCATACTTTTTAGAGCTGCCCGGTATATAATTAGATCCGAGCACGCTATGCTCTCTTGATCAGGTCAGACCAGCGACTACACATGATACTGAGCATGACCTCGATGCGCTCACTAGGGTCATATATTAATGAGGTAATGGATCCGAGGGCTCGCATATGCCTCCGGACAACCACTTGATGGGCAGATAAAATTGAGACCATTGAGCATTGCTTTTTCATGTATGACCACCTTAGACATGTATGGGATTCTCTTTTTTTTTCCTCTTTTTTCTCTCTTTTTTTTAATTATTGACACTATTAAGTGACTATCCAATAGACACAAATGCAAATATAGGAATATAGAGTTGAGCATTGAGGTATTGACATCCACATTTGTAGCTGACTGGAACTAGACACTTGTGAACTTTGGTGTAAATCCATGACTTGAACGCATCTCCTCTTAGGCCTCTGCATACCATTAAAATTGAGCTTTGGCATGCATTTTTCTTCAAGTGCTTTTGCATGCATTTTTCTTTAACTGCATGTTAGACATTTAGCATTGGCAAGCAAAAAGGCTTGCATGCAAAGCTTACTAACGGTAATGCCTTTCAAAAAGATGCTCATGCATAAGTTTATCATCATGCAAGTTACGGCCCATAAATTGGCATCTTATATTTTACAAAGGTAAGTATTTTTATTTCCAAAGGTTTGCAAACCATTTGATTTTGAGAGCACCTTTGGCTAATATTCGTGGAGAAATTAAAAAATCTAGGGTTTCGAGCTTAGCTTTAGTTCAGACCTAAAATTGAAGCACAAGCCAAAAGCGATTATTTGTATATTGACGAGTTCTCTCGAAAGTCTGAGATATGGTGTTTGCTGCATACAATGACAGTTCACATACTGGCTTTTCAATCAGGATTACTAGATCTATTCTAGGTCTTCTGAATTCATAGTCTAACTCTATATCCCTAAAAACGTGTAAAAGATACTCGGCACAGAGCAGTTTTTTTCTTGCATTTAGAACTGTTTTAGTGTGGTAACTTCGTAATATTGAATTTGTAAGTGATTGTAAGAACTGGAGCATGAATCTTGGATCTTGGTGGGCAAAAATATGCTCTAAGCAAGAATGCAGCAAGATTGCAGCTACTGATGGCTCAAGAAGAATGCTGGTAACAACAGTATACAAATAAAAAACAAGTAGAAGCTTCCTTAACAGGTAGCACAAGGAGTATTTTATAGCAATGCTCATTAATAGTTTCTAAATGGTTTAGGATTGTAATATGGTGGATCCTATTACATGAATATATATATACAAGAAATTTAACACGTCCTACGACGCATTGTTCGAGTTTTAGCATGTTCTTACGGTGCAAGGCCCTGTGTTCAACATTCTATGTACTATACTTAGCATTCATGAATATTCCCCTAGATTCTCTTAGAATTTTCTATTTTGATTGAGGTGCTTACCCATGAGCATTTAGAACCTTCCAAAATAATCTATTTTGGATCTATGCAACATTTTTAAAACACTTTCTATTTTTTGATGCTTACCACGAGCATCTAGAACTTTTTTCAAGATTTATATTGCAAGAAAATTAATACGCCCTCTGACGCATTGTTCAGGGTTTTTAGCATGTCCTTATATTCCCTTTAATTCTCCTGGATTCCCTTACATTCTAGTAATTTCTAGCACATTTTAGGACTTTCTGGAACATTTTGAAACTTTCAAAACATCTTAGAATATTATAGTCTATTTTATCTTAATTAGAAACATTACCCTTAAGTATATTTGAAACATAAATGATTCATAGAATTAATACTTGGTCTAGTGGTTAGAGTGGGGGGGTTGAGGGCTTGAGGATCAGGGTTCGAATCCCCCCAATAACATAAAAAATTTTAAAAGCCTTTCCTTAAGGAACGAGCATTCAATATGAGCCTTAGGATCTTAGACTTGATCAGCGATCAAGATCTCACCATATAAAAGCAATATGAGAACATGGGATCTATTACATATAATTCCCAAAGCCACGTGGACCGTGGGATGTGTCCCCAAAATCCGTGAGCCGTCGGATCTCGGACCGATGGTGGGGATCAGATCAATCTGGACCGTGGGACCCGCGGTACACATATTATATGTAAAATCCCGGGCCATCTGGGCGTAGGATCGTCCCAAATCCCGTGAGTCGTTTGGGATCTCGAGCGGGCCCGGTGGGATAAGCGCGACAAACATAAGAACATATATAGAGTAGACAAGTTTATTATTATTTAGGGCCTACACATTTGGAGAAATTTGTGACAAAAATGTGTGAAGAATAACCTACAAAATATACCCAGTGTGAAAGACTCTCCTAGATTCTTAAGATTCTCTGAGAGATTCCCCTAGATTTTCAAAAACTATCCCAAAGATTCCTCTACATTTCTCAAGATTCCATGTATATTCTCCTAGATCCCCTTAGATTATATGAAAATTCCTCAAGATTCTCCTCGAGATTCT
The DNA here is from genome assembly GCA_021234155.1 of Isoetes taiwanensis. Taxonomy (NCBI): domain Eukaryota; kingdom Viridiplantae; phylum Streptophyta; class Lycopodiopsida; order Isoetales; family Isoetaceae; genus Isoetes; species Isoetes taiwanensis. The sequence goes on from JAJEKV010000539.1 coordinate 149,406, forward strand.
CCAAGATTCTTTGTAGTTATCCTATGTTCCCTTAGATTCTTTTAAGGTTCCCTTTCTAAGATTTCCCGGGATTCTCAAAGATTTTGAGAAGATTTTCTTAGATTTCTCTACACTCTCAAAGATTTTCTCGATATTCCCCAAGATTCTATGTACCTTCTCTTAGATTCTCTAAGATCCTATGAACATTTTCCTATATTCTCCAAGATTCCATCAAGATTCCTCTAGATTGTCAAAGACTTTCTAAAGATTCCCTTGGATTCCTCTAGATTCGCAAAGATTCTCTTTTGATTTCTATAGATTCCAATATTGCCTTGAGATTCCTTTAGATTCTCAAAGATTCCATGAAGATTCCCCTAGATTCAATTAAAGTACCATAGATTCCATTAAGATTCCAAGATTCACCCTGCAAAACACATACAGTATGAAAGATTCTCTTAGATTCTTAAAATTCTACAAAGAATCCCTCAGATTTAAAAAGATTATCCCAAGATTCTTCTACATTTCTATGTATATTCTACTAGATTCCCTTAGATCATATGAAAGTGCTCAAGATTCTCCAGGATTCTATCGAGATTCCCCTAGATCATAAAAGATTCCTCTAAATTCGCCACGATTTTACGTAGATTCTCCTTACATTTCCTTAGATTCTATGAAGATTCCCTTAGATTCTTTAAGATTCCTCTAGATTCTCTCAAGTTTCTCATAGATTCCCCAAGAATCTATGTAGGCTAAGATCCTATCAAGTCTTCCCTAGATTCTCGAGTATTCTATGAAGATTCCTCAGATTCCCATAGATCCTCTTGAGATTCCCATAGTCCCTAAGGTTCTCTTGAGATTCCCCAAAATTCTCAAAGACTATCCTAAGATTCCTATAGATTCCTCAAGAATCTATCTAGATTCTCTTAGCTTCCCTTACATCTTATGAGGACACCCCTAGATTCTCAAAGATTCTCTCAAGAATCCCATAGATCCCCCAAGATTCTATGTTGATTCCCCTAGATTCTCTAAGATCCTATGAAGATTCCCCTAGATTCTCAAAGATCTTTTTGAGATTCCACTAGATTCCCTAAGGTTATATTGAGATTCCCCTAGATTCCTCAAGATCCCATGAAGATTCCTCTAGATTCTTTTAGAATACCATAGATTTCGTGAAATTCTAAGAAGATTCCTTTAGATTCTCTAAGATTCCCTAGATTCCCAGAAATTTTATGAAGATTCCCATAGATTCTATATAGATTCTCTTAGATTCTCTAAGATCCTATCAAGTCTTCCCTAGATTCTCAAAGTATTCTATGAAGAGATTCCCATAGATCCTCTTGAGATTCCCATAGTCCCTAAGGTTCTCTTGAGATTCCCCGAAATTTTCAAAAACTATCCTAAGATTCCTATAGATTCCTCAAGAATCTATCTAGATTCTCTTAGCTTCCCTTACATCTTATGAGGACACCTCTAGATTCTCAAAGATTCTCTCAAGAATCCCATAGATCCCTTAAGATTCTATGTTGATTCCCTTAGATTCTCTAAGATCCTATGAAGATTCCCTAGATTCTCAAAATCCTTCGAGATTCCACTAGATTCCCTAAGGTTATATTGAGATTCCTCTAGATTCCTCAAGATCCCATGAAGATTCCTCTAGATTCTTTTAAAATACCATAGATTTATTGTGAAATTCTAAGAAGATTCCTTTAGATTCTCTAAGATTCCCTAGATTCCGGAAATTTTATGAAGGTTGCCATAGATTCCTCTAGATTCCCCCCAAGATTCCAATAGATTCCCCAAAGATTCTATGTAGATTCTCCTAGACTCTCCTAATCCTATGAAGATTCCCCAAAAAGATTCCATCAAGATTCCCTAGATTCTCAAAGATTTATGAAGATTCCTTTGGATTCCTCTAGGTTGCAAAGATTCTCTTGTGAGTCCTATAGATTCCTAAAGATTCTAATGAGGTTCCTCTAGATTCTCAAAGATCCGGGGAAGATCCTCTAGATTCTCTTAGTGTACCATAGATTTAATTTAAGATCTATAAAGATCCCATTGGATTCCACTAGAGTCGCAAAGATTCTCTTGTGATTCCTATAGATTCTTTAAGATTCTATTGAGATTCCTCTAGATTCTCAAAGATCGAGGAAGATTCTCCTAGATTCTCTTAACATATCATAGATTCCATTGATTCTAAGATAAGAAGATTCTTAGGATCCGATCAACTTGGCCCCAATTATGACGGAACGGTGCCAAAGCACCACTCATTGGAAAGCTCTCGACGAGAGGAATCCAAGGCCGTGAGCCTCACTTTAATCCGACCCCTCTTGTGCAAGCTACAGACCTTTGAATGCGATTAAACAAAAGGAAGCTTCTTAGAAAGTTTATTCATAAATGCATTGCCACCTCATTACCTTTTTATTAATGAGGATGCCACCTCACCTCATTTAAAAAAAAAAAATGTAATCTAATATAAAAAAGTTGATGGCTAGGATTTATGCTCACCTTTTGATCTAACGGCTAAGATCTGCTACACCAAATTCACTTTTTGGCATCTTTCTCACACCTTCCTTACAAAAATCAAAGGCTATGATTTCGCCTTCCCCTTTGATCCGACGGTTCACAGATGGGGTGCATGCCCCCATGCATGCCCATACATGCCTATACACTTAAATGTGCGGCCAAGATCTAACCTCTCGGATTCGACGGCCTAGATGAAGACCAGCGACTCATGTGTCCCACACATCAAAGTGTCTTTATATATATAATGATATGATGCAGATATCTATGCATTGATTTATCCTCTACGTTGCATTTTCTTGTCTTTTTTCTATGAATACTAACATTGGGCGATAAGCCGTGAAAACCCAATGTACCATTTGGCCCTTCATGTTTTACCATTAACATGCCAATTCATGATTGATTGGCTGCAGGTACATGATTTTCACATCCCAGTGTCTACCATTTGCTTGTTTGAATGTGTTCTAAGTAAAAAAGGCGTTAGAATGGAAGATAAGAAGTTCTTTATAGAACCGTGATGAAACATGATGGCAATATTTTATTAACATACTGTTGTTATATGGATCAATTAAGATATGAAATACATGTTTTCAATACTCAAGCAGGCTAGCGAAAAAATGGAACAAATACAATGGAGTCAACCGAGTTTAAAGGTGCATGCATTGTAAAATATAGATTGCTATTGTACTCATAAACTCAAATTTCGAGGAAGCATTTTTTGATAAGACATACTGGTCTCACACTGTTGAATCTTTACTTAATATTTCTTGTAATATGCATATTTATTATGCTTTCTATTCGCTCTTTAAGTTTGTATATCTTTGAAAGCATACAAGTTGACTATCATCTTATCTTCTTTTATTTTGGGATGGGATTGGGAACTATGCCAAGGTTCGCCGCATGCAGCGTTCCCTCCTTTTTGCACTTTTTTTTAAATCGCACATGCTTTCTTCCCATTCTTTTTCTGCAATCAAGTCTTCCTCTTGACGCTATCAAATTCCAAATTGGCATCCCTTTTGCCACCCTTCTTCATATCAGTTCTCGAACTCGGCATCGCAAGCTGTAACTGGTAATTTGTTGTGTCAGCGTTGTCATGGGGAGTTTCTCTTCAAGGAAATATCAGCTGTTCCACTAGGTTTTCTGACCTTTTCTCTGCCCCATTTCATATATCAGTTCCTTTCATTTTGCAAATGCTTGAATGGATGAATTAATTAGATCGATTTGGATAATCAGATTTAAATGTTGCTTGTGATGTGTAGAGTGACATTCTAATCCTCCATGTTTTGCACAATCAATAGATGCTCGAGGTCTCCTTCTCTGTGTGTTTTGATGCCTCAAACCGTTGTTCTGATTGCATTTTGGACGGATCGACTGTGAGGTTAGCCACATAATGCATAGAGGTAACCACCTTTGGCAGTCTTTGACTGATGCCATCGATCCGAGCCCTCGGATCGACATTCTAGAAGGAGCGAGCATGCATGTCTTGCATGCATGCATGCCTTCTCTGGGAGATCGCTATATTAGGCGGGGTTCTTCATCAATGTCTCATCGGCGCTTCCTCTTCTCTCTCAGTAGTACCCTATTCTCTATTTCTTGAAACCCACCCCTTATCATGAGAGCTCCTTCTAGAATGCCATGTGAGCCTTTCGACATTCTAGAAGGGGCGAGCATGCATGCATGCATGTGCATGCATGCACGGGGAGATCGCTATATTAGGCGGGTTCTTCATCAGCGTCTCATCGGCGCTTCCTCTTCTCTCACCAATAGTATCCTATTCTCTATTTCTTGAAACCCACCTCTTATCATGAGTTCTCTAGAATGCCATCGAACCGGTGCCTCGATCGACATTCTGGCGAGCGAAGATGATGTCTTTGCATGCATGCATGGCTGCTCTCCGAGATCGCTATATTAGCTGGTTCTTCATCAACGCTCCCCATCGCGCCTCTTTCTCTCTCAAGATATCCTATTCTATTTCTTGAAACCCACCT